>VZRV01007624.1:214785-270071 GCA_013398115.1 Falcunculus frontatus
CCGCCGGGAGCCCGGACGGCCCCCGACCCGCCCCCGGTCCCGCTCTTAAAGGCGCCGCCCCGCCGCTTTACGTAACGGCGGGGGTAAGGACGGACAGACGGACAAGTGGATGGATGGATGGATGGATGAGCACGGGGATGGACGCACGGACAGACTCACCGCGGGGCAGCGCCAGGCCCCGGGACCGATCCGCTGCACCGGGGACGTGGGCTGCCCTGCGCTGCCCAAATGCCTGCTCCCAGGTGAGTTGGAAGGGGCTGTTCTCCGTTCCCTCTGCCCCGGCGGGGCTGGCGCTGCCCGGCCGCAGCAGGGCTCCCGCAGCCCCGGCCCGGCCTCTCGGGACGCTTTTGCTCAGTTACCGCAGGGAGAGAGCCCTGCCAGGCGCACAGGAGCTGCGGGAAACGACGTGTTTCCAACAAGTAAATCATCCCCGGGGGAAGAGGAGGGACCAGAGCTATGCCGGGACAGCCCATAAAGCGCGAGCTGGGCTCCCGGAGAAACTGCCACTCACCCAAATAGGGCGACTTCTCGGGATGTTGTGTTTGTAAAGCAGAAGGCGAGAGAGCGGCATGAGGGAGGACGGCAGAGAGAAACTGAACATATTTAAATGCAGAGCCCCAAACCCATGCGGTCTCACCTGAGCAGGCCTCTGGGGCTGAGGAGGCAGCTCCTGCCCTCCCAGCGCTCCCCGGGGCTCTAAGCAGTATCCACATTGCATTTGTACCTTGGCCCATGGGACCTCCAGGATGAGGAGGGACAGGGACAAGGCAGGAGAAAGTGCTGGCTTCCAGGGACACAGCCACCCACAGGCCCATCCAGCCACCTTCTCCACAGCAGAGACCTGCAAGGCCACAGCCAAGGGGAAATCTGACATTTCATCCTTCCCCCATCATTCACCCGTACACCGCAGGCTTTTCAGAGTCGACGTTGTGACGGAGAGGCGGGAGGTAGGACATAGCCATGAAAGGAGGGGGAGATCTAGGGGCTTGTATACAGTTGTGCTCCTCCACCTCATTACCAGAGTCTTTATTCCAGTTGTCTGTGATGAGGCAGGACTCAGCTGAGCAGCACGGTGAAGTTCAGATTTGCTACTGCACATCAGTAAGGTGGTAGTGGAGCTGCCACGTACAAGCCCTGATAGAGCAGGACAACAGCCCCCCCTCCAGCTGCCCAAGCTCACCCATGGCCACAATGCCCCAACAGCAGCATGGCTTTGCAAGAAGTCACAAGAGAAGGTGAGTGTTCAAGCTTCAAAATCTTTATTAAAGCAGACAGCAGGTAATCCAGAACCCCACAAGAGAAGCTGAGTGTTCAAGCTTCAAAAATACTTTATTCAAGCAAACAGCAGGTAATCCAGAAACAGTTCAGCACCCCACAGCAGTCAGATGCCAGCACTGAGCAAGGCATCCCAACATCCCAGTAGTCACGGCTGTGCTGCCCAGCCAGGAGACAAGCTTTGTCTTTTGTCTCTCTCTGCTGGCTATAAAGCACAAGATTAAGTCTGACATCAAGATGCATGCAAACACCACAGTGAGGACTCCCAGACAGCAGCTCTTAGATGCCATCCAGAGAAATGTCACTAGGAAACACTAACACAGACAGGGCTGTAGGAAGTTAGAGAGTTAAGAGGAGTTAAGGAAGAGCAACAAGTTGCACAAGCCTGGGCATCAGGTTCCTAGAGACCGATGAAAATCCAGCCCTCCAAGCTGGTGAGCACTGAACTCATTAATTAGGCTGGGGGCTGGTCCCTGCCCACTCCTTGTGGAGCTCCAGCTGAACAATGTTCTTTCCCTCAAGGACTACTGCTAGGGTTGAGGTCACTTGCTCAGGTGAGGTTTAAATGCCAGATCGAACTGCAGAGTACAGGGCTGGCAAAAGCCATTGGGAACAGGCAGCACAGTTTAGCAGGTGTCACACATCAGCAGTGCTCAGCTTCAGGTCACACAGCAGAGTGGCACCATTAGAAAGCTGCAACTGATTTTCCTCTCTCCATGCAACACCCAAGGGGGGAAGACTGGAATTTCCAGCCAGAACTGGAGAGTGAGCAGCCCATGCACACACACCGGCACCCTCCCAGTGCCGCAGCAAGCCAGCCTCTCAAAGTGTTATGTGCACCCATCCAGAGCAGTGACCAGAGCCCTCCAGACAGCTGTCAGCCCCAAGCCCTACAATCACCTTTAAGTCCTCAGGTCTTTGTAACTGATTTGAAGGAAGTTTACTACACCACAGAGCACACAGTCTAACTAGCCTAGTTTCCACTAAACACTCAAGCACCACTCCCGTGACTGGAGGCAGGAAGCCAATTCAACACAGCACAGCTATTTGAAACAGTTCAGCCTATGGAGAAGGAAGAGTCTAAGGATGGACATAACAACAGACTGAAGTTTGTATCTGCATCACCACAGGAGAGTGAAAAAATAGGACTGCAGGAAATTAATCCATGTTAGATACTAACCATCAAGCTTCGCAGATGACATTGCGTGATAAGCATAGAACAATTATGGGAAACACTGTCCCCGATAATTACGTACACCCATAGTGCAACATATGGAGGTCACTGCCTCCGATATAACACTGTGGTAGGCAAAAACTACCTTGTTCTTTACACATTATGGGAGACACTGCCCCCGATAATGTCAGTTAGGTTTCATGATACATAAGGTACTGGAAGTTTGCAGGAAGATGCCATTTAAAAATCGTGCCAATGCCTAATCTGAGGTACAGGGAGTTTGTGTGTGTTGCCGCAGATGGAACTAGGGCTACACAGCAAGGCCCTCTGCTGTGGCCGGGGCCAGGAAGGAAGCTGTGCTCCCTGTGAGAGCACACGGCATCCAGAAAGGGGAGCAAGAAGAAGTCTGAAGCCCACAGAGGGGCACAGACCCTGCAAGGAAGCCAAATTTCTAGTATTGGAATTTCCACCCAGGTTTTCAGCATTTCAAGGATTACTTTGGAGTGCAACCTGGAGACTCACTACCAGGTTTGCACCTTCAAGTTTCTTCCAGAGGGGCGTTTTTGCCACAGAAAGCTTAATTGCTAGTTTTCCAAACTTTTTGAGGGGCTTGTTTTGATTACTTTAAATGCAAAGTTCCAGTATCATGTTTGATTGTAATAGCAGATGCTGCTTTATTCAAAAACGACAGTATAACTGTCATAATTATGGAAGGCACTGCTTCCGATAATTATCTTCTATAAAAAAACACACCATTTATAGTGAACACTGTCACTGATAAATAAATAAAGAAATAAATATCTCAGTGCCAAACAAGAGCCAACCTGCAAAATGACATCAGTCAAACAGGGTTTGGCCAGCAAGAGACTCGATTTCACACAAGGCCCCTGAGCAGCAAGGTCTGAAGTGCCAGTCTAAAGCCATTTCTCAATGCTGCAGGACTTGCTGAGGTGCCAGCTGGGGATATAAAGGGGACATTGGATAATCTTTGGGTCATTTTCCCTGGGTATTGATACCTGCCTTGGCAGCAGCAAGCCTGCAAGATGTCACTGGGACCCTGCTGTTGAGTAAAGGCAGGCTGGGCACTTCAGAGCTTGCTGATAATCCAGCACTTGCGGGCTATTCCTACACTGTTTAATTTTTGAACTGCAGCTCTCTGCAGCTTCCTGCCAGAGAAGGGATCCTCATTACAAGCGTTCAGAGGAATCCATTCCCTGTTTTGTCACTAGGTATAGGTGGCCAACAATTAAAAGCCTGAACAGATGAGGTACCTCCCCGCTCAAGGTACCAGTTCAGGAAACACCTGAGCTCTTAGTTCTCAAGTACACTGGAGGCAGGAAACCCCATAAGCAGCTGTACGTGACCGGTTTGGACTGTGGTCAGATGGGAGCCTGGTCAGGGGAGACTTCATGGTAATCTTAGCACTGCTTTAAAACTGCCTCCTGTGAATTTGTCAAGGTGAGATTTAAATTTTATGGTCAACTTTGGTCAAAAATATTTTGTTGCCAGAATACCCACAGGAAAGTAATGCCATGTTAGGGAGTGGGTTTCACTTAGGTTTCAGGGGGTTTTCGTTAAGTTTCACTATCTATAAGGTACTGGAAGTCTGCAGGAAGCTGCCATTTAAAAATCATGCCAATGCCTAATCTGAGGTACAGGGAGTTTGTGTGTGTTGCTACAGGTGGAACTAGATCTACACAGCAAGGCCCTCTGCTGGGGCTGGGGCCCAGGAAGGAAGCTGTGCTCCCCGTGAGAGCACACAGCTCTCCTGTACCTTAGATGGGTAATCCAGGTGTTTGCTGTGTCTAGATTTCGTTGTCTGTATTCCAGATATCGCCCACTAAAGCATTGGCAGCCCCTTTAATGGTCCAGGTCGCCAGGGCCAGCTGCTCTTTCAGCTTGTTCACATCCACACTGTTCTTGTTGGCTCCCAGCTGTTCCAGCTTCTCCAGCAGACTCTGCAGGGTATGGGAGCCTTTGCCAAAGAAGATGTGGCGGTAGGGAGCATCTTTTGGTGAGAGGTATGGGGAGAGGAAGTCGTACTCCACCTGAGTGGAGGTGCAAATTTCCGGTTATACTCTCACCTCCCAAGTTTTTCTTTCCTTATCTGCCCCAATACAAGCTGCCAGCCTCTGATCCCCACTCAGCCCTTTTCCACAGCAGCTCTGCGAGGGCTAGACCCTCCCTCGTGAGCAAATGCAGAACTCTGTCATGTTGCCACTAAGCAAGTGCAAGAGACACCAGTCTGCACAGTGCCCATGGTCCCTTAGGGAAAGGCCCATCCCAGCCAGTGCTCTCTTCCTTTGTGAAGGAAGAAAAACCAGTTGAAGATACCCACCTTCATCATCCTGTCATTCAGGGCTCTGCGGACAATCCTGTTTTCCCTGTCACTGTTTGCGATGTCTCTTCTCAGTGCATCTGCAGCTCGCTGGAAGTCTCCACGGGCATAAAACAGCCATTTCAAGGTCAGTCCCAGTGCCTGCAAGGGAGGAGCTGTTAGCAAACCTGATTTTCTTCTTTTGCTGCTCTCTTACCAAAAGAAAGTGTCGGATTTTTTTTTTTTTTTTGCCAGTTTAGCCAAGTAGCAGAACAAGTTCCTGGCAGGCTCTTCTGAGGTCACTCCCTACCCACAGTTTCTTGCAGACTTTCAGCAGAGGTGCAAATGAGATGCAAAGCTGCACTATGCTGTGAATGATAACCAGAGGAGAAACTGTTCACATCCACTTCCTCAACAGCTCATGACAGCCAGATCAGCTAAATCTGTCTGCCACAGCTACTCTGCCTGCACTGCTCCATAAGGAACATCAATTCTGGTCACACTTTGCTACCCTTTTATGTCTAAAAGGGAAAGATGTCCATCCTGCTGTATTCACTGGCACAGGGCCTTATTAGCACATGGCCCCATGATCACCAGGGATTTGGTGAACTCAGAGTCCTTCTTACCTTCACTTCAGAATCGAAGGGCAAAATCTTCTCCTGGAATGATAGTAATTCTTCACTATATCTATCAAAGTCCAGGAAGAGCTCATGATCATGGGTCAGCCTGAGAGCTATTTGTCCAGCAACTTCTGCAGCAGTACGCATGAGAGCATACAACTTGTCAGTCTTCCCTTTCAGGTTAGCCAGAGTGTCCTGAGTAGTGCCCAAAAAGGAATATTCATCCCCTTCCTGCAAGAAAGAAGGTATTGAAGTTAGCCAAGAATGCTTTTCCAGTTAGACTTTTTTCATCCCCCACCACAGGTTACTTGTTACTTCCACCACATCCCATCTCCCTGAGCTGCTAAGGAGAAAGACTCAGGTGGCAAAACTTCAAAGCACTGTGAAGGCAATGGAGCTCCTGCATCTCATACCTCACAGCTTCCAGTGACCAGCAGGATGTTCTGTTTGTTATTTAGACCCAAACACATTTACCCCCTCAGAGTTCACTGCAGAAGTGTAGGTGGGCAAATCTCACCACCCAGTCTGGTGTTTGCAGCACCCTGCAACCCTTCCTGTCAGGATAATTCAAGTGTTTTTGTGAAACAAGTCTGACACTAACAAACCCCAAGCATTCCTAAGAGAAGGAGCTGCTATCACTAAGGCTCCCAGCTGCACACCTGCAGTAACAGGGCAGGCTGCTGGGCTGATGTCACCCCCAAGCTGCAGCAGCAGACCCGAACAGTCTGAGGTAAGTACTTGCTCTGGACAATGACATTGCTTCCACAATGCCCTCTGTTTGCTGACCAGCAGGCTGCAGAACAGTCTTTCACTGATGCAGCAACAGCTTGACATCTTTCTACTGCTTTTAGCTTCTTGATTCATCAACATCTGAGCCTCCAGAAAAGCAAGTGACCCCTCTCCCCAAAAACCCGCAAGTATTCAGTACTCTGGAACAGAGACTGTAGGCCAGCCTTGTCCCAGGAGCAGCTCTGACGGCAAGTACTGCCACAGCCACCAGGTTCAGAGTCTGCACCTCCTCCCTCTGAGAGGCTCTTGCAAAGACAGTGAGCTTGGGACAGCACGTTGTGCTCTGCCATCCTGGAGAGCAGATGTCCTTACAGCACTCTACATGGAATGGGCACATCAGGCAAGCACACATTACTTACATCGTAGAAACCAAAGGAAACCACCGGGATTCCTGAGTAGGCCAGAAAAGGGAACGCTGCATTATCCAGATCAAGGGGAACGCTGCAAAAGATAAGCACTGAGTAGTTACCAACTGGTTTGGGCACCCCAGGAGAAAAGCTACAAGCTCTACGACTGAAGCTCTGAGCCAACCGGACTATTCTGTCTAGACAAGACTGAAGGAGTCCCAACCAAATCCCTGGATCTACTTGTCCACTCCCTGCCTCTGGACTTGGTACAAAGCTGTTCTTGTCCTGCAGGAAGGTATCTGGGCTGCCTCAACCAGCTTGGGGCAGCAGTTAGTGCTGTACTGTTCATGCTTGCCTGACCCCACATCAGAAAGTAGAGCCCACCCCAGACAGCAGTATGACACTCAAGCAGAATCCAAAAGGTTTGCTCCTTTATGGAGATCTGCTTTCCCAAAAAGATGGATGACAATACTTACACTGTCTTTACCCAGTCAGGGCCAAGTCTGCTATACAGGTATCTCGAATCCATTGTGGGGTCCTTTACCTGCACAGAGATGACAGTCACTGCACTTGTTCTGACCTCTGCTTGGGCTTCGAAGTCTGCTGTGCAGATGCCAGAGTCAGGTGTGCTCCCCTGGCCTTTCTCCACACAGGCACATCCACTGAACTGTGGCGTTTGCTGATTTTAGATTCTGCATATGTGAACTGCAATTCCCAGAGCCCAGCTGATTTCAGACAGGGCCCTTCAGAATATCCCAGGTTTTTCTCCTAAATGGGTCTTTCTCCTCAGAAGGTGTCCGGTGGGGAAAGTGACCCAGCACAGCTCTGTCTGCTTTCAGTTCCTCCTTAAAACCACAGTCACCTTGATCAGACCAAGGCCCTTCAACTCACCCTCTTCATAACTGTCTCCAGCAATGAGTACAGCAACGGGGAAGCAGAAATCTTCATATGCCTGGAGCCTGCAAAAAATGAAAGGGTATTTGACATACTGGCGCAATCAACCACTACTGCTACAGCTGCCCAGCCCTGATCTACAGCTACAGCTGCCAAAGGATCGTCAAAAGACACAGGACACTCTACTGCAATTTAGCAGAGCTGACTCCTCATGGCATAGGCTGTATCAGCCTCCCAGCTTCAATGACAGCTGGAGAATAAATGGAGTCATGCCATTCTTCAGCCAAACACCCACCAGCCACCTCTGGCACAGCCCCCATTCCTAGAGGTTAAGGGATGGCTGTTCAAGCTATTCTAGTCCCACCCAAGTTCGAGAAACTCAAAGAGTAGCAGGTTACCCAGGACTGCAGTATCCAAGTTGATGTAAGTGAAGGCTTTGGCATGCAGCGTGGTGGCGTACCCCTAGAACAAAACAAGTATTTCAATAAGATGAGCAGTAGCAGTCCAACACCAGGATGCTTAATGCACAGGAACAATTGCACAGCCGTCCTGCAGAATTCTATTAAACAGACAATACCTCCAGCCACTCGGTAGCACCCACAGCTCCGTATTCTCCCGCACTCCAGCTAGCAAAGATAATGCTGCGCCGTGGTTTGTAGTCATCTGTAAAGAGAGAGAGATTGAGATGTCTGCCCTTCCCCCATGGAGATGCAGATTAGCACTGCGGGCCTGGGATGATGAATTGCCCGCTCCTGAGACAGCGCTGCTGCAGAGAAATGTGCACGCTGCATGGACACTGTACCCTGCCCCCACATGCTGCAGAACTGCGCAGGAGAACAATGCCGTCTGCATTTCCACCCTGTTTTGTTTAGCTGCCTGAGCCCAAAATTAACCCTGGAGACAAGTGTGCTCACACTAAGTGCCACTACGCAGTCCCCACTGCTCCAGCTGGTCTGACACTTCAGAGTTTTCCCACTTTAGGCTTGGCTGTCCAACAGACAGCTCAAGTTTAAGGTTTGCGTCATATGTTATCCAAGGACGCTCTTGTATCTGAGCCGTACCAGATACAGGCAGGCAGCCCCTTAGAAGTGAGTGCTCACTGCAGACAAGGTGTATTGGACAAGTAACAGCTTCTCAGGAAGCTTTCTCAGATTCCCTACACCTTCTAAAGGACTGCTTTGCAACTGGGCTCTCCAGTATTAACACACACAGAGCTAGACCTGCATCACCTCCCACCACTGTGCTTTTGTTCACAAATATTTACCATTTTTCACCATGTCCGAGATCACACGGGCAAGTTCCAACAAGATGGCAGTGCCAACGCCAGCCTTGGCCGCTCCTGGCCCCCAGGAGTCTCTCTGGGCTCCGAGCACAACGTACCGATCTGTAAAGAGACAAGATCAAGACCTGAGCTGCAAGCTTCAGATTGCGAACACCATTTATGAGAAGAGCAGCTTTCAGCTTTTGTACTAGGAAGAGAGTCAGCAGTGTGATCCCTGAATCTGGCACACTGAGTGCTTTCATTTAGCCCTTCCCTGGCAGCATGGTTCAGCTTTCTCTTTGATCCTCAGGGGAAGGCCTTGGTTCTGCCAAGAAAGAACTGTTGTCTGTCTGGGAGTAGCTGTCACATTCCAAAGACCACAGAAGAGGAAGGGTTCCTCTCAAGACTGAGCCACAATGCAGCTGCTGTTACCTGGTTCTTCAAATCCTTTGATAACACCAAAGATGTTCAGAATCTTCCTGTCCACCATAACATTGTTCACGATCAGTTTCACTGTCATGTTGCTGCCGCGGCTCACTGTCACCTTACATGCCGTGATACCAGATGTCCACTCCTGAAGGCATTTTTCTCCATCCATTTTGCTGAGAGAAAAAGGAAGATCCTTTGAACTCATTATCCAGCTCTGACCTCGTTTAGCTATCGTGTGAAAAATGCACACCTGCAACTGCAGGTGCAACCTTGTTCAGGGCCTGCTTAGGAGAGAGCTTGCAGTTCTGTACCACTAATTATGCAGGGAGGGGTAGAATGCAGAGGCCAAGAGGAATCCAACTCTAGATTAACTTCAATCTTTAAAACATGAGACACGGACACAAGTGACACTTCTCCAGCCAGTTCCAGAACATGCTCCCTGCCACACACAGCAGAGAGCAGCAGAGAGCTCTGTCTCACAGCACCTCAACACCATCCTCCTGCAACAGGCCACAGCACCTCAGCCTGCAAGACAGGAGAAACAGTTACCTGAACAGCGTGGCTGCTGCTCGGCTAGAGATAGTCTGAACAGGAATGCGAGGTAGTCCAGAAGATTCCACTGGTGGGAACTGGGTGTGGTTGAAAGAAGGGAAGCCTGGGGTGAAAGGGTCTCCAGTTCCGAGGTGGGCCTGTGAAAAGCAAGAGGAGTCCTCAAGTCTCACCAGAGTCCAACAGCTTTCACTTACACAAGGGCACTGCTGAGCCAGGGGGCAGCGGGACTGCCCCAGGCTGCAGCCCACAGCCAGAGAGGTTCTCAAGAACAGGGGAGCCAGTTGCACACTCACATGTCCAAAGGGGACAAGCAAATCTGTGTTCCTGTAATCTGAGGGGCCCAGGTACATCAAGGCACCAACTGCTCCTTCCTTTCTGGCATTTGCAACCTGCAGCAAAGAGAAACATTAACTGCACATCTGCACTGCAAGCAAGGGGAGTCCAGGCAAGAACATGGAGTGAAATGGCGTGAAGGGTTGTGCTCCTCAGTGCCCAACTCCACAACAGATTTTAACAGCTACCTGACAGACACACAAGGCAGCTGAATCCTAGCAGCTCAGCCCTACTCCAGGCAAACTGTCTAATATCCTTTTGAATAGTTAGGACACACCGCAGTGTCTCAGTCTAGGATTCCTTCAGCTCATACTTGCTCCTTGGAGCAGCTTAAAATTTAATATTATTTGATTTTGATTATGCTCCATCTGTTTTCCCAAGAGGAGGTTAGTATCCAGACAAGCAGCCACTGGAGGCTCATCTTCACATGGAAAACAGAGGCAGAGTGGACCAGCCAGGTCCCTGTTTAACACACCAACAACCCAGCTCTGGTGTGCCACTGGTACAAACACTCTTGCAAGGCCAGACACCAGTCTGAAAAGTGGGAATGGGATTGAAGAACCAGTGACCACACTTTTTGGAAGCACTTTCCAGAACTGCCTGTGTCAGACGCCTGCTGACAGGCTGAGTCCAACTGCAAAGGGTCCTGTGCCCCAGGCCCCCAGGAACACCCATCTGAGGGGCAGCTCTGGGTCAGATATGGAACAGGCTTGCATACAGAAGCACTCGGATCCTTTAGGCTGCTTGCCTGTTTGGTTCTGTTCTCTACAGAGGGAACACTACAGCAGCATGCAAAGGCCACCAGCTGGACACACAGTGCCAGCACTGCCACTTGGTCCAAGGGAACAGTCAGCAAGGGCCCAAGTGAGACGCTGCAGCCAAGCTTTGAAAAGTATCTGGCTACAGCAGCAAGAGGTGCCCTGGAGGCAAGGCTGTCTTGCTCCTAGCAGTCTTACAGCTGTATCTAGTGATATTAGCCAGCTCTGCATCCTGGAGCTCCCAGGCTGCCTCCCTCTGCCTACCAGCCCCACCACTCCAGAGGCCTGGTTGTTCCAGCAAATTGCCGGAGGCCAAGAAGAATGGCACCATGAACAGTAACAAGCTCTGCTCAGCCTCAGCGTCCAGACCTGCACGTGGAGCCTTAGTGCAAACAAGCAAGACCAGGCCTGCAGGAACAATCCTACATACGTGATTTCTACAGACCTGAAGAAAGACACCTCTGTGCCTCAAAGAGTAAGAAGTATAGCTTCCTGTTGCCAAGTTTAGCCAGGCTGTGGGGCAGACACTGCTTACCTTCTCAGCAAGGGTTATTTTTCCAGCTCTGAAGATGATTATAGTTCCATTCATTGGAACACGCATATTTCGTATCTGCTGAAAGTCCTCTTTCCGTCCATAGTTCACATAGATGGGTTTGCCCTGGAATAGAAACACTGGCTATGAATGCAGCAGTCCTACGTCAGTAAGACACCTGAATCAGCCTACTGGTAACAGTAGGGAGCTGAAGCTCAGCAATGTAAACTGATCCCGTGCAAGATGCCTGCTGGAGCAGCACTTCTGCCAAGGTTCCTGTCTGGATCCCAGCGGGGAAGTTTAAAGTTACTCCTGCATCTTGCTGCAGTAAGAATACTCTGTGGGCCCACTCCTCTCTCCACTCTGACCATCCCCCTAGCTCTCTTAACTAGGGAAGGCTTTATACACTCCATATCTGAAAGGGACTTATTTTGGACGTATTTTTCTAAGTGTGCAGACACATTTCCAGGATCCTCCTGGAGTCACTTACAATGACTGTGTCGCTCTTGCTGTATGCCACATACGCATCAGGACTCTCCAACTCTTCTGGACCATCTTCCATAATGAACACTTGGTTGTTGCTACTGTTAAATGTAGAGAGACAGTGTTATACTCTTTCACACAAGAATTTAATTAATTCAGTATTCTGAGTCAGTATTCTGACTGTATTCAGTCTGTGCCCTAACAATTCTGATCGAGTCAACGGAGCCTGAAACAGGCAGACTCATCCCGATACTTCCATGCAAGAATCTCGGAAGTTGGTCAGAGACATTAATGAAGGCTGATTTCTAAGACTAGCAGAAAGAATCTCTGCTTCCAAGTCTCTCAGTCACCTCCTAAGAGAAGCTAAGCAAACTCATTTCCCCTGACAAAAATGGGCAAGTAAGACATGAGCGTGTGAGCTGTCAGACAACACAACGCTTGTGGACACCCTCCTGAGCTACTGGAGGAGCCACTGCCAGCTGTGCAGCCCTGTCTGGGTGACAAGACAGAGTTGCCTGTGCTAGCAGTTTTAGACACAGGGACTCTGCCTTTCAGCTGAGTTTTCACACAAGTTTGTTTTCTCTCCATTTCCTAAGCATACTTGGAGGAAACAGCTGCCCCAGGAAACATCCAGAGTGCTGCTACCAGACCCTCTGGATTTAGAAAGCCTGAGAAGAGGCAGGAGCAGTTATTGCTTGGCTAGACTGAGGTCATCTTTGGAGAGTAGTAACTGGCCCACAATTTTCACATCATTTTAAGCAGAAATCACATTTGCTCAAGACTATGAGTATCCATGCTATATGGAAGAGATGTGCATCTCTTCATTAACGTACCTGCCTTTATCCTGCAGCCTGATGTAGTGCTCATCATTCCACACGTCATCCAAGCGGAAGCTGGTGAACTGGTCATGAATGTAGCTGGCAGTGCTCTCATCTTCAAACTTGCCAGCTTCAAAAGAATTCTTACCTTCTCTTTGCCTGCAGGTAACAGATATACGTATAGCTTAGGCTACAGCACCAGGTTGCACTGCAGCCTGCAAAGCCATTTAACCCCACCCTACATCACCTGTAAGGCCCTTGTTCTCCAAATGAGCTCGAGTTCTGCTCACAGGCTGTGCCTCTCTCAAAGCTCTAGCTAAGCTTTCTGGAACTGTTACCTCAGGTTGATCTCAAGACGTGCAGCTGACAGTCTAGCTGACAATATGTTTCTGAGTTCAGGCCAGTATAAGATACGTGGTCCGGGAACCTCTTCTTCCTCTGTTCCATCATCTGAGAAGTAAGATGCAGTAGGAGTCATCTCGCAGTTGCCACTTCCATCCAGACACCTGTTAACCCTCTGCATTCGTCCACGATAACTCAAGTAGCCGATGAGAAACCCTGTGGACAGAACAGGTATTTCTTTGTGCTGCAGAAAGATGACTGAACCAGCCCCCCACCGCTCAGCTTCAGGGTTAAGATGCATCTCTGTTCTCACACCATTTTTGACAAGCTGGCTTACCCAAGGACAGAAATATGCAGCCTGACATTTTGCCTGAGCTGGCATGTTTTAAGGGGCACTGTAAATCTGATCTTGCACTTGGCAGAGTCCCTTCAGCACCACTTGGGAAGGAGAATGCTCACTTTAGGCCAATGGCATTGTTAAAACCCTTAAGAGACAAAGTACCAAAGGCTTTACTCATCTGTTGACCCGCATCTCTACAGAAATGTCAGGAGTTAATGGAGGGAAACCCAAAACTTCCACATGGACCAGTTTTCCCTTTAGCTAAGTCACAGTTCCACTGTCAAACTCCACAATTCTTTGTGCCAATGCTGTACCGTAAGTCTGAGCTAGACATATTTAGTGACAAGAGGCTGCAGCCTGGATCCCAGTTGTGGAATTATCTCCCAAAACAATACAGATTCAAATTTAACAGCCTTGGATTATGTACAATACCAGAGTCCACTTTATGCAGCTGCCTCCCACCCTTCCTTACCAATCAAAAGGAGGAGGACAGCTGCCATGACTATGAAGCAGAGGTTCTTGCCATTCCTCCGTGGAGGAGGCATGCTGGCATGCAGGTGCTCTGGTCTCCCAATTTCCCCTCCTTCTTCATCATCAGCAGCCAGCTTCATCTCCACATGGCTGTTGTCTCCATCCATTTGCCGGGCAATGCTGAAGCGTGTGTATGACGTTGGCTCGCCACCAAACTGTGTGGAAAGGCAGTCGTGTGATGGAAGAGTTGGCTACACCAGCCTACAGTCCTTGCAGCCAGCTGCACCTGTGCTCCATCCCAAACACTGCTTGTCCATCTGCAGCTGCTCTAGTGCAGCGAGCGTTTGGTGTGTCAGTAAGTCAAGCTGGATGCTTTAAACACAGTTAAGACTCAGACCCACTCAGGGTCTCCAGAGTCTATTTAGATTCCATTTACCCTGCACAAGTGTGGAGCTGCACTGATCAGAGTCTAGCCTGGAGTCTGTTACAGATATGAAGCGGCCAATGGCATTGGCATTTCCCACGTGACCCCATGGCTGAGGCCGAGTCAAGCAGAAACTCCCAGTCTTAATCAGCAGAACACAGATCTGACTTCAATGGGTACAACTTGTACTTTGATGAAGACAGAGGAAAGGGAAGGCAACTGTCCACGGCTGTGCCTTGGAGCCACATCCACTTTGATGTAAATGCTCTCATCCAGCACCCGGATAATTTTGTATTAAATTGCCTAAGGCTACCCTTAAATTACACTAGTGGTAGCGTTTCAAAGCAGCTGGGCTGAAGAGAGATGACCCATGGGCATCGTGCTACCTCAGCTCACATGAAAGCTGAGGCTACACCTCTTGCACCCACCAATGACTGGCACCGTTTGACAGGTTTTTACCAGTGCCCCAGCAGAGCTTCCAGTCTGGAGCCCACTTTTCTGAACAGGTGCAAGGCACAGCCCCCGCAGAACAGCAGCCCATGGACAAGGCAGCTGCTCAGATTAACTCAATTCCAGGCATAGCCAGGCACTGGCTGAACCACTCAGTTTCCATTAGAGACGCTGAAATTGCCTGCAGCCGTGGTTGTGCTGGAGAGTGGAGTGAGACTGGCTAAAAGGCCAAAGGAATAGCTTTGGGAGCAGCACTCCTGCAGCCCTCTCCTCTGTACTGGAGAAGCAGCTGGTGACAAGCACCCAAGCCCTGTTATGATGAACCTCAGCAGCTCATCCACAGTTCTCACTCACTCTCAAACTACATGTCAGAGCTGGAAGTGAAGAGACCAGATATCTGCTTGCTTGGGCAAAAGAAACCAATGTCATTTCAGACCTGCAGTTCCATTCTGGCCCACGCTACCCACAATGAAGTGGCTGCCTGCTCAGATTTCAGAAAGGGCAACACTGCAGTCTGTCCTAACACTCTCCCTGCTCAGCTGCTCCACAGCTTGGCTTCCCTCACATTTGAGGCATGTCCTCACACACAGAACATGCCCCAACCCCACATATCCTCCGTTCTTGTTCAGAGACCAAACCACCACACTCTCAGTCCTAGCCTCGGGTCATTTCACAATCCAAGCTCTCTAGGACCAGCAGGCTTGGCTGAACAAGTTCAGAAGTCCCTCCTCCTGCAGTTTGTCTCAAGCACAGGTTGCTTTCAAAAGCTGGACTTGAGGTTGAATTCCCACCCCCCCAAGTAACAATAGAACACATGTTGATTGTCCCAGTAGCATTTGAACTGCTTCCTCTGCAGCACTTCCTTCTGCAACTTTGTTCAAGGCCCGCCCCCCCTTTCTTAACAGTTTTCTGAAAGACCCAAGACATGATAGCAGTTAATGATAACCCCACTAGCATTGAACCACTTGAGCCACTTCCTTAGCATGGCCACCTACTTGCAGTGACATGTGGCTCACCACCCCCACAGCAGCACCTAACGCTGCTTTGGATTCATCATCTTCTCCGCTACTGATAAGCGGTGATATTTTTTTGAATAAATATAGCTCACTACTGATCCAATGGCTTTCATACAGTTCCATCAACAGAGCCACCTGTTGCACAGGATAGCTATACTCAATTCTACAACCCGTGTATGTTCAACTAGATAACCAACTACACGGAAAAATATAAAAAGAATATTATACAATCTCATACACGGGTGTTGTTGAACCTTTCTTCTGCAGTATCATCAGCCCACCAAGAGACAAACAACATTGGGGTACTATGTCTTACCAAGTTAGAGATTGCTGCTCTGGCATGGTCCATTGCCTTCTGGATGAACGCAAACCAACTTCACCAAAGCCCTAGAAGTTCAGAATATAACAAGTCAGGTCAGGCTGTTCCCGTGCCACTCTGTTACACACCTGAAGTCAGTCACTGCCACCAGTGCACTGCTTGCCCATGGATTTTCTGTGCATACTTCCACATAAGTCACTATGAACCTACATCAACCTACATCAACCTTGAATGCAACCTAAAAGTTCCCACGGCAATTATAAGCTCCAATGAACACATCAACTCTTTCTTTGAACTTCGGGCATAGTGAGAGGCGTACAAATGAGGAATACAGTCCCCAACGGCTAAGTTCAGCCAAGGGTCCTATTAATGGTGGGGACATCTCCACTCACAGAGTGCTGGCAAGAGGCATTTACTCAACTGTGACAATGGACTCTAGATATCTAAAGTTCCTGGGGTCTGTCTCAATGACAGGAAGAGTCCAGCTGGAAGAGAGAAGTGGCACAAGGCCATAAGGCAAAGCAGCACAAACTCCAAGCCCGACAAAACACTTCTAATACAAACATCCCTCCTAGATGGCTATGTTCTCTACCACTTTATGAAGGCAATTTCTGTTTTGATCTCTCTAAAAATCGCTAAGAGCATCTCTCCAAATTAATTTCAGCAATTTTTAAAATTCTAACTTCTCTGTAAACAGCGAACATATCTGAAAGATAAACTGTAACTGATTTACTTCTCCATTTCCTCCTGAAAAAGGTTTGTAATTTAGTGAATGACTAGAGAGGTGCTGAGGTTGGGAGCAAGCAACCTGAGTATGCCCTCAAGCAGTGCTGCTAAGAAGTGGCTCTGGTCTTCAAGTGCACGTGGATTAGCTCTACACCTGGGAGCTCTGCAAGGTTTTATTTGGAGATCAAAGGTTAATAGTGGCCATTGCTTATTTCACCTTTTATTTAGGGCAAGAACGCATGGCGGTGAAACCCAGACAGATTTGAGAAGCCTTGCCCAAGTGACAACCTGAGGCCGCAGGCTCCCACCAGGACACGAGTGGACTCAGCACATGGAAGGGTCGCTAAAAGCAAACCCGGGAAGACGCAGGGAGGCACAAAGGGCCTGCGGGCAGCGCACCTCGTAGGGATGCTGGCCGGGTGCGCGATGCCTCCCCGAGCCCCTGGGGCCAGGCCCCAATCTTTCAGAAATAAGGCAAAGAAAAAAAAAAAAAAGAGAAAAGCGAGCACGTTTGAGCAGCCGCCCCGCGAGGCTGGGCGGCCCCGGTATCGCGAACAGGGCCCGGCTGCAGTGCACCAGATAAGCAGCGCGGGCGATACGCCGCGGGCCGCGGGCACGTCTGCCGTGTGCCCGCCGCGGGAGACGTGCGGGGCCGCGGCGGCGGTGGAGCCGCTCTGCGTTCCCCACCAAGGTCAGCGGGCACTGCCGCATGCGACGCGGCCGCGCCTGGGGCCCCTGCGCCTGCCATCGCTCCTCCGCCGCCGCCGCGGCCCCTACGCCGCCTCCCTCCCTCCCTGCCTCCCGCCTTCCGTTCGCCCGGCCCGTCCCGGCCCGTCCCGCCCCGCTACCCCACTTCCCGGTCTTCCCCGCCCGCTCACCCGCAGCCGCTCCACCGCCGCGCCGGCTCGACTACAGCGCCCGTACCGCCTGCAACCTCTCGCGGCCCGGCCCACGCCCGGCCCAGACGCGGCCAATCGCCGAGCGCAATCCTGCCTTCGTCACAGCTGACCCCGCCTTCCCCGATCCCCTCCACTCGGCACGGAGCCTTGGGCACGTCTCTGCTGCGCCTTTGCTGCTGATGCGGGTCTGCGTCTCGCCGCTCGCACAGCCAAGGGCTCGGGCGTGTGGCTGCTGTGTGCCCTACCTGGCCCTGCTGCGGGGAGGGAGCGTAAGGAAGCGCAGAATCATGGAAGAGACCTCTAGGATCATCCAGTCCAACCATTAACCCAGCACCATCCCTGTAACCCATAAACCACTAAACTGTGTGACCCAGCTCTTAAACACTCCCAGGGTGACTCCATCACCTCTCTAGGAAACCTATTCCACTGCCTGACCACCCTAATGGTGAAAAAAAAAAATTCTAATACCTATTCTGAATCTCCCATCTCAGCAAAAGGCCATTTCCTCCAGTCCTCTCACTGTAGTCAGGGTAGAAGAGGTCCCCTACTCACTATGGCCTCCTTCCTTTATAAAGAATGAAGCTGAATTATTTATAAATTGCCAAGTGGCATGTGTTTCACTGGGTACCCACCAAGTCCCAACTTCCCCTCAGGAAGGGCTGGAAGTGGGGCAGGGAGAGGAGGTTAACATCTCTTTGTGGGAAGGCATGCTTGTACCGCAGTAGAAGAAGGAGCGGGTCACAGATTCAACATTCCCACCCTCTCAGCATTTTGAGGGATGAGGGCAGGAAAAATATTTTCCTCCCTGGGTGGTGCAGACCAGACACAGGACTTGCTCTGGCTTGGGAAGCTCTCAGCATCCTCAGGTCTCAGCAAGTCACACTTGCTTAGGGCTGCCTTTTTAGAGCTGAATGGGCAGAGACACCTGAGGTGCCTTTCCTTTGTGTTGGGCTGCACAAATTGCTATTTTGTTTGTATGATGGGAAGTGTGGCAGGTATTAAGACTTCCAGCCCCTAAACACAAGAAGTATGGACAGCCCACATCAGGTCACAGGCTGCCTGTGGCCCACCGTGAGAGAAGGTCACTGCTTCCAGCCTCAGTCCTTCAGCTCAGGGCATCCCTCAAAAGCATGTCACAAGTAGGGAACGCTTCAGGGTTCGTGTGTGCGCATGTTCTGCAGTACTGTGCTTATTTGTCCCTTGCTCATTAGAAAAATAAATCAGTAGGCCTGGATTATTGCCTCAAATCCTCTCCCACGAAAGAAGGATGGGAGCAGAAAGTTTGTAGTTTGGCAGAACACATGATTGCAAAGAGGATTATGTTTGGTGAGAAGCAATACATTCCTGCGCTGATAAAGGGGGGATTAACTAGACCTGAAATTCGGCACGGCCGTCTGGAGACAGCTCTGAAAAGCGTCTCTCAGGCAAGACGTGCTGGTGGACCTGCCAGTTCTGTTTAGCAGAGGAGGTCTGAGCCAGGCTCCAGTGCCCCGGCTCTCTCTTCTCCAGATTCATCCCTCACCAGCTGTGGTGATGCCAGTCATGGGAGGGAAAACTATTGTCACTTGGCGTGTGACTGTCCCGTGGGACACGGTGCTGGTGGGTGCCTTGGTGGAAGCCCAAGGTGTAAGAGGGTTCAGAAAGAGTTTAGATCAGTCCCGCAGGCTGGATCATCTGATAGTTTCTCACCACAACAGTCTGGATGCAGCCTGCTGCTCAGGAAAGTGTAACCTGGGGAAAGCAGTCCCAGCTCTGCCCAGTTTTTTATGTTCCTCCAGGGCTCCCCCTGCCAAGCCCTCACCTTCTGGCAGCGCCTGTACCTGTGCACACCGTGCCAGGAGCAGGGCAGCGATTCCACACCGAGGTCCCGCCAAAGGAGGGACACCTGCAGGAGAGCTCAGACTCCGGACGTTCCCTGGAGCAATGCCGCAATGCGAGCAAGGAAGGCGGCAGTCGGATTTATTCCTCGCCCTGGCTGCCGCTCTGTGTGCCTCCCTTCCGGCTGTAGCAGCGGAGGTGCCGCGCCGCGCCAGTCCCGACGTGCCCTGGCAGAGACTCGCTGCAGGTGTTTTCCGTTCCCGCTCACAACGTGCGTGTGCTGAGCAGTCAGTTCCCCATTTCTACACGTGCCCGGAAAAAGAAGAAAGCTGACATTCTAGAAACTCAGATATTTTTGCACCTCAGCTGGTGTTGGCAGTGAAATACCTTAAAATGAGGGTTCTTCAAAGGCAATGTTGTGTACCCGTGAGCAGTGGAACACCCTTCACCTTGCAGGTGACTGGGAGTTGGCTGGCTATCGGTGCTTGGTCCCTGGTGCCACCTCTCCCAGGGACACCTGTTGTTCACACAGCGGTGCCTGTACTACTGGCAATGTTGAGCTCAGGTGCTCAGGCTGCCCAGCCCAGCCAAAAACCTTTGCAAGGAGCAGAGAGCAAAAGCTGGGAAATAGATGAAGAGGAAAGAGGATGTAGGGTTGGTAACTGCTGACTTCTGATCTGTCTTCCCAGTATCAGGGTGTTCCTCCTCATTGTGGCTTAGCTTGGCTATTTTAGGAGATGTCCTTGTGTCCTCTGAACTCCTGGGGGGCTTGTGAGTCCTCTGACTCGACTCAAATGACTCTGCATTCTTTTGTACCATATCTCATGATGTGACAGTGTCCTTCCTCTGGGATTCATGCTGAGAACATGAGATCAAAATGTGGGAAGGAAAATACGGTTTCACTTCAGTTTTGCAGCATGGCTGACCCTCGTGTGACCAGTTGTGTGACCCATGTTAAGGCCATTTAAGAGCAGGCAAAACACATGCAGCTCTGAGGTTAGCTGGTTAGAGCATAGTGCTAGTAATGCCAAGATTGTGGGTTTGATCCCTGCGTAGGCCATTCACTTAAGAGTTGGATTTGGTGGTTATTTTTGGTCCCTTCCGACTCAGATTATTCTGTGAAAATCTGCTTTGCCAGCATCTTATCGCGAATGATGTTGTGATGTGACTTGAATGCTTCTATGGCAAGAAATACTGCGACTAACATGGCTCTTCAGTCTGGAACGGGTGGAAAAGCCAAGAACTAAGTGCTGGAGCGTGGTGCTAAATTGGATGTGCTGTTGGGCTGAGGCCAAGGGCTGTGGGACATGCAGTGGCCTATGGGGTGGGAGGTGGTTATAGGACTCCCATTGGCTGTGCACTCCATGGGACAGGAGCTATGGGGCACTCCAGGCACCCCTGGGTGCAGAGCCAGAGAGGCAACAGACATCTGGGGACAAAAGAGAGACTTTGATCTTATGCCCTGAATGGCAACTGCTTCCTCTGGATCCCAGCCACTCAGAGGAGTGGCAGTGCCAGCTCCTGCCCTCCTGGGAGCACGTTTGAGGGATACACTGTCTGTGCTCCCTGGTCAACTCATGGGTTGCACTGGGGTGCAGTCAGCTATTGCAAGTCCCAGGAAGCTGCAAAATCTAGTTTTTCTCAGTGTCAGAATCATGCGGAAACCCCTCTACTACCCTAACCTTCTAGGTTAGGGCTGGCAGGCATGGCTCCCAGGAGAGCTTGCCCTCTCTGCTCCTGTCTCACCAAGCCAAGAGTGCAATAGCTAAGAATTTCACAACATCATGTGTACCCCCATCCTCCAGAAGACCACGTGTTTTGGCCTTTGCTGCTGCATTTCTCAATTGCCCTAACAAAAAGTGGGTGAACTAGCTGGGTATCACCCTTTCAGGAAAAGCCATCATGCTGCCTTGGAAGATGTCATTCCATCCTGCGCTCTCCCAGCAATCCAGGCACACACAGCCATGCTTGGGAGCTGTTGATCCTTGGCCACAGTCCTGACACATGCTGCCATGCAGGCTGAAGAAGGAGGGGGATCATGACAGGCACTGGCATCTGGGAGAGGATCTGCTGCCTCTTCTCCTGTAGCAAAGAGGTTGTGGAAGAGGTGAGGGAAAAGGCACTTGAGAGAATGGAAACGCAGCAGGTAACACTGACAGCTGGCCACAGCTTTGTTGTCCCTTCAAAATAACACCCGTCTTTGCATCCTTCCTGGGGAAGCACATGGGACTGGCCTGGCTCTCCACAATTTCCACAGCTGGCCTGGTGCTCCTGCCAGTTAGCTGGAGAGGAGACAGAGCACTAAGCACCTGGAGGAGAGATGTGGGGCTGAGGACAGTGTGAGTTCTTGTTCCTATAAAGATGCAGACCAGGGGTATCTCTCTCAAACCCCCTCAAAGTCCTCTGGGGTTTTATTTTTTGCCTTCCTGCAATGAGGAGGCTCATCTCCCCATCTCTCCCATCACACAAGGAGGGATGCGGATGTGGTGATGCTCATTACTGCTGCTCTGCTTGCCAGGGGCCGGCATGGAGGCCCAGCAGAGAGGCTCATGCTTGGACACTGCCCCAGTCTGGCTCTTTTAATGGGGCTTCCTTGCTTGCAAAGACTGGGTTTCACTGCGATTTTAAACCCCAGGTCCTGGGGGCTCCTCTATGCTCATTGCATGACCCTACCCTACCTACAGGGGTGGACTGTTACCCCGCTTCATGCCTGCCCAGAGGGCACGGCAAGATGAGGCAATGATCAAAGAGCAAGACTTTAGTGTTCCTTCCTGCATGGCAGTTACATCTTTTGGCAAGGTGCTGGCCCTCCCCAGATGCAGCTGAGGGGGAGAGCAGCAGAACCGGGACATTCCTCGGCGTGCAGGGCACTGATACCGCTCCTGCCAACAGCCCGAGTGCCCCGGCAGCCCCGTGGCAGCAGCCGAGGCCGGTGCAGGTCGGTGAGGCTGTTGTTGACCCGGAGCCTTCACCCCTGCGGGGTCGGCCCGGCAGAGCTCCCGCTGTCTTGGCAGCTGCACCTCGGACGGTGCCGTTTGTCCCTGCTCTGATAGCGGCTCTGCCCCGTGAGCCCGGCTGCTTTTATCTGGGGGTCAGGGCGGCTGCGGCTGCGGCCGCGGCAGGGGCGCTGCGGGACTGGGGCCCTCCGGCAAGTGTACAAACAAGCTCAGGATGTGAACACAATAGCCAAGGACCGGCCTTTGAAAAGCAGGGGGACGCAACGTGGCCGCCCTGGGGTACATCAAAGGTCCGTCTCTCTCTGCACTGCCGAAAAAGCCCGTGTGTTTGATGGCTACCCGGGGACCGGCCCCGGCACAAGGGGCCAAGGGTTTGAGTGGGGGAAGTGGAAAGGGAAAAGAGAGCAGCGGGGAGAGAACACAGGAGCTGGGACACAGTCGTATGGGTCTTTTCCTCGAAAATGTGGGCTTCTCATGAATTCCCTTGGCCCGCTTTGTTCTGGCTCTTGCTGATCTGTATCTGGACTGCAGCACACAGCCCCTCTTTCTCCTTCTTCAGTGCACCTCTAGGCAGGCATTCCAGGTCACTTTTGCAAATTGCTTGTTGTGCAATTTTACAAGCACTTCTCTTGAATCACCCTTTGCCACAGCTGAGGGCTGTTGGGGTTTTTCCCTTCCAGACTTGGTGGTTTGAATCCTAGAAAGCCAGGCATACATCCACAATTTGTGGTGTTTTGCTCAAGAAGCATATGCGGCCAGAAGGAAAGTTACTGTTACTTAACAGCCTTGGAATCAGCTCGGTGCAGTGCCTGGACAGAGCCATGAAAGGACATGAAGGTATGGTGGGAGGGATCTGCTTGGTATGCCGGACATGTGCCTGCCCGGCAGGGTCCTGCAGTACCTGCTGTACCTCTCTATCAGGATCTGGTCCTGCAAGAGTCCCTGGCTGCTCAGTCCTGTGCTCCCAAGAGGGCTTGGAAAGCCCGGGAAAGTTTTGCCCCTGATTTGCTCTGCAGTGTGTGCACACGCTGCTGCTTTTGGATTAAAGACAGCCCGAGCTTGCTCAGTGGGAACCACCCTCTATGATAAGGGCACATGTTGACTTAGAGATTAGAACTGTCCACTGCTTTGTTTTTTTATAATGTGCATTTATTGGCATAAGAGCAGTGCAAAGGACAAAGGGAAAGCACAACATAAAAAAGCCAGCACCCTGTGCAGCATTGCAGGCTCTGAGGGGAAAAAGGTGTCCCTAAGAGGGCTGGATGATAGTTCTCCTCCAGGGAAGAGGCTGCAGCCTGCAGGTGCTGGCCCCAGGCACGTAGGAGCAGCAGGCAAAGCCGGTGCCTCCTCAGTGAATTTGTGATTGAAGGGGTCTCATGGCCCTTCTCTTGATGCCATTGTCAGGGTAATTAAATGCTCCCAGGCAGGTGCCAGAGCCTTTTGCAAACTGAGAGTTGGCTTTGTCTTGTTGGCCTGCTGGAAATGCCTTGTTCTAGGGTGGATTAATCTCTCATAGCAATATCTGAAAGCAAAGAGGGGGGCTTTAATTGGGGTGGGATTAGCACAATGGAACTGAAGAGGGAGAGCAGGAGCTTTCTCACTACCTGCTAATTGCCTCTTCTCTGCACTGGTGGCAGCCGTGACACCTGCCCCTGACTGCTGTGTGCCAGCTTTGTGCCATGGGGACCCAGGGGATGCCATGTGCCTTGTAGGTTTATTTATGGAGCGGAAGGTGAGATGTGGTGCTCAAACCAGGGGAGCTTAATCCCTCTCCAGCAGCCAGTGATGGGATGCTTTCATCACTCAGGTGCTTGACACGGCTCTGAGGGGCTCATGCCTTTCTCTTGGGCTGTTGTGGGGTCCCAGGGGCTGAGCTGAAACCCATGGGCTGCAGTTTGCAGCCAGCCCCCACTACCAGGCACAGGCAGGCAACAGACCTGGTCGATATAAATGTGAGTCTGGAACTGTTTTCCCTGGGACCCGAGAAGCAGGTCAGTGCCTCAAGGGCAAATCCCCTGGGAGGTGTGTGCTTGCTTATGACTCTCCCAGCTCTTGAAATAAGCAGCCTGTACCTCAGCCAAATTGATGACCTCCCTCTGCTTGCTGGTCTGCCCTGCAACAGCCTCCTGTCCCTAGCAGGCACTGTCCCCCATGTCCCCTTCAAGGGCAAATGTCCGTGGTGGGCTATGAGGAGGAAAAACTTTGCCTGTCCCCCTCTGTCTTGGCAAGCATCCTTTGGGATGCACACATGGCAGGGCTGGGCCTTTGCTCGGTGGGAAAAGCTAGTTTTAAGATAGGGGGGGAAAATTAGTCTGTATATTTGTCTTGATATGGCCTGAGAGTCAAAGTCTTTCCCGCAGCTAGAAAAACTCTGTGGTCAAACCAATGGAAACAACTTCCCCTGCTCTCTTCCCCACTCCTCCAGTGGGCTGTATTTGGTTTTACCTCCTGATTTTTAGTCATCTGTGGTCCGTAAAGGAACGGTCAGCAGGGTCTATTTCCAGCACTAGCCTCTCCTTTAGCTCTACTTGGCTCAGTGTGTCCACAAGAACTGCCCTGGGGGCTGCTGAGCCCTCTGTGCCAGTGCAGGCACCCATCGTGGCTCCCTCCTCAGCCACATGCCATCGTGGGGTTTGCTTGGTGTGATTATCCCTCTTTGCAGAAAACATCTTTCTTTGCCTCTGCACGTCCCAGTGGCTTTTATGGCAGATGTGAATTTGGAGGTTTTATTTATTACTTGGTGGTGCAAAAAGGGCAAAGGGGCCCGGGCTGATGTGCACCTCTCCTAGTGCTGTCCCAGCCTTCCCTTCTCTTCCTCATCATTGGAGACTGGGGATGAAAGGCCTTGTCCCTTTGCTTTATGCCACAGCAGGGACTTGAGGAAGAAGTGACACCCAGGAGAGAGGCTTGTCCAGGGCTGAGAGTTGCTTGGCTGTCAGCAAGAGCTGGTGATGCTGGGCCCCCACCACCCTCTGCCTTGGCTCCCTGGCTGTGCTCACAGGTGTGAATGCCAGCCAGGTGGACAAACCCACGTCCCACACCTGTACATCACAAGTTTGGGAACACACATGTGTACATGCACATGTACGCCCCCACCCACACATGCACCCAACACGAGTGTGCCCACACCTCTCCAGGTGTGTCTATCCCCTCCTATTCCTCTGCCTCCTTGCCTGCCAAAGCAGGAGGGAGCAGGCAGCCCCTTGCCCAGCACCCTGGTGTGGACCTGGCATTGGTAGAGGTGACAGAAAGGGAAGGGAAGGTGTTTTTCTTGGTTCCCATTGAGCTGCACTTGGGATGCTTTCCCACCTGCCATGGGAGGCAGAATCACTTGGGGACAGCTGAAGAAGTCCCACTGAGGGCTAAAGGCTTTCCTGCAGCAGGTGGGACTGCTCCCTATGCCTGACCCAAGCGATTGTGGGTGATCCCACTGGGTGGCCGAGGCTGGTCATGGAGCTAGGAAGGCTCAGGGCCATCAAGGGAGCAGCACCTCCCTTCCACAAACACACTGTGTCTCTACTGGCTCTCTGGGAAAATATTTGTCCATCTGAGGCATGACTTTTTAAAGCCTCAGCATTTTCACCTGCGAGCTTCTTGCAAGACAGACGAGTATGAAAATAAAGCTCCTGACCAAAGCAAACGCTCACAGCCCACTCAGAGGGTGTGTTAACCTCGTCATTCACCAAAAGCAAACATCAGCAGTGACGTGACTGTTTTAGGTAGCTGCGGCAGAAAAAGGCCCCTCTGTTTTTCAAACAAGGTGCCTTTTCATTCAGAGGCTGGGGGCGGCTCTTAGAAACCAGTGGCATGTCACTGGGACACCCACTGGAAATGCAGATGTTACCTTAACAGCAGGAAAATATTTCTTTGCATCCAAAGCCTCGGAGCAGGCAGGAAGCGGCTCCCAAGAGTTTTGACCATGGTATTTCCGCAGGATCCCCCCAGCCGGGTTGGGACCGCCGGCTGTTTGTTCGTCCCCTTTGAAGGACACAAAGCCCTCGCCATGCTGAGCCCCACAGCTTGGTCACTTCCCTTCTGGCCAAGTGCAGCGCCATCGGATGTGGAGCTGCTGGGAGGAAAAGCAAACAGAAGGGGGGGCAGAAGGACTGGACAGAAGATGGGGGTGTTATCAGGTACCCCATCTGTGAGGCTCTGTTCAAATGGGAGGAGAAGGCTGAGGCCATCAAAGCTGCTCTGATGGCCTTGATCCAGATCATAGAATGGTTTCATCCAGCTTCTGCTAGGCTTCTTTCTTCTCGTGGTGGGCTCCCCTTTCTCCCAAACCAGGGACAGGCCCCACCATCCTCTTCCTCTTCTCTGTCTGAGGGATGACCTGCAGAATGCTGGGCATTGCGAAGGGCAGCCCCCTGCCCTGGGGAGCCCCTTTGGACCTCTGGGGCTGGGGACCCCTTGGGTGGGCCAGTACCCCAGGAGCAGTGGTTTGGAAGCATGATTGAAGCTATGGCATGGGCGATAAGCCAGCCTGTGAGGAAGAGCTGTTTCAGTCTTGGGGGCACACCCATCCCAGCTCATCGCGGTTTATATCCACTGTACAAGATTCTAGATAGTATAGAAAGTCACACACATATTTATAGCTGTGTTTGTATACATTATGTGTGGCTTTTCTATGAATATATGCACATGGTCAAATGATCTCAGCACATGTGAGATCTCAGCAAATGATCTCATTCTTCTTTTGGGAAGAGGCATCTTGCTGACCTGAACTGCAGAGTTGGGCTGCTGAACTCACAAGCCAGTTCCCTGTGGGGTGATCCCTTTAGGTGCTCTGGGACAGACACAGTGGTGTCCTGGTTGTGCCAATGTCTCACTTCTCTTCCCAGCCTGGCAGCATGGGAGCCTGGTCAGGGTGGCAGTGTCTATGGTGGCACCCAGACCTGTATGGGGAAGGGACAGGAGGGTCCCTGGGGGTGTTGCCAGGGCTGTGCACGTGAGCTGGTCCCACAGCTGTGGCTGAGCAGTGTTTCTGAGAGCCGGAGCATGGCCCACACACCCTCTGCAGCACTTCTGCTTCCCGAGAAGGTTAGACATCCGGGGCTGGCTTTTCGGTAAAACAGCGAGCTGTTCTGGTTAGTCAAAATCCCCAGCTCTGCCCTGTGCTCCTCTGTGTGCCGCTGCTCTCATCTCACCATCACTGCCCCATGGCCACCTCCTGGGAGTCCCATCACCCATGGCCGGGCAGAAGGCTCAGGGGCTGGGGTCTCTTATGGGAATGATCCTCATCCCCTCATGCTGGGAAAAGGGGATTTTCCCTACCCAGAAGGGGAAGCTGAGGCCAGAAGGACTTCTACTCCAAACCCCTCCGAGGCCAGCATTTTTCCTGGTGACCTTGAGGCAGAAACTGGAGGCAGCCAGCTGGCTCCCAGGGCAGTGTCCCCCACATCTGAAATGCCAGCTTGGTCTATAAATAACACCTGGCATGGATCTCTCCCCAGGCACCAGAGCAATGAGAGACTGAGCCCTCTATGCCCTCAGGCTGCAGGACTCGTGCCCCATTTTACAGCTGGGGAAACTGAGGTGTGGTGGGGTCCTTGACTCTGCCTTGCAGCAAGCTCATGATGGAGCCCTGTGGGTTTGTAGGGCACTGGGAAGTGTTTTCCAGTGGCAGAGGACTGGTCCCTACTGGAAAGGGGAAGATCTGTGGAGGGCTGTTGCTCTGCCAGGGGGTCCACATTTTCTCCCATGCCAGCTGTGCTGTCAGGGTAGCCAGGGCACCTTCACCTGCCCCGAGAAGGGACCCAGAGGAGCCCAGTGTCCCACACCCCTGCAGTAGCCCCCCTGCCCTCATCACTCACTGCTCCCTCCTGGCCATATCTCCCAGGAACGGTAGCTCCCGCCCCTCCAGCTGCCTCCCAGGGCAATCAGTGGGGAACACGTGGGTCTTATCCACGGGCCAGCCGTGGGCAGGGCTCCCTGCCATCCCTATCAGTGGGGTGGCTTCAGACCTGGGGCTGAGGGGAGCCAGCTCCATTCCTGCTGTGCTGGGGCCAGGGCTGGGGGCATTGTCACTGCCCCATGCTGACCATTGCAGGGGGATGCTCAGAGGTCTGGGACCCCTCCCCAGCCTGGTGGCCAGCGTTGCTGTGACGCTGACAGATTCGCAGGGGTCCAGCCAAGGCCATCGAGCTGGGCCGTTGTGGACTGATGGTGGCAGTAGGGTCTGTCCTTCTGTGTCCTGTGACAGCAGTGACCATGGATCACCAAAAGCTCAGGGTGCAGATCTTTATTGTCCTCTTGTCTGGCTGGACCACAGCCTGAGCTGGACATGGGGTTCTCACTCCCCAGCATCCCAATCATCCACTGTGGCCCCAGGCTCTGGGTGGGAGAGTATGAGAAGGAATGTGTTTTGGTTTCCTACCAGCTCCTACCAAGGATTTAAATGGAGTTTTCTTCTCTGCCATGCCCTGGCCATGGGGAGGATGGTGATGGTCAGCTGGGAGCCTGCTGTGCCCACAGAGATCAGCTCCTTGGCCATAACCACAAGGAATTAGAGACGGGTGGAAAAGTGTCTAAAACCCATGCAAATATTTTCATTTTAAGGGCTTTTCCAAGCATTGGGGAACGCTGACACAGCAGCAGTGTGGGTGATGTCGGCATGCTGAGAGGGTCTGCTTGGCTTTTTTGGGGGGGGCAGGATTTCCATGGTCAAAGAGTTTTGTTTAAAATAAAAAAAAGCTAATTGAGCAAATGGGGAGAATTTCCAGCACTGCTGCTGGTTTCTCTGCCAGCTGCTTGGGGCAAAACAGCCACCCTGATGCTGAGAGGGCCATGAGCCTTCAAACCACCCCTGCCCTGGGCTGGTGGGTGGATGGCTCCCATCTCTGTGTTCCTTTTTCCTCCTCTGCTGAAGGGGTTTTTGGCAGGAAAGGGGGTCTCTGTGCCTGTGGGTGCTCTACCCTGGAGCATCCTGAAGGTCTGGGGCTGAGGTCAAAGTGGTGGGAGCTTGACCCATCTGTTGCCCCCATGCCCGTGCCAGGGGATGCTCCCCTGCCAGCTTTTGGCTGTGGTAGCAGCCTGTGAGGAGAAGGCTGACTGGGGAACAAGGGTGGTCGTGGACCCTGATGGCTTCAGGACCATACATCCCAGGCATAGACAGGGGCTGGAATAAAGGAGAAGGTGGAGGGACTCTGGCCTATCCCATCCCACTGCATTCCCCCTCTCCACACCCGTTTCTGCCAGCTCCCGGGGCAGGTTGAAGCAAGCAAATTACAGGCACGTCCTGTCCTGCTGGCGCAGGGAGGGCTCAGCACCATGGGCTGCAGGGGTGAGAGCCCTCCATGTCCCCAGGGGACTGCTCTGGGGTGGTGACACCCAGACCTGCAATACACTGTCCACAGCAGAACAGTGTGTGGGCATATCCTGGCCCCATGGGGGGTGGATGGCGTGGTCTTGGGCACGGTGATGGGGCTGGGGGCTCGGTGCAGGTAGGTCAGCGTTGTGGGTGTCACTGGTGCATCCAGCCCCAGTGGGGATGGAGAGGGGAGTGCGTGCAGCGATGGAGCCCTCCATGCACATGTGTGCATGTGTGGTGGGGCTAACTCACCCAGAGCATCAATGTGTGGGGCTGCCCCTCTGCTCTGGGCTTGGGGTCCAGTCATGTCCTGCATCCCCCTCACGGGCTGGCAGGATGCTCCATGCCCCACAGCTGTACCTTGCACCTCGGGGCATGCTGTGCTTGGGGACTGCAGGAGACCAGGGCTCAATCAGGCTCAGGTACTACCTGAGTGGCGAGAAGGATCGTCATGATGCTGCAACAGGGAGTCAGGGACAAACAGACACAGGTGTGGTGGGCAAGGGGACCAGTGCGTGCCTCAGGCAGCGGGCACCCATGGGTGGTGCCCTGGGGCCACGACCGGCAGGGGAAGAGGCTCCTGCTCGTGTCTGGGCAGTGCAGCACGTGTGGCTGCATGCTGGGGCTGGGCTCTGCTTCCCCGGGGCCAGGGATACGTGCAGATCGTCCCCGTGCTGATGGACCACAGGGGGATGAGCACCAGGTGGAGGAGCAGGACAACAGGATGGCCATGACATAGGCTGCAGTGACCATCACATAAAGGCCAGCACAGCAGATGTCACAGCAGCTGTCGTATTTCTTCAGCAGTAGGGAATGCTGGTGATACTGGTGTGGCACAGGGGTGCTGGGTGGGGGCCTCCCATTGGTCCCATGCACTCTGTGGGGTCAGGAGCAGCCATGGCGAGGGGTCTGCTTGTGCAAGGTGTGGGTAAGTGTGTGTGAGTGACTGAGTGCAGAGGGCTGGGTGTGCAGCACGCAGTGTGCCAGGTTAGGTTACAGCATATAGGGCAGGAAAGGATGTGTGCAGTGTGTAGGGACAGGGATACGGGGCTTGGTTAATGGGGCTGAGGGGAGGGGAGGGGGCCAGGTGTGCACAGCACCTCGGATATGCACAAAGTCCTCAAAGGACTTCCTCCTCCCCCATGAAGCATCCACACCCATTCCCTCCCCCCGGCCCCTCCCCACCATCCCATTCCCATGACAACAGCAGCATCCTGCTCCTACAGCAAGGTGCAGAGCACCCATCTGGGGTCCTGGTGCCACTCTGGCTTCAGCAGGAGCCCCCTGCCAGAAAGGCAAAGGGTAGCGGTTCCATGGAGACCCAGTAGAAACCAGCACTCATTTTCCTTGAAGGGTTGGGAGAACACCCGGAGCCGTGGACACCCCTGGGACCCATGCGGATTCTGGGATCCATCTAAGACAAGGATACACTGCTCCTCATGCCTAAGGCCCCAGCTCCCCACTCAGACTGCTCCCTCCAGCCCTCTGGTCCCCTCCCCAGGCCGGGGCGCTGCTGCTATCCCGAGGCCAGGGCTCCGAGCGCTGGGCCAGCCCTGCCCTCTAGTGCCGTGGGAGCTGCTCCGGGCAGGGCTCAGCCCCGGGCTCCCTGGAGCTGAGCCACGCGAAGTCCTCCCAGGGCCCGCAGAGCAGAGACTGACAGGCTTCCCACCGCCCCGCGGCACCACCTCCCACCCGACACTGCTGCTGAGGGGACATGAGGACACGTCCCGGACCCTCCATGCCTGAGGTGCAGCAGTGTCACCCCAGCACAGCTGCCCTGCGCGCCAGGCCCTGGGACTCGCAGGCGTGCCGGCACGGGTGACAATTGCCTTTCCGGCACCTCGGGTCGATAACCGGGTGGCCAAGGCCCTCGGTGGGCCGGGACGGCGTGGGGCCACGCCAATGGGTGCCCGCAGCGGCGGGAGAGGGAGGGAAGCTCTGGAGGCTCTGGTTAAACTGGAACGAGGCGCGGCATCGTCCCGCGGTCCCTGCCCTGGGGACTCTGACCCCGTGGGCCGGCGAGGGGAGCTGAGGCGGGCGGTGACGAGCAGCCCCACAGCCACTGGGACGGAGCCAGCGAGGAGCTGAACAGGATGGATACCACTTTGGAGCTGGCAGATGACCCCAGGTGAGTACTAGAGACCCCCGTGCCGCTTTGCAGCCGGGCAGATCCAACTTTTTTGGAGCAGAACTTTGGATTTTTCATTGCCTCTGTAAAGGAAGGGAGGCGCTTGGTGGTGAGGCAAGTCAGGCAAGGGACTGCTCGGACCCTGCGGGGCTCGGTGTCCCCGTGTCCCTGCGGCCCCGTGCAGCACTCCCGTTCTGCTCCGCAGGTTCTCCCGCCCTTTGGTGGAGATGCTGATCAGGAACTTCAGCGTGCCCGCAGCCTGCTTCTCCCTGCCGCCCACTTCCCGGCAGCTGCTGCACCGTAGGTGGGGGGACGGGGTGGTCCTCTTGTCACTGGCAGGAGCAGGACAGGGATGAAGGTGGTAGGGGGGCTGTGGCAAGTGCAGGCAGGGAGAAGTCAGAAACCGGGCTGCTGCCAGGGTCTTGGCCTCCCATCCCATAGTCCTGCCTGCAGGGATGGGGACAGCCCAGGAAGGGCCAGCACCAGGGCAGGTGACATGGGACAGGGAGCAGCGGGGCAGAAGCCCCAGCTCTGGCACAGACAGGCATGTCCAGGGCATGGCGCAGAGCTTCCTAAACGTGTGGAATGGTGGGTCGTGGGGCAGCTCCCTGCAGTAGTGGCCCCAGGGGGGCAGGACAGGATGAGACAGCTTCTCACCCCTCCCTGGCAGAGCTGGACATGGCCCAACTCATCATCCTGGGCCTCTGCACCATCATGACACTGCTGTCGGTTGTGATCTATGTGGAAGAGGTTTTGTACCTCACTCGCAAGATCCGCTGCCCCATCAAGATGAAGACCCTCTGCTGGAGCAGTTCAGCCCCCACGGTAATCTGGGCTGTGGGGGTGCTGGGGGGCATCACCCTGGGGGGCCAGGGCCACCCAAGGGATGCCAGCCCACAGGAGGGGGGAGTGTCAGTGGGCCAAGCTCACGTGTCCCCCAGGTTGTGTCAGTGGTCAGCTGCTTCGGCCTGTGGTTCCCGCGCTCCATGATGGTGGTGGAGATGGCTACCACGGCGTGAGTATCGCCCACCCTGGGACAGGGACACCATGGAGCCCACAGGGCTTGACCTGCCTTCCTCCTCCTCCCCAGGTACTTTGCTGTCTGCTTCTACCTGCTGATGCTGGTCATGGTGGAGGGCTTTGGGGGGAAGGAAGCGCTGCTCAGCACCCTGAAGGATGTGCCCATGGTGGTCAGCACTGGGCCCTGCTGCTGCTGCTGCCCCTGCCTGCCCCGAATCACCATGAGCAGGTGAGGGGGAACTGGGATAAACCTCTGCCCCTGGAGGGCTTTCACCCCCTGCTTCTGTTGGGCTGGAAGAGAAGTCCCTGTGCAGGGACTTGGCAACCTCACAGCGCTACCTGTCTCTCTTGCCATGCCAGGAAAAAGCTTAAATTGATGATCCTGGGGACTTTCCAGTACGCCTTCTTCAGGGCAGTCGCTGTCTTCCTGGGGCTGATCCTGGCTGCCGATGGGAATTACAACCCTGCTGACGTGAGTGCCAGAGCACAGGGATGGGCAGGTTGATGACCTAGACAGGAAGCCTCCACCTGAGCTGTGTCAGCCCAGTAATGTTTTCTGTGCATCCCCCTCAGATTTCAGAGGAGAGCGTGGCACTCTGGATCAACACTTTGGTTGGTGTCTCCACCCTCTTTGGGCTGTGGGCCCTGGGCATCCTCTTCCGGCAGGCCCGGCTGCACCTGGCTGAGCAGAACATGCAGGCCAAGTTCATCTGCTTCCAGGTGAGCCCCCGTCCTGCCCAGCTCCCTCCTAGGTGAAGGGCTCCTGCAGCACAGATGAGATGAGGTGGCATGAGGGAAGATGGTGGGGCAGGAGCCACTGCTGGGCGAGAGCCGGGCTGGCTGCGGGACAGTGGGGAAGGTGAAGGGTGGGAGCTGGGCAGTGGCACAGCCCTCACCACTGGGGTGTTGTGGCTACAGATCCTGCTCCTCCTGACGGCGCTCCAGCCTGCCATCTTCAGCATCCTGGCCAACAACGGCAGCATCGCCTGCTCGCCGCCCTTCTCCTCCAAGGCCAGGTCGCAGCGTAAGTCAGGAGATGGGGAGTGGCACCGTGTGCTCCTGGCCGAGCCCCTCCATTGCATTGCATGGCATGGCATGGCATGACGTGGGGGATGGGCATGGTTGATGAAGGCAGCTTCAAATGACCCTTCTGCTCTTCCAGAGATGAATGTGCAGCTGTTGATCCCACAGACCTTCATCCTGGCGGTGCTGACACGGATGTACTACCGCAAGCAGGATGACAAGCCGGGCTACCAGCCCGTCAGCTTCGCACCCGCAGGCGCCGACGTCAAGGCATGAGCAGGAGGGAGAAACTGGGGTGCCAAGGGGCAGAGTGGAGTGAAGGGCTGGTCTACCCTGCACAACCTTCTCCTCCTTCCCTGGCCCTGGGGAGCTGCTGGCAGCAGAAGAGGCAGAAGGGGAAAGGGCATCTTGGAATAGAATGAAAGGGTCTGAAACCTAAAAGCCGTAAGCCAAGGGGGTCCATGGAGCCGCTTCCAGCCCTAAGGCTGTTGTCTAGCACTGAGTAAAGATAAATTTTTACTTGAGTCTTGCATTGGTGACTGGGTTCATATCTCTGCCTAGGCTGGGTGGGAGATTACTCCATACAGGGGGAGGAGGATGGAGCCCAAACCAACACAGCCATGGCATGGGACTGTCACGGGATGCCCAACATCCAGCTCACCAACTGAGCTCTGGGTGGTGCTGGCTGCGGTCCCACAGCCAAGGCAAGCCCAGGGCAATGGTGATTTCTCCCAAGACATCGGGATGGGTCTGGCCTGTCTCTGGGGCACGTTCTCTCAGGCTGCTCCTGAGAGCACAGAGGGAGCATCCACATCTGCCAGTCAGCATCCAGGCAATGGAAGGAGGCTTGAAGCACCTTTGTAACACTGGCAATTAGTTAATGCTGCCTTGACCGGCCTTGGTCCAGTACCAGTATCTGCTCTAGAAGTGGGGATGGACATCAGGAGCAATGACAATTTGCAGAAACCACTGGGTAATCTTTTGACCCCAAGTGTTCATTACAGACACCAGAGGCACAACTCAGACCATGGTTTCAAATGAGCAGATCACATGTTAAAAAGTTGCAGCACTCTCTGAGGCTCTTGCTTCTACCGCCATCCCTGGTACCTCTCAGCTCTGTCCTGTTGCTGCTGTTCTCTGCCATCACAGAATCCTCTCCCAGGGTCTCACGCCCCAGATCTACAGAGGAAGTGTGACAGGGCTGTCTCGCATGCGTAGATGCCTCTGGATTTAGCAGTGTCAAACTCCACAGCGTTCTTCACTGCGTGCTAGTAAAGTTTTGTTTTCCCACTGCACCTTTTACTTCATGCTTAGTTCAAGCATGTCTTTTCTGGATGCTTAAGAGGGATGGGTTAGAGGTGTGCAGGCAGCCCTGAAGCAGTAGCACTGGCCGTATATGTGGGTAACAAGATGATCCTGGGGAACTTGGCTTGTGTTTTGCTGAAAGATCCTATTCCTGATAAAACATGACAGTGCTGAAGACTGGTCCAGCAATCCAGGAGAAAACAAAACAAAGGAAAAAAAAAGACTAGACTGGGATTTCAGTGTCCAATTTAATTTCAGTGCAAGGAGGAAGCAGGGATTATTGGTTACAAGAAACAGCTCTGTTATTCCAAGCTACATGTAAAACCATGGCTAGCTTCTTACCAACCACCCCAGATTTTGCAGACAGACCAAGTGTGTTAAGGTCTCTGCAGAACAAGCCACCATCCAAAACACCACTGTTACTCAAACTTACAGAACACTGTTGCATAAGTTGTATTTAAAACAGCAGTAAGGCTCTAAAGCAGCCTGGCCTTCGTGATCTGGCTCAGGGAAGCAACGCAACATCCACACTGAGGGAAGGGTGAGGAAGGGAAGGTGGGGAAGAAGAGGGAAGAGACAACGTGGGTGATACAAAGTAAGTGCTCTACCACTCATAAACCAGGGGATTAATAACTGGTTTTTACCAAGTGACTGTTATTTGCTCCTTACAGCTTAAAATCCACAGCAGCCAGCCATGCTCCCACAGCTGTGCGCATCCCTGCTGAAAGAGGTCCAAGTGGCAGATTAGTGATCCCCAAAATACCCTTTCCCATACCATTTCTGGCCTCAACAGAAGCACAGAACCTCTGTCAAGCCCTTTGGGCAGCGTGACAAAGGACCATCAAGATAAAAGCTGGAAAGAAGCTGCAGCCTGTTCCTACTACAGGGCCATCTCATGTCCTGGAAGCATCACAGTGTGCAGAGCCTGTGGCAGCACTTGATGAGTTTCCTCCTTGCACGTGCTGCTCCCCAAGCCTCACATCCCGCTCTGGAGACCTCCCTGCAACATTGCTGACTGGGCTCTGAGCTGTCCTCTATTCCCAGCACCACAGGATACAGGCAACGCGGCCCAGCAGCTCCACCCAGAGACAGTGGGTATCAGAGGCAAAACCTGACAGAAAAGCTCCGCAGCTACATGACAGCAAGGCCAGTCCTTCCAGCGCTGGCTGCGGGACAGGGTGCACCGACCTGGTCTGCTCAGCCATGGGGAGGGCAAGTCCCCTTGGGGAGCTACAGGCCACAAAGCTCAGTGTGTATCACAGCCACAACAGCAGGCACAACTTGGAGCATGGACTCCAACGAGCATTATGTGTTCAAATAACTTTAAAAAGCTGCAGCAGTCTCTGATGCTCCTTCCATCCTGCCCCACGGAGCAGAGTGGGCAGGCATGGATTTGTGCATGTACTGCACAAGCCAGCTAACTGTCACACGGGGTGGGGGCCCTTCACTGGGGTAAAACATGCCCTTCATCTGTCCAGCTGCACACATGGACATGGGCAGCAAACTGGCTGCTTTGCCCCTAGAGCAGCGACTTCATGGCACCAGTGTGAAGGACTCCTCCAGCCCCTAGAGCACAGCAACTGAAATACAGACAAACACACACAGAGCACAGTGCTGAGGGGCCGTTTGGACAGACACTAAAACGTGTAACACACCACAGACTGGGACAAGGAACTTCTCAAAACAGTACACACATTCATTTCCTACCTGGGCTCTGACACACCCAAGGAAATGCACGACAGCAAGTGCCCTGAAGCAAAGATTCATTCTCTTCTCTCCAACAGCAACTGAGGGCTCAATTTTAGCTCAGGATTTAGCAGTCTTGTTAAGATTAGCTGGAAAGGCCTTTCCCCTGCAGCTCCTCTATATGGAGCTGTGAATGCTGTGCACTTTATGGGGTGTGCCACTCTACAGTGCTGCAAGTCCTTCCCGGGTGTAACTCCTGCGTGCCAAGCTGGTACCCCCTGCCCAGCACGTCCTCACTGCGACACACTGGGAAGCTCAGTAAAGAGGCATGCGAGCACTACAGGGGCTGCTGGATAGATTCCTATCGGCTCCAGCCCAGCAGGGATGTCTCTATTTCCTAGAAACCTCATTACACCACTGCTTCGTGCGTGCTCTTGAGGTCATGCCGGTTGAGGAACTGAGGGGTCTTTCATTTGGCAGCGGCACAGATACTGCCTGGGGGGGGGGGGTAANACAGAGGAGCTGAAGGAAAGAAGAGACAGATGGGTCTTCCCACTCTCCCTCTTGCCTGGAGGTTTAACAAGGGAAAAGAAACCAAAACAAAAGCCATGACTGAGTGCTATTCTTTGCGCTTTTAACGAATATTTTCTTAAAATATAAAAACCATCTTCACCCTGGAGACCGCTAGAACGTAAACAATAAAAAGGGGATTTGGGGAGAAGAAGGGAGAGGAGGTTTGAATGTGCTTCCAGGCAGCAGCCCTTGCTAAGAGCAACGGGTGCCTCCAAGGCCCTGTGCTCACCGTCAGCCCTGTTCCTATGGCTCTCTTGCTCATTTAGAGTTCCCCAGTGGGTCTGGACTTAGGATTCAGTGATTAGCGGTCCGCAACAAATCCTGGCAGGTAGGTTAATCCTCTTCGTCCTCACTGATGTCATAGGTGACTGCAGACTCGTTCCTGGAGCGGTTGGCAGGTGAGGAAGGAGGAGTCTTGGTGGAAAAGGGCCAGCGGAAGGAGGGAGATGGGGAGCGGTCGTGCGTGGGGCTGCTGCTGGGACTCTGCTTTGGGCTGATGGCCTGCAGCATCCGGCCCTTGCCCTCCTTCAGCATGTGTTTCTGGCAATGGAAGCAGGAGGACAGTTAGCACGGTTTACAGTCATGGACATGGACACTACTTACAGCCTGTGCAGCATTTTGAGTTGTGTCCCTTCAGTGCTTCATGCAATTTAAGAGCAGAAAAAACCCCAGCATCACTCTGGGCTTTGGGAACTGCACACAGTGTAATCACCACCCATTTTCAAGCACTTCTAACATTTTCAAGCACTTCTAACATAAAATGCCTGAGATATTCATCCAGCAGTGCAGGAAAGCCTGGCATAAACGAGTAGCTTCAGACTCATCTCAGGCCCATGACAAAGTGACTACCATCCTCTTGGCAGCTCAGTGGTCAGCAGGGCACAAGCTGTAGTTTACAGGCCAGCTCACGGGACAGAGGAGCTTTTCACTCCACAATGTAACTGGCATTATCTCGTTGGCAGTGGTGAGTACTCCCTGACAACTGTCTGCCCAAGCCGGGGACAGCTTGTCTGGAGACTGGCAGCACACTGAGCACAAATGCCAAACCTTTGCTCTGCAGACTCTGCAGAAGCCCTACAGTGTCTGCTGATGTCTCCAAAATTCCCTTTCCCCTTTTCCCAGAGCAACTCCTTACCAATGCACCTTCAGGGCCAAACATCTCCAGGAAATTGCCGATGAACTCCCGGGACTTCTCTTCCCACTTCTGAATGAGATCAATACTCTTCTCTTCCACTTTCTGGACAAATTCCTTTGACTTCTCCTCTACATCCTTCACCCTCTTTTTCACTTTATCCACACGTTCCTGGAGGTGGTATTTTTTCTCCTGCACAGAGAGTGGTGGATCAGAATACAGCTCACCAGATCTGAGTGGCAACCACCTCTGCTCTGTGTTACTACACTGAACTGCTGCTTGAGACTCAGCATCTCCATTAGTCTGGTGACACTTCTCCTTCACTTCCACGACACTTCTTCCCTAGACTACATGGCAGACACAGCGAGGCTGTGAGATGCTCTGTGGCAGGCACTGGCACAGTACACAAAGCAAGACTAAAGCCAGAGATAAGCACTATCTAATAGGAGTGCATGGGAGAGGGAAATATTTATACAGCACACAGATTAGATTCGAGTGACTTGCTGTACGCCTCTCTGCATATCACAAGAGCACCAGTCTTTCGGCTGGGTGTTTTTAAACAGAGGCAGAGTTATGTGCCAAAGAGAGGCCAAGCAGCCGTTACCTCTCCTGTTTCATTGTTGTTCACAGGCAAAGTAACTGAGTGATAAAAAAAAAATATTTACGACTTTACTTCCAACACCAGAAATGTCTTCTGCCATGTATTCTTCCTGAGGGCTAGAGCTGCTCAGCACAGGATCAGGGCATGTCCTTCTGTCCTACCCAAGCATTGCTGCTCCTGCAGCCCCAGGAAGGGAACAGTACAGTGGAAACAGCATCAGATTTTATCCTAACAAATGACTACCCTAAGGAGGTGGCTGGGGGAAGAGGAGAGAGATGAGACAGCAGCTGCTGTCAAGAACAACTCACTCTTCATTCAAGAAAACATACATTTTGCCACACACCCTCTCTCCAGCTCTTTCAATAGGTAAGACATCATCAAGACATCTCTGACGAGAGCAGTATTAGCAACCCCCCAGTTCCTCTGAGTGGATCCCTGAGGTGATTTCAGGGGTTGAAGAAGTCTAATTTCTAGTCCAAGGACACTGGTTTGGTGCCAATGGTTAGCTCTGCAGACAGGCCTTTCACTGGCACATGGCAGGACTGTGCTATCACTAGACAAGACTCTCTTCATACTTTGCAAGACTTTGCTTCCCACAGAGTGTGGTGAGATCCACTTCAACTCACGTTTATGAAGCTGACATTGAGCTCCTTGGCCGTGTAGCCCCGCTGCAGGTTCCGTCTGGCATAGACATCGTAGTCCCGCACGATGCGCGTGATGATGTCGGACGTGGAGATCCCCTCAGTCCTCTGGGTCGGTGCAAACATGCCTAAAGTTGGGGAACAGGACCCAGGACAGCTCGAGCAAGACACATGGCAAAAAGCTGCTGCCATCTCTATTAGGAAACAATCTCTCCCATCAAGAGCTCACTTCCTAACTATTCTCACAACTTTGTCCTTAAATGTACAATACCAGAGTCATCCTTTCTGGGATACCTAAGTAAAACCAAAACATGCTAAAACCCTGTCAAAATACCAGGTGTTCTAATGAAAAACTCTTCACTTTAGATGGTTTAAATATTGACTATAATCTACTGCATACAGAATAGTGTGGGGACAAGGACCGGACGAGGGGTCCTAAAAAATTTAATGGATGGAAATATAACACTCTGATGGCTGAGTTTGGATAGATATAAAAAAGCTGCACCCCAAATGAATTTTACAGCAAACAGATAGAGGTGCCCCTCTGATAAGCTCATGAGACTCCCTATTTGTGAGAATCTCTAAGCCAAACCATAGTATGTTTTCAAGAGGTTGCTGTTAATTGAAGCCAAATAACTAGACTGAAATTAGGAATTAATGCTGGGCCATGGAACAGTCCTAGTTTTATGAAGCAGGGCCCAGAGCTGCTTCTTCCTGCTCCCAGAGCCTTCTGGGCAGACCTTGTTCCCAGAGGGGCATAATCTTGCATTATAGAAGTACAGGAGAAACTACAGAAGATCTTTGTCAGGAAGCCCTGGAAAATTTGAGGGGGACCCACCTGCTTCTTTTATATGCTTATAGACATCATCACTGCCAGCAGAAGAGTAGGGGATGTCATCATGTGCAACAAAGTCGATCTGAAAGTTAAAAAAGCAAGTCAACATTTTATCTAGAATGTGCAGATCTCCTGCTGCTGTCGAGAGATGGTAACTTTCAGCTCAACACCTCCACTCAGGGGTATGAGAGAGAACAGCAAGACACGTCCCTCTTAGGACACAACACAGAGCAGTCCCAAGTTCTCACTGGCAACTGCCTGTGAATTGTAAGCACATGACAGAGAGGAAAGAAGAGGCTGGGAATAAGGACGTAGCTGCTTTAAGCTCCACAGAGAAATGCCTTGTTAATGGCAACAACAGTAAACTAAGCAAGCTCCCCTGGAGACTCCTTCACCTCCCAAAGCTGTTCAACAGATGTTAGAGATTCCTTTCACTTTATCTCACCAACTGATAAAAGGCTTTCAAGACAGCTTGTCTGGTCTCCTGCGGCAGGGAAGCTGATGTATATCTAAGCTGCTCCTGCTGTAAGCAGGGAGTTGGACCAGACACCCCCTAGAAATCGCTTCCAACCCATGTAATCCTCTCCCTACTGCATTTCACACCTATCAGTAACCAGCACCAACTTCTGAAACAGTGAGATCCCTCTCAGGCTTTTTCACCACGTCACAATCCCTACCTTATTTTAACATTACCTGCCATCTCAGCAAATGCTTCTACACTCCCAAGAAACCCACTCAATTCCTATAACCCAGTTCATTCTATATTTAAGGAGCTTCAACAGAAACAGTTTGCTCAGGCAGAGGTCATCCCCAAGGATGAATTCTTGCTGTAAGCAGAAAGAGGCTAATCAAAATTCCAAACCGATCAGATTTCACAAATTACCCTGTGCTCTGCGAGGAACTCGGGCGTGAGGGTCCAGGGTGCATTTCTCACCACCTCGTCCACATAGCGACAGTGCTGCACAGCATCGTAGCGCTCGTTTTCATTCATTACCGTGAAACCCTTGAAGTTGTGGGTCAGCTCATCACTGCAGACTGGAGAAACAGGCAGAGAACACTGAGTCTGAGGCATTTACCCCAATGACTTACAGTAAAAGGACCTTGCCCACACCCCTGCTGAACCAGGCAATGCCAGCAGCTGAAAGAGGCTGGCACTGGTGCTTCCGAACCCAGCTCTTCCAGCCACAAAGCATCAGGAACAGGGAGCGCTGCAGGGCACTAAACTCATGAGCAATTCTGGGCAGGCTGTTTGGGGAATTTCTGCCCAAGTTGGGAACCCACACTCCAAGCTGTTAAGGTCTCTAGAGCTTACAGTGTTTATCAAGAAAACCAGCCAATGCAGAAGACAACTCTCCTATACGAAACAGCACCTGGGGGCCTGCTGGGTAGAAATCTGCTTTAAAAGCAATGGATGTCTCAGGCTTGAAATCTGAAAAAACTCACTGCCTAAACTTCTGATTTCATAAAATGCTATAACACAGTCTAGTTCTTGGAAAGTTATGTTAAAACAAAGGGGGAGTTCACAGGAAATCAAGTTAGCTTAATTGTTATGTTCTATGAGAAAGTAAATTAACAACTCTTCATAATCTGCAATATAAGATATTGAGGAAGGAGTTCTATTTAATTATCAGACTCTAAAGTAAACAAGGCATTACCAGTCTCACTGGTATTGGATGTATTTATGTTCTAGACAAACAGATGATAAAGAGTGGGTGAGATTGTTCCCTGCTTGGAGCTAATGTTCTCTTGGGCTGCAGCCTCTTGTCTCAGTCCTGGTGCAAGGGGAGCAGTTCATTGTCCTCCTCCTCACCAGTCTCCCAGAGGCACAGAGCGTGGTTACACTCCTTGCTACTTAAACATGTTAATAGTTTGACCTTAAGTTATTTTCCTGTTTGTTGTACAGTGTTTATGTACATGGGGATGTCTTTCAGCCTTTAAGATTTCTAAGCTCAGGGCAGTTTGTAGGTTGGAGCAATTGTTTCAGCTCTCCTCCCTCCCTTCCCCTTCCAGACACTACTGTAGCACACAAGAAGTGCAGATATACCACCATAAAAATGCTCTCAGCAATGACTGAAACTGTGATAAGGAAACAAACCATCCAAGAATGTTATAATCCTTCTATGGCAGGGTCAGAATTTCATTTTGCTTCACGAAGACACTGGGGGTTGAGAAAACCAGTTAAAGGTATTTTCAGTTCTCATAGTTCAGCATTACTATGCAGCCTGACCAGGGGTCAGCTCCTGACAGACAATATGGACAGCCTGATGTGTCCTTAATGTGGGTGGAGGGATGAGCACAGAGGCACTGCCTGGACAGAAGCCCATGTACTGCAGCAGCCAGAAGAGGGGTATCTTTTTTCCTGTTATATTCTTGAAGGAGCTTGGCTGAAACACCTCTGCTAGATCACTTCAGGCACTCAGCAGGATATTCCTGGCATCATCTAAAGACTTACGACCTAACAGACAAAATGGGGAACTTCTATTTGGAGAAAGAAGGCCTCACTAACTTCCATGTGTCCAGGCACATGCCCAAGAAACCACTGTGATCTCCATGCTCCCTGTGGGATCTGTTTGGCATTAAGTAATCTCCAGCAGGAAACTGGAGCCGGGTAGTGACTTGCAGGGCATTACAGGTGACACAAAGCACCCATGGAGGGACTCATACTTCAGCTGTCTCATTGAAGAGTCAGATGCTCAACTATCCCTAATATATTCTGATACTCAGCTGTGCAACTCGCCTGTATCTGTCAACAGAAAAGAGGGGTCAAATTAGAACAGCACGATCAAGAATCTTTTCCTTAAGAACTCATTTGGCACAGGATACCTTTCTGCAGACATATCCAACCCTCAACGTTTTGCAATAAGACTCCAGCAACATTTGGGACAAGTGTCTGCAGTGAGAGCCACTGAGGCCACAAAGACAAAACCCCTGTATGCACAACCACAGACAGAGCTAAACTGTACTCTTGCAACAGCCAAAGTCAACAAGGTCACTCCTTACCTCCAACAATGAGGTATGTGTTTGGGAAGAGGTTCTTCGCTTGCATCAAGGCTCGGGCATGTCCAGAGTGGAACAAGTCAAATATTCCATCGGCATAAACTCTGACAGGGCGATCCACTGTGCCAAAGGGACAGAGAGACAGCTCTGAATATGCCTTCCTGGAGAAGCAGCTGCTGTTCATACTCACATTTGAGGACCTTCTGAAAGTCATGGAGGTGTTACAGAATGCAGCACCATAGCCAGGACAGAATTGTGAAGATAAATGCCTGGCTCTCTACCTTCCCATGTGGAAACAAATGCAGCTGAGCACAGACCTGAAATACAATCACATTCAAAGACAGACTGAAAGTCTACCATGTACCACCCAAACAAGGTGAAGGGAGACCAAGGGAAAAGCAAACCCTGAACATTTCCCTTCTATGGAAATCCAAATGCAGAATTAAATTTTTGCACAGCAGTGAGATACCAAGAGGGGAACTGGCCCAAATGTTTCACGTGCCTGATTTCCTCCTGCCTGCCAGGATAACATCTCCAGACCTTTACAGCATCCTCCTCTGCAGCCTGCTGCCACAGCCACCAGTCTGGTTGAGGAACCAGCATCAGTAGCTCCCCCAGACCCATGCAGTGTATGGCTTTATTAAAAACCACAGCTGGACTACTAAAAGAAAAGCAGACACAATTCTGCTGAACCACTGGCATTACCAGCCTAACCCAAAGATAATAATAATAATAATAATGCAAATAAGGAGGAACCAAACTTCCCTCAGGCCACCTCTGCTAGGGGAAATTGTAGCTCAGTTCTTTGAGGTCAGCACAGAAGTAAAGTGAGACAGTCTAGCGCTGTCATGTAATAGTGGGAGGCTTCTGATCTTGGGACCACATAGGATCACAGTCCTCTTGCTGCTGGTAACCAAAAGCCACAGTTGTATGTGACACACTTGTGAACAGCCTGCTGCTCTCTTAGCCCAGTTCAGACAGTCAGACTCAGAGGAGTGGTGAGCAGAGGCACACCAAAGCTGCAGTGAAGACAGGGCAGAGAGAAGATCTAGCAGGAAGCTGAGACCCCATGGGTCTGGGCAGGGCCCTGGAGGTACCCAGAGACAGAGCTTGGGAGGCAGCAAGAAGACTTGATGCAAAGGTCAAGGTTGTTAAGTTCAAGCTAACCAGAGGGGTCAGTTTGAGGACAGCCTCTTACAACCATTTTTTAGTGGTTCTAAGACGTCAATCTGAAGATGCCAGGAGGCTCTGAAGAGCCAAGGATTTGGAGATCTGTGACTGCAAAAGTTTTCTGTATGCTGGAAGAGGGCTGGTCCTGGCAGACCTTTATGAATGTTCATTCACATTCTGGAAAGTGGCTGGGACATCCTTCCCTTTCCTCTGTACCCGCAGCAGCTACAGTTCCTTAGCACAAACATGAAGAGCAATGAAGAAGCGTGCACTGTATTTTAGTCTTGGCAGGCAGGAGAGCCACCATTGTTGAAATCAGAGACCTTTGTGCAAACTCTGGAGAGTTTCAGCTGGGAAATTAATGCAGACTGTGAAATACACTGGATTTTCAGAACCTCTGGCAGGAAACCACAGCCAGGTCTCAATCTCAGCTGGCTCATCTCTCAGCAGCAGTCAGGTAGATAGAAGTGCAGCATTTTTATTGTCTCTGTAGCCATAACAGAGAGGCCAGGTAAGACAGCACCCTCTGCACACTCTGTTCGGCAGGAGAGGGCAATTATCCTTCAGGAGTCAGTCGTGCCTCTGCCTCCCCTTCGGACTTGCAAAGAGAACAGTGCTTCTCCCAGCCTTGTTTAGAGAATAAAAGGACACATTCTTGTTGTGAGGCTGGCCTGTGGTGTTTAATGACAGTGACTTTAATTCAAATCCAGGCTAGAATGAGACATTCTGAACAAATATATAAATTGGTTTTACTTGCCTGTTTCAAGTTTCAGAAAACATGACTTTTAAAGTGTTTAACTTCAAGCTACCTCAGGCAAAGTAGTACAGAAAGTGTGCCGCTCTATACCTGTCAGTGGCTCAGCTGGAGTTTAAAACAAATATCTATTTGCTTCAGACAGTCTCCTCACACATACAAACTCAAATTTCAGGTGTATTGACAAGCCAGATTTCACATGGGAACAGTTATCTAATCACCAAAGCACTTACTTAGTCATTGCCTGTAAACCTGGTCCAACACACAAGGTTGGTTTGGTCTCAGAGATATCATAATCATACCCACACCCCCCAAACCCAACATTTATACAATCCCCTTCCAGTCTGTGTTCTTACTTACAAGGGGTCCCTCTCATGGCTTCTTCATACGTCACTCTGATGTATGGCTTGCTGTAGTCGATCTCCACTTCATCTGAGAACGGAGCTGGTTCCCTCAGTCCCTAAACAGCCAGGGAAGTTTCACAGTGAGACTGCAAAAGTGAGGGCAGCTCATAGTGGCAGCACTGCCATCGCAGTGCTCTAGTCACTGGGTGACTCACTGTGCCTCTGCACAATTCAGACACATGTACTAAAAGACTAATTAGTGTAAAACCTCAAAACAGCCCTGCAGGGTGATTAGCCTGAGTTTAGAGAGGAAGAGAGAGAGAAAAGAAGAGTTTAGAAGACAGTAGTTATACTAGATCAAGAAAATCAGAGGCTCAGAACTGCAGCAGCTAAACTCAGACTTTTGACAAACAGCAGTTCACAGCAGCACAAGCCAAGCTTCAAACCTCACTGTCACAGCTCCAGCTGTGCCCACTCTGGCAAGACTCTGCTGTGCCTGAGTGCTTGTGCTGTGATGTACGAACTGTAACAGATCCTCGATTTGAGTATATGAACGAGCAGAGGAGCAATACCAACCCCAGCACTAGCACCATCCCTAAGTGTGTCTTTTCTGAGCCATACAAGTGAGAGACCGACTTTGATCCGTGGCAGAGTAACTCCAACTGCTGCAAGAAAACCCCTCTAGCCTGCTAGCTTGACCACAGCAGTACATTTAATCAACAGCTGAAGTCCAGGCATAATTTCTGGTCTGCTCTGAATGGAAATGAAACATCTGCCCTTCCCATAACAAAAGAGCTCAATTTCCTTCTAGCTGGAAGGTGTAGGGCTGCAATGGACATCTTGTTCTAGAGTCAGAACACTAGGCAACAAGCTTGCAAATCATTACAATAATACCTTCAAGCTGAAAAAGGCTAATCCACAGTTTTCTCTCTGGCTTCCTGTCCTATTGCAGAATCCTGCCACGGTGTCCAGCACCACTGCAACCAGAAAAACCGCAGCTATTCTGGCCAGTGTCATTCCTTATTAGAGTGCTTATAGTGTAGTGCACAGGAAAACAACCACTGACCACTACATCCAAACAAACTGCTACTGCTGAACATCTCCTTTAACTTACTGAGGGCTCCACATTTCACACAGCACCTCCTCTACCAGGATCCTCACTGTCAGATCTAAGGCCTGCAGGTATCTCCTTTCATCACTGCCATTAAGTCTAGGACTGCCATATAAAGCCAGATTCTTGGCAGTTTAGTTGGCACATACCCGATGTGAAGTTAGGAATAAAAGCACAAAGAAAGTCCTATTAAAATTATCAGAGGAACACAGAGAAATGTCCTCAAAAGGTCCTCCCAGAGTCTTGCCCTTCCCCTGAAGGGCCTGAGAGGGTCAAAACTCAACCCGATGTGCACAATACAACAGGCTTATGTGTCAGCAGGTTTGTTACCACCATCTGCTGCTGAGCCCTGCTGCTTCAGGGGAACATTCTGCCAACAGCTGCTTAGTTGGGAGTGGTAAAGGCCTCAAGGTAATCTCACAGTTAGGCAACACTATTACTCTTGCTATAATAAATAAAACTTTTGCAAAAGGAAGAAAGAAATCAATCTTTCGCCAGGAGAACTGCGTTTGCCCTGTGGCTAAAAAACAGGCAGGAAGCTTAAAAGTGGCTAGATATTACTTGTCTTGTGCTGTTCGCAGATGCTTTATTTCTAACACAGGTCAGACAGCAACTTGAAGAGCAAGTGACTCCCATGGAATAATAAATAACCTGCACACTTCTCTTTGCTTACTGAAATACATGGGATCTTTAAGAGGGACAGGGTGGGTTTCGGCAACAGCGAAGGACATAAAGGTTCTGTGGGATAAGTCACACAACAGCTCAAGCCTCCATCCCCAGTGCCTGCCTCACCAGTTCTCACTGCTGGTGCTGCTCTTACTTCATTACCACCTGTCAATGCTCTGGGACACGGCTGAAGCCCTCTTGAAGAGCAAAATGCTGTCATTGAGGAGGAAAACTGCAACACATCACCACATTTTGCCAAGGATCATGACCCCGGTATGACGTGGCAGGGATGGTAGCTGGCTTTTGACAGAGAAAAGGAAAGAACAACCAGAGCACACACGATGTGTAGGACAGCTCCAGGAAGAGGGCAGAGAAGAACTATAAAAAGCCAATCATTGCAATACTGTGGTAAGGACAAGTTAAAGACAACCCTTTACAGTAGCATTAACTGGATCAGACTCCCTTCAAAAGAGATCCCACTGGCTTTAGCTAGTTAAAACCATCCCAATGTTGATCTAGAAAAGAAATCTTTTTGGTTGTTTGTTGTGGGTTTTTTTTCTGGACACTCCCAAAGTACCAGCAACATAAATGCAGTCTCTCTCCAGACCAAGAGAATCAAATGAACAGTGATCTTCCCAGTGCATCAGAGAGCGGATTCAACAGATCACTTCTGCAGGTGCTTACAGGCTTCAGACCCTCCTGCAGTTCCATGAGTTCTTATGTGCTTCTTTGGAGTATTTCTCCCTCCCAGTGGGTCACTTAAAACCCATCTATGAGAAACGCCTGCTACTTCTCCATGGCTATCTCAGTGCATGCCTGTTTGGCTCAGCTTAAGTGACAAGCCGGACACACCACAAAAGCAGCTTAGTGATGCTTGCCTCAGACCTAATTTAAGCCCACATTGTAAGTATGTTATTAGTATGAACAAAGGAAGATTCCAAACTGGATTTGCAAGAAGGAGAGCTACTGTCATTTGCTTCTTCTCCCCTGCCCCCTCCTTGTTTTCTCTGTCCACAGCTCAGTGTCCTCATCTCACAGGCTCCCAAAATTCTTATCTCTGCTTACTTACGAGTGAGCGCCGGGATATTTTTGGAGGGATTCCATCCAGCTCTGTTGCCCCATTAGGGCCTGATCCATCTTTTCTTCTCTTTCGGGAATTCAGCCTGGAGGAGGTCGGCGGCTCCATCTTGCCAAGCACGTCCAGAAAGAACTGGAACAAAATGAAGGAGAGGGAAAAAAGAAAAAAAAGAGAAGAGATATTTCTCAGCAAAGCAGAATCAGTCAACAGCATGCACAGTGTACAGAAGGTCAGTGCAAAGACACAGCCACCTCACAAGGGGCTTAGCCAGTTGTATTTGGCATCAGCTGCCAAGGCTTGACAAACAGTGCCTGGTGGGAATACTGAATCATTTAATGCAACTCAGAGCTGTTCTGCAGAGAGAAGCGTGCAGCAGTCAGCTGGCTGGAGAGACACTGAAACAAGGGTTGCCGTGCAAATTATAAATCATTACTACGAGGTTAATTGTGCTATTTTCACATCTGAAAGGCAACCTATGGATTATGGCATACCCAGTCCACATTCAGCCCTCCTCCAGCTCTCGTTTGGATTCTTTACCATTTACACCCCCCAGGGCAGCTGGTGGGTGTGCTGCATCCCTGAACGGTCCTGAAGAGAGGAAGGAGCAGAAGGACAAGGGTGAGGGAAGGGCTCACAACTTAAACAGCTGACTTGCTGTTTGCTTTGTAGTTCGTGTAAGACCAAGGTGCAGCTCCCCAGTGGAGACAGCCCACCTTGGGATGGCTGCCACCATGTTCCCCTCTTGTCCCTTGTCCCCACTGCAGTGGTGACTCAGCAGATGGTGAAGCAGCTGCTGACACCACATTAGGCCACACTTACTTCTGGCACTTTATGTACCAGTTTGCAATTAGTGGTGGATCAACTTAACTGCTTCTGTGACGAATAGACAGACATACCACCAATTTGGGACAGAAATTGTGACAGTTATAAGGAAGAAAGTTATCTGTGCTTTTAAGCTGGAGTCATTGTACCTTTCCAAAAGGGCCTGGAGCGTTAGTAACTCCAGCTTCACACAGCTGAAGCAAAAATAGGGATTTATAGGAAGGCATGACAGCGAATATTCCCTATTCGGCTGCTGCAAGAGTTAGAAACGGGTGCTAGATTTGCAAAAACTAAAAAGCAGCATTATCTCTCTTGCTGACTTGAAGTGTGCACCTCTCCAGCACAGCACATGGCACTTCTGGCCTGCTGTTCCCGAGAGCAGCGCGACCCCTCCGCCCAGGAACGATCCTTAGGTGCGTGCCTCAACTCCCTAATAACAAGAGTGGTGTGGAATTTAAAACGTCTCCCCACCCACATGCAGTGGGTGTGCTGGAATGTTAGGTGGGGCAAGTGCAAGGTGTGACAAAGAGCAGATGCCCCTCTGAATATCACATTTTTCCTCAGCAAGAGGGGCTCTGCTGAATGTTCTACTTGGGATGAGCTGGGACTGTCCTCACTAAGGGCCACTGGCAAAGCTCTGCTGTTTGGCAGCCAAGATGGGTGTGCTTTGTGAAAGAGCTGTTAAGTAGCAGATTTAGTGATTGGACTTACTCGAGCATATATGACTCGAGGTTAAGGAATGCTCCAAAGTAACAAGTCAAAAGCAGTTTAACGAGATGCAAATATCTGTCCCTCCCCACTGAGCACCAGCATGATGATACCTTATGGATAGTTTTAGGGTCAGACACAGCTGAACTCGTTTGGGGCTACATACATATAAGTGTCCCTGGCTGCTCTGCTAGACCTACCACAATGTACTAAGAACAAAAAAAGAGAATCTTAGCTCAGTAGGGAGCCAAAAAAATATTGTGAAGAAGATAAAAGTGAAGAGCAGCCACAAGGACATTTCAGAACTGCGTGACCCATCCAGCACTCACTCCATAATGCCTGTGAGTCAAGCTTGCCGTTTCTCCCATTCCAGTAATTAATTTACTATTTCCTGAAAACAAACATATGGTAGGGTGCAAACACAACCTCAGGCAAAAAGAGTTTGCAACCCTGAGCCCCAAGTGTTCAAACATTTAAGCAAACATTTAACTTTCAGGCAAGATCCGTGCCATAAATGCAGCAGCTTCTGAGTGCCTCCGTGAAAACACAGGGTATGACACGAGTAATTCTTACATTTTGCAAGGAGTCATCTTGCAAGCACACTCTGCATCAGTCACTTACCACTGTGGTCCTAACAGAAACCATGAAGTTCACAAAAAGCAGCAAACATCTGTCTCTGGTTCAAGTAACCTTATACTTCATTGAAACAGTGGGGGGAAACAGCAGCCGATTTTCTTGTTATTTGGTTAAAATAATTTCACTGTGCTTCAAGTCACCTGTTGGTCTCTGACCACTTGCTTTCCTTCCCTTGGGAGAGAATTAAAAGGTCTGTAAATGTGCTGAATGCAGACATTCTGAATCACTGCCCAGTTAAACATCAAAAGCAGAGGCTTTGGCACTGAAGCACAGACGTAGCAGCCTCACACACAACCAGGTGAAGCTCTTCCCACGTCAGCCTGGCCCATCAGAGAAACCAGACTTGTCTGCACACAAATACAATCTCTGCTGAGTTATCACCAGCACCTTGCTGCTGGGTGCAGATCTCATGGCCAGCCAAAGAACTGCAGGTTACAGCACAGGGCAGCACTGTCCCAGCTCAGGAGAAAAACCCAGCAGCTTCTTCCAGCTCCTCCCACACCCAACCATCTGCTCTCCTCCACCCTAACTTTTCCATTTCTCAGGGTATACCTAGTTAAACGATGGCAAACAACAACTTAAGTGAATGGATTCCAACTAGAGGGATTCTATTATTTGCTGTGCATTAAATCAGCAGTGGTGAGACAGCATCAGCCACAGAGCAGCAGCTCTACCTGACGTACCAAGTGAGAAACCAGCTTCAAGGGTGAGATAAATATGCTCCATCTGCTCTGACCTTACAGGTTAGATGTTGCTGAAGTAGCCTCTGCAGTGTCTGGACAGCTGAGCTGGGCACCTCATGAGTGACACAGCTCTGTTAATTACTCAAATTAATGCAGAAATGAAACAATAATTATACCACTATTCGGAACTTTAAAACCTCTGTCCTGTGGCTAGTGCACTTCTGGGAAGTCCTCCCATCACCAAACTTGTCTTCATAAAAAACTGGGAACACACCACACCTTACTGCGATAAACCTACTAATCTTAGAATGCTTCATTTTAACCCAAAGGACTAAAATAGCGTCCCAAACAATTACCAACAGTAGGATCCAGCATCTGTAATTGAGCTTAACACATGAGGACATGGCTTTGCTTCCCCAAATGCATAAAACACTGCCTGTTCTAAAATTAATTACATTTGCAGCAGATGGGGAAGAGGAAAGAGGAGATAACTCTCAAAGCTCATTCTGAACACTCCAAGATAGAAACCAAGCATAACCAGAAGAAAGAGACTTGCTGTAAAATATTAACATTGTTCTATTTTAAGGTGTCACCCTCCTGCATTATTGAGTTCATGGCTGAATATGACAAACTGCTCGCAAGGAGCAAAGCTGGAAGTGCCTCGATTGGAAAAACCATGGGCAAATCACAGTCTCTGCACCACTTTCTAAGACACTCAGGGCTTTTCTTCTGGAACGTACTTCTTTGGTGCATACTGTATCAAAGAAGGGCCTTGCATCACCTGCCAGCTAACTCACCGAGAGAAAGACCTGCACGGGCTCTGTGAGGAGCAGTTGACTACCAGAAGGGGAAAGAGTTGCTTTCTCTGTCAAGGAATCACTGAATTGCAGTGAAACACAACCATGTCTGTGAGGGGAAAAAGGACAAGCACTGATTACTAGAAAGGAAAAAAAAAAATACATATATATAGGCAGGAAAGGAATTCAAAACTTCCCCCTTAGTGTCAGTTAACTACAGCATCATCAGAGCTGGAATTTAACCACAACACCCAAGTTAACATCTCTGGAAGGTAGAAGAGGTCAGAATAGGCACAGCAAATCTTCCTGCTTAGCCAAAGCCTTATCTCGCTGTCTGCATCTTCACGGACAGTGCTGATGTTTTTTAGTCTCAGTGGTGTCAGAGAACTCCAGCCTCACACTACACCGGAGAAGCAGGTCAGATCTTTCTGCACCCTAAGCACACTGATGGCATGAGGACCTGGCCCATCTGCCTTTTGATGTCCTGAAGAACTTCTTGGAGAATATTAACTGCAAACCTACATCAGCAGCAGGATTTCTTCTGCTACTTCTGCTGCTTTTCACTTGCAGATTTACCTGTGAAGCAAAATAAATGCTGCTACTTAAACTGAAAACGAGCTCACTGCAACAATTCAGTAAATGCTCCAGCCCAAGGCTGCTGCAATTCCCACCAGGGACCCAAAGCACAAGACTGGCAGCTGGACCAGCGAGGCCTTGGGACACCCACAGCTCCCTGGGTGGCACTGCCTGCTCCAAGGCTGTCCTATCGTCCCTCTGAACTTGGGAGGCGTTGGCACAGTCAGATGTGACTGTCATGTGCTGCTTTGCCTACAAGATCATTGCACTTTACAGGAACAAGATATTTCTCTTCTGCTGACTCATCTGCAGGCAATACTACTAAACTTTGCACTCTGCCAGCTGTCTGCAGAGAATTGCCTTGACACATGGACAGCATGTAAGCAAGAGCCTCAGGGAAAAGGAAGAAGTCCTGTCATTTCAGATAAGTCCCTTGCCAGGCTATAAAGTACCAAAGCAACCCTACATTCCTCCGCATTCCTTGACCATAGATCGAAGAGAATCCTTTTCCCCCTGTTCTCCCTCACCTGTAACCCCCAGTTTCCAATGAGCCTTACTAGTGTGTATCCCTGTGGAGATCTGTGAAGACACAGAGACCTGGGAGAGGTTAATGACAGAAGACTTATCATGGATCTCTCTTCTATCAGTGCTTAAAAAACTTGCCCAATCTCCAAAGCAACTTCATGCCCAGCCCAGGCTTGCCAGGCCCAGCTCTGTCCCAGTCTCCAGACTCAGAGCATCTGCCTGGAAACAGAGTGCTGCTGGCTACAACCCAGCCTGCTCACCTCCAGACAGACTGCGACGCTCCCCACAGTCAACATCTGCTCTTCCTGGATGGTCTAAGCCCTTGTGCCCCTTATAAAGGTTACTGCAGCACCTGGCACATTCCTGTCCACTTGTAAAACACAGGCTGCTTCTGCTACTTTGGATCAAGATCAACAAAAGCAGCTGTCCCGCAGTGTGTTAAAAGCCACACGAACATAAAAGGGATTCCAGTTCAGCTGGTGCCACACATTGGCCCGACAGCATCCACACCTTTGCTGTACCTGCTAAAACAAACCCCCGGGCCTAGCATCCCCTACTGTCCAGGCAGGCTGGTAACATTTTCTCAAGCAGAGTCTGAGCGGGCAGAAGCTCTGGTACTCATGTCCTGCAATCGATGGAAAGATGCTGCTTCTCACCAATGAAGTCCCAAATGACTTAAGATAATTCTGCCTAACCACAACTGAAAACAGTTCAGCGCGGCCACCCAGATAGCGTTGCTAAGTAATACACACATAAAAATGAGAAACTGCTGTCAAGACCTTCTCTGTGAATTCACAGCCCTTCTGTGTATACCATAACCTCCAGGCACTGAGTGTCCCGACATGTGACAGCCTCTGCTGAGTGAGTGAAGCAGCAGAAATAGGGTTTATGCAGAATACCAGAAAAGATACTGTCAGGGACAATAAAGTATGAGAAAAGGTGGTCATTCTGACCTGACTTCTGCATTGTTTTGTTTTTTGGGATTGGCAACAGAGCTTTTTGAGACTGGAGAAGCAAACCTCCTTTAATAGGTTTATACACCAATACCAATTCCTTACTGCAACAGTTATTGTTTGTGGCTCTCGGTACAGCGATTTCAAGAGAGTTACAACGCAGACCTTGCATTGAGAAACTTCAAAATCAGAAATTTTAGTAATTCTGTATATACAGCAAATTTCTTTGGGAAATAATGCATGGGTATTTGTCATCTGAATTTCAAAACCAAATACAGTGGCTGTCCTCAGACCCTGGGGTCCTGCAGATGGAAACCCAGCATTACCTGTTTCTGACCACCCCAACCTTTGCCAGGGTCCTGGTGCAGCACAGGGTGGGGACAGAGGGAAGGCCACCTGCAGCATCCTGCACCTCCCTGCACACCGAGCAAGGACAACAGAGGAGCATCACAGCTCTCAGAATTCCTGATGACTTTAAGTCCAATTACAAAACCATTAATCAGTGCAGCCAGGACTTCGGTGGACACAGAAAGCGGGTTAGAAAGGATGTGTGCCTACGCAGCAGCTGGGTCACACCTTCCTTCGCCGCAGCCAGAGCCACCTCCTCACTGTCCTCCCTAGGCCTTGCCTGTGTCCCCTGGGTGGGGGGATGTCCCCCGCAGCCCCCACGCTCCAAGACCTGAAGGTGCACTACAAAAGTTTTCCACTGATCTGCCGCTGTCTCCTCTCAGCTGCCGGTCCTGCCATCTCAGAGGATCGAGCCCCGGCCTCTGCCCAAGCCCCCACAAAGGAGACGCAGCGCATCACGACACCCCAGCAGACACTGCCCTCTTGCCCAAAGCCAGTGTTCCACGTCCCGACCGGCCAAC
>VZRV01007624.1:270508-432780 GCA_013398115.1 Falcunculus frontatus
AAGGGACCGGCCCGCCACAGGGAAGCCGCGTCCTGGGAAACTGCGCCTGGAACCTCCGTTCCGGTTCGCCACGGTCCTGCCCCGCGGCTCTTCATCTCACAGAATATCCTGAGCTGAAAGGGATCCGCAGAGATCATCCAAGTGCAGCTCCTGGCCCTGCACAGCACCATCCCTAAGAATCACACCGAGTGCCTGAGAGCCTTATCCGAACGCTTTTTGAGCTCTGCCAGGCTTGGTGCCATAACCACTTGCCTGGGGAGCCTGGTCCAGTGCCCACCTACCCTATGGGGAAAGAACCTTTTTCTGATATCCAACCTAACCCCCCCCGCCCGCCACAACTTCAGGCCATTCCTTTGGGTCCTGTCACTGGTCACCACAGAGAAGAGACCAGCGTCTGCCCCTCTGCTTCCCCTCGTGAGGAGGGGAGACTGTGATGAGGTCTCTCCTCAGTCTGTCCAGTGTATGGATGTATGCAGTGTAAATTCCGGAGATTCTGGAAGGAGGGAGCTGCCCTGCATGTCCATACCGACGTGCAGTGCTTCAGCAGTGGCTCGATCTTTCTCCAGGGAAAATACAGCATCCCTTACCCGACCCATGCCACAGCCAAGGGTGGTGAGGCTGGGTGATTACAGACTCAAACCTGCTCATCTACTTTGTACAACACCTTTGTGAAGAAGCCATTAAACCCCTCCAAAATGGAGCAAGTGCAAGGTGAAACACTGTGATTTAATAGCCATGACTTTATAAAAGCATCAAAACGAGTCTGAGGTCGTATGTACCATCTCCTGGAAAAATGTTGTTGTGTAGAGGGTTTTGCTGTTTCCCAAAAGTCACGCTCCCAGGTCATGCACAAACTGAGCAGCGCTGTCGCATCTCTCTGCAGGTTCCTTAACGGGTGACAGCCACAGGGAACAGCAAAGCAATCAGAGAAGTCACTCTCTATTTCCCACCAGAGGAAAAGGAGAGGAAGACTCGTAATCAAAATAAGTTAAAACTAATATAATAGAGAACCAGTGGTGTGCTGCCTCCAGCATTGTTGCTGAGAGAGGGATTCTAGAAGATGCATTGTAATTTTTTACTTTCCCGGCTTCCAAGAGCTGCATGGGGAGGGTGTGTTCTGCTCTAAGTTCGTGAGGGTGGGATTTAGGGTTCACCTCACTCTGCTTCAGCACTCTAAAACCCATTCATGCCACTGGAATGGTTCAGCTGTGCTTGCTCTGTTAGCAGAGAGAGAACAGGCACCACCACAGAGCAACTCATCCTGTGTTCTGATGGGCACCCTAAGAGGTACTCTGGTGGCACCCACTCTCTCAGGAACCAACCTGGTCCTCTAACTTTTGGGGAGATGAGAAGCTTTAGCACTCTTTTGCAGATCTACTGCAGCCTTTCCGAGGCTGGAGTCCTGGCAAAGTTGGTCTCCAAACATCCACCCTCATATTCCAAAACAATTACAGAGAGATTGATAGAGCTCTGTGGTGTCTGCTGAAGAGGGTGTGAAGCAATGACATTCACAGCATCCACGGGTGCCAAACTGCACCAAACCAAGGAGCGGTTACTGCAGGGAGGAGTTCTGGCAGTCATGAGGTGTGTGGGCTGCTGGCCTGACCTAATGTCCTAAATACCTTAATTGACTTTCCATCAATTAATACCATCTCATGTGACACAGATGGGATTCATAGCCCAGTTGTTGTGGGAGTCATAGGAACAAATCTGGATAACCAGAATCAGAGATCAGCTTTATGGGTTAATTTACAAAGAATAGTCAAAATGCTCACCTGAGAAATGCAGACAAGCCATCCAGGCTAGTGCATCTTGTAGAGTGGAAGAAAATGGCACAGGAGAAGAAATATTAAATACATAGATTTATTACGTTTTTTTCTTATAAATATGTCATTAATTTCATAAAAATAAAAATAAAAGTAACAGAACCCTTTCAAAACAGAAGTTGAGTTTGCCTTAGAAGCAATGGCTATTGGCAATACACTTTTAGGACAAAACCAACACTATAAAAAAAACCAAAGGGCCAATTAAATAAAGGACGTAATAATGGTAATAATAATACTATTGTGCATAAAGCTATATCAATATCCTCAAGGAAGAAGGAATGTTGTAGTGTGTAGAACAGGCATAGGACGTGCTTCATAGAGCTGTTAATTTTTTAGGTACTAAAGGAAGAACATGATGCTTTTGTGCACTTAAATAAAAAATACTCCAAAGCATTCTCCCCCACGTCTGTCCTTCTGTGCAATGTTTGTCACCTTCAATAGTAGAAGCAGCCAAACGCAGCCACCACACAAAACAGGCTGTCCTGGGGAAAACAGAGAAAGGCTCTGTGTTAGTCAAGGCAAGATTTGTGCTAGTCCAGTGGATCACGCAAACCTCAGGGAACATTTAGACCAGAGCATAACTGTATGGTAATATATTGCAATTTTCTGTCTTTTATTTCTCATTCACCTCACTTGTGGTGGAACCCAGGTCAGTGCATCTGAATGCCAGAAGTGCCTGAACTTCCTCCATCCACACACCCACAGGTGTCTAGGTGTCAGTTTAAAATAAAATAAAATAAGATAATAATGAAGTAAAACCTTGACTTTGGCTCAGTTCTGGATTTCAGCCATGCTCCATGACTGAAATTCAGCAAAGTCTGTAAGAAAAGACTTTGTCTCTTGTGCTTCCTCTCCCCACCAGTAAAATGGTGTGATTACAATGACTTTTATACAGTACTGTGTGACCTACTCAGTTCTCAGGAGAGAACTTTTACTACATTGGATATTATATTTATGTTTTCTGAATGAGGATGTAAATCAGGCTGTTTCAATAATCTTGATTCCTTCCTTCTAGTAGTTATTTCTTTTCTGCTCCGTATTTAAGGTCACTCTGCCTCTCATACAAAAGCAAGTGGCCTTGCACTTCCCATAGGAATCCAGCCCATACTTACATTCATGAACACGTCGTGAGCACAGCTGTCCGTGTCAGCGTCCCAGAAACATCGTGCAGCCATGCTAGACAAAGGAGCCAGACAGGGACATTACCCAGAGTTCATGTGTAATGACCTAAGTGATCACAGATACTTCCCTTGAAAACCAAACTGAGCTTGCTTTAAAGGTAATGGAATTGGGAAGTGTGCTCCTGAATCCCAAGTCTTGTTCTCTACTGCAGAATTTTACCATATGCTGTAATCTGCTCTGTATGTGCTCCACCTTCAAACTCATCAGCTCTCGACCCTGCCACCTCCACTGTGCAGCAGGGCTTGAAACCTCATTGCTATGGTGCTTAAGAATATTTGACTTCTGGCCTATGCATATCAGTGGCTAATTTAGCTAATTTGTTCTTGTCCTTCACCTCCTGCACCCTCATGGTACACACTCCCAACTTATTTATAGGGAGCTATCGTATTCCTTGGCAGATGCCATGGTACGAGACCACGACCTCTTCAAGTCTTTTCGTATCTACACCCTCTGTTCCCTGACCATCCTGATGGACTTCTGCACCCAAGCCCTGTCCTGAGGACAAACAACCAGACCATACAGAGTATTACATACGAGCCCTTGCTGCTGCCTTGTCTAAAGGCACTGACATTCTCCTTTCTCTGCTGCAAGTGTCCTGCTCCCTGCCTGCTCCAGTCAGTCTCAGCTAACGGGATTCCTTTTGGGGCACAGTCCCTACATGTCTGACTGACTGTACTAAGATGGTTGAATTTCATCCTTCTGTTACCTTAGCCCTGAGGGTTATCCTGCCTTTTTTTTTCAGTTCAGTATTCCACTTTGCTTCTGGAATACCCTGGCTACCTGTGTTTTGCATTAAGGATGTCAGTGATTGTGCTTCAATCTTGCCTCTTGTCCGTTGCAAACTGGGAAATTTCCCCAATTGCTCTGTCAGCCTTTGTTGCTGGACTTCACATTTCTGATCAGACCACTTGAACATTTAACTGTTCACCCTGGTACAGTGCTTCTGGAGCAGTCTGCCTGCAGATGGACATTCCTGACAAAAGCCTGAGCAGCAGGTACAGATATTCCTCTCTGACCTCCAGAACAGGGAGGCAGCAGATCTGATTACAGCTCTGCTGCACTTATCTTCTGCTGGAGTAACAGGCACAATAATAAAGATAAGCCCAGCAGATAAAGCACATAAACCTTGTAAGCTGTTCCCTTTTGTCTTCTTCCTACCCACTAGTAATGGAAAGCTACAGCCTACTATTGCAGCCAAGAGGAATTCTTTTGTCTGATTGCAGGCATCTGGAGCTGACTGCAAGTGCTCAGCACCCACATGGGAATCTAGGCTTGGTTCCCATGACAGTTATGCAGGGGGATTATAGAAATTGAAACTTAAGAAAAATGTAAATGAAGTGCTTATGGAAGCTTTCTGGCTTTAGGCAGAAGTGAGCTACCATGGCTTTTGTGCTCCAGCAAGGCCTTGGGAATGGATGGGGGGTGTACCCTAATTCATCATGAATACAACATAAAATCCTGCAACACTCCTCAAAAATGCTTTACAGCATTTCAGCTTGCTAAGAAACATCATAGAGCCAGTTATCACTGGCTGATTCAATCAGCCACAACCTAAGACCTCAAGTTGCCACTAAAAGAGAAAAGAAAGTGATTTACACTTTATCATCTGCAGACAGATCCCTAGCAACAGCTAGGGAAGTTGGAAGCAGCTTCCAAAGAAAAAAAACCACACCCAAACCTAAAAAACATGGTAGAAATACAACCAGAAGATGCAAAACTTACTTCACTCCTTCTCCTCTCTGCTCTCCAATGACAACCTGCACCACCATCTTGTACCTGTCAAATCCCTCCTCTGGAGAGAGAAAAAAATAATAGTGAGAGCAAAACCTTTTTTTAAAATATGAGCCCAAAACATGACCCTGAAAGCTAAAGATTTCTGGCTCCAAAGCAAGTGGCCTGGACTAGCCTATGCAAGTAGCCAAGTGGACAGACTGCCTTGCAAGGCTTCATTTTCCTAGTATGGAACACCATGGCTTTGCTGGATTTGAAGGGTGAACAGGGTAGTTGGCATCCATCAAAAGGTGCATCTAAGGCACGAGACACCCCTGAGCAGGCATGCTGTATGTCAGCATTCTGCTTTGACAACTTTCAAGAACTGACCACATGGAAAGAACATGAGTAAGGCTGCTGGTGGACAAAATGAAATTTGAAAAAAAATGGTCTTATTTTAGAACTGTTTTGATGCAAAGGTATTGTGAGATTCTTCTGCCACACAGGTGTTTCCTTTGCTTCTGAGTGGGATAAAAGGCCACATAATAGCTGTGTTATGTGTCTGCAGAGATGTGCTATTGTTTCACAATAGTAAAGAAGTACCTCTGGGGCACAGGCCAGATCCACTCAGGCCATGGCAATATTCCAGAAGCCAAATCAGAACAAGCATGTTTAAAATCAAATATAGATCCCAATGCCTGTCTTCAACAAAGCAGTGTCCCGGGATGACTCCAGCGCCGTTTCCACTGGAGGACTGAACACAGCACGTTTGCTCTGTTAACATCCACCACGTCAATGCTTATCAGAGATGCCAGCTGATAGAGTGGCCACCCCGGGCCAGCCTCGCTTCAGGCTGCTGCCACTGTGGTTATACATTACTGAAGCCAAGCCCTGTGCAGATGAGCTCGGCATCAACACGTGCAGGGACTACAGCTGCTGCTGGCTCTAAAGAAGATGTGTAATTCTGGGAGAAGCACAAATCCACGGCTTCTGCTGAGGGTGACTGCGTGGCTGTGCCACCACGTCAGGCCAGCCCAGCAGATGGAGCACCAGCCTGTCCCCAGGAGGAAGGGGAAAAAAAGTGTTCGTGCCAGCACACACATCCATGTACTTGTTCCAGCACAGAACTCAGGAAACACCTGCTGGTGCCTGCACTTTTCTTCTAGAACTCGAAAATGTTGGAGGGCATCCTGTGCAGCAGCACAACCTTTTTCCAGCGCTGTAAGGCTGTAGTCATACCCCTCCTTGGCTGACTGCTTCTCTCACCCCCTTCCCTTTGCCCCCTGAGCCTTGTTCTGATCTCCACTGCTATTCCAGCTCTGATCTAACTTGCAGCAGAAAAAGAGCAGGAATGGTTCTGTTTATGGAAGCAAAAAGCAATGAAGCATCACTTCTTTCTTCTCTCTAATGCAGCTCCTTTCCCCCTGCAGCCCCTCCAAGGCTGGCATCACACACCTGCCAAGCTACACGAAAACAAATCTTGTCTGCTTGAATTAGGTCTCCAGTTCCGCAGGTGAGGAATGTACATATATAGGACAGATTGCTTCATAACAGTAGACTCGAGTCAGTCAACGGGGAAGGAATAAGTTTCAAGAATAAAGGAAGAAACAGAAATCTTGTCAAAAGGGAGAGAACATGGCAAGAAAGGAAATTACTTCCCCAGCAAATCTCCTTACCTTTCAGTCTGTCTTTTATTGTCTCTGATAAAGACTTTGTAAGCTCAGGCATTTCTTCTGGGATGTACTGTACATTGGCCAGCTTCTCCTTCAGTATTGCACGGATGCATTCTTTTACTGTGGACGACTTAAATCTATCACGGCAAAAGAAAAAAAAAAAAGCAACAAAGTTCACACAATGTGTATAAACATACACAACCCCACCTGGGAAAATGTAGCTTTCACGTATTAGAGAAAAATGACAGATGACAAGCCGTGGGGAAAAAAAGCCGTGCTAAAATGGAGATATTGCTGAAAGCCGAACACCTATAAACAGGGGTGAAACCAGCCCCCTGAAAGTTGCCCCTCCATCAGCATCCCCCACCTGAGTGGGTGTCAAAGCTGGCCTGGGAGCCCAGCGCCCTCCAACCCCCAAACTCTCGGTGCCCCCCATTCCCAACACCCCCCACCGCCTCACGCCAGCCCCTCATCCCCGAGGATCCCCTCCCCGCCATTCCCGCCGCAGCTCCCACATCCCCGGGGCCAAACCGCCCCAATCCAAACCCCCATCACGCCGGCCCGCATCCTCCCCTCTCTCCCCCGGGGCCTCACCGGTGCTGGAGGCCGGGCCGCAGGCTGTAGGTGTTCTCGGCGCCTTCGTCCGGGCCCAGCTCGCCCATGGCCCCGCAGGCCCCGGCGTTGGTTACCGGGACAACCGCGGCCGCTTCCGCCGCCCGCCCCCGCCGCGTCACCGCGGCACCGCCCCGGGGTGCCGGCCCACGAGCGGCGGGTACGGAGTATTGTTTTGTGTGTTACTGTAGTTTATATTTTGTTTCTACAGCCTATGTTATTATTTCGTTAAAAAAAAAACAAACCAATTTTTGAAATAAAAAAGCTTGTACAATGAAGTAAATAAGTGGTAAATAATTGCTGTAATAATTGCGAGCTATTTTAATACTTGTAATAATTGTAACATTTTACAACGTCTTGTGGAAGACACTGAGGTGCTGGAGCTAGTCCAGAGAAGGGCGGGAGAGCTGGGAAAGGGTCTGGAACACAAGTCCCGTGAGGAGCAGCTGAGGGAGCTGGGGTTGTTTAGTCTGGAGGAAAGGAGGCTCAGGGAGACCTTGTCCCTCTCTACAATTCCCTGAAAGGAGGGTGTAGCCAGGTGGGGGTCAGCCCCTTCTCCCAGACAATCAGCAACAGGACAAGAGGACATAATCTAAGGTGTTCCAGGGGAGATTTAGGTTGGACATAAGGAGGAATTTCTTCATAGAAAGGGTGATTAGCATTGGAATGGACTGCCCAGGGAGGTGGTGGAGTCACGGTCCCTGGAGGCGTTTAAGGAAAAACTGTAGGTGGCACTTAGTGCCATGCTGTAGTTGTCATGGTGGTGTTCAGTCACAGGTTGGATGTGATGATCTCAGAGGTCTTCCCAACCTAATTGATTCTGTGATTCTGTAACTAAAGGGTTTGAAGAGGTTGCTGTCTGGGGTGTGGCTGGAGGTATGATGGGGAGAGAGTGGGGTAAGACAGCCTGGCCTCACTGGGTGCTTCCCCAGTGCCCCTCTCCTGCCCCAAACCAGCTGGCAGCCACTGTCCCTGCACTCAGCCTTGCCCAGGGCTTGGAAGGCTCCCTTCCTGCCTCTGGACCACACATCCCAGACATCAGGGAGGAGATCCCAGCCTTGCTCCTTTCCTCCAGGAACTTCTTAAATCCTCCAGAAAGGCCTAAAATTCTTGCTCCCCAATATCCTACCCCTTGTGCTCTTTTCCCTGCCCATAGCTGCTGTGTCCCTCAAGGAACGCTGCATGTGCCGCAGCCCCTGCTGAGAAGCTGACATGCTGTTTCCTCTGCAGTTTATCTCGAAGCAGCGATCTCTGTGATCGATTGTGCTGCCCACGTGCAGCGGATGACTCGGCTGAGAAAGGTCCCCGTGTGCCTCACCCAGCTCCGAATGGAAACAGTGTGAAGGCACAGCCAGTGCTGCTGCCGAGTGTGCTGCTGCTAGGGATGAGAGGCTGGCAGGGGCCATGAACTGTGACAGGGCTGGGGGTGCCTGGAGTACAGGAGGTGTGAGATTGCACCAGGAGGAAAGGGGTACCGCTGCTGGAGTTTTGCTTGAGATGCACAGGCGTATCCCACCTGGTGCCAGATCCTGCCCCAACCTGCTCTGAGCACAGATGGGTTGCTGAGACCCTGAGCAGCAGCAGCTCCTGATTTCCACAGACTTTACCAGCACCTCTTGCTAGAGATGAACCATCACAGTCCTTAGTACCACTGGGCTGGGCATCAGCTCTGCCTGCCAGCAGGAGCACTCACTGCCATGCTGAAGGTGACATTGGCTCCGTGCCTTACCCATGTGGCACCTTCCCATCACAGTTACCATTGGTCTGCCCAGGCCCTGCAGGTTTCTGCTCGTTAAAGGAAGAGTTTTGTGTCTCTGTTCCATCCCTCCACTTACTCACTGCTTACCGCTGCTTACTCACACCCACAGGACGCTGCCGGTCTCCACAGGGTCAGGTTTTGCTGCTCATGCAAATCATTTGCGGACACCTTCATGATTTCTGAGAAGTATCTAAAAGACCTCAAAACTCCCTGTGTTTATTTGCAAACACTATTAACCATTTCCTCTTCTCACCCCAGCCACTCGTCTCCCGCCTGGGTCAGACCCACAGATGTGAATTCAGTTAAACCGTTGGGGAAATGATCTTTGGAACGTGTGGGCTTCTCTTCCTCAGCATCTTTTTGTGGCAGTTTGTGTTTCCTCTTTCACTTGGGAAGCTATGCTTTCCCTGGACTTCAGGGTCATTCAGCTCTGGGCTTCAGTCAGCTCCATCAGAGATGTTTGATCACAGCTTTCTTTTTCTTCTTCCAATTTTTCAGTGCTTCTTAAATACCCCAGATGCTGTTAAGCCATTTTGGGACTGACCCTCAACCCTTTGAGGTGAGTGCTGAGGTGATAGCTGTGTGCCCCAACAGTGACGGCTGCAAAAGACTGGGCCCTCTTCCGGTCACGGTTGTGTTGATGGAACTCACCAGCTTCTGGTTGGAGAAAAAACATGATATTTGTGCTCCAATGAAGTGGTGTGACATGTGCTTGCTGAAGTTGCTGTTTCTTAGTTTTAAAGAACATACTGTCTTCTCACTTATTTCTGCTTATCCTTCCTTTTTAGATTTTGTTTTCATCTTTTAGTGGCCAAATAGAAAAGGACTGTCCCATGCAATTTGCCATGCTCCAGCTCACAGAAAGAATTTTAAATTTTTTAAGCATCAAAGGACTTTTTAATGACCCCATCAGCGAACCCCAAGGTGTACCATCCACTCCACTGGGCTGGAGGGGATTTACCAGCACAAGCAGGGAGCTGCATCATGGTTGGAGCCAGGCTGTTTTCTTTGGTGCTGGAGAATCTGTTAGAGGAGCCAGGGTGAGCTGTGCTGGTCTGGCAGGGTGCAAAGCCTGTCTGAAGCCCTGGGGGCTGCTGTGCGGCTGGGGCTGGGTTCCTCTGTAATGCCGACACCTGGGGCATACGCTGGTACTGCTGCTCACTTTCCTCCATAGCAGCTTCCTAGCGGCTTGATCTTTTCTTTTATTCTTTTTATTACTGGTTTTTTTTTTTTCAGAAAAAAGGGCATCTTGCCGTTGTTGGTTTCTCGTGGACATGGCAGCCTCCCCGCCCTGGGTACCAGTTTATACCCATTTCAAGCATGCATTGGAAAGTTTGAGCAATTCGTGCTATGATTTTAATCAGAGCCCTCCGTTGCTGCCACATGGGGTGGGGAGGATGAGCCAGTTTTTCCTGCCAACCTCTGGCTCGCTGAGTTGTGATCTTGGTGGTGATACCTATCACATCTTCCACCTCTAGAAACCAAAACATGGCAAGTGCCAAACAAGCCTTCCCACACCTGGCCCAACTGCCTGGTGTCACCGTTTGGGGACATGAAGCCCATGGTGCAAAAGCCTCCTTGCTGTGAGCTTCCTTGTTTCCTGGAGTTCAGTTCAGTTTAGTTTAGACAGGGGGTTTTTTAGTGGGAATCCAGGAAATTATGAAGGAAGAGGTGATGTCCAAGTCAAAACCCATCTGCACCCTTGCACGTGGTGGAGAGCACTCCCCTTGCCATCCATCTAGGCAGCATGGTGGCCTCTGGCCAGGTGGATAGAGAGGTGACAAGGTGGGCATGGTGCCCAGCCTTGCTCTGCAGCTCAAGCAGTGCCAGCAGCTCATGAGAAAGGAGTGATGCTGCAATGCCAGGAGGAGACTGGAAAAGAAGACCCGGACAGGCTGGACTGAGCCACCCTCCCAGGGTGAGCCCTGTCTGCCCCAGATCAGAACCCCCTCATTGACCATCCCAGTTTGGCCATCATGGTGGTATTGGCTTAATGGCTGGACGTGATGGTCTCAGAGGTCTTTTCCAATCTCAATGATTCTATGATTTCATGATTCTATGGAATTGGGGGTGGCTGCCCCAGCCCACTCCGCCTGCCAGGGACACGTTTTAAAGTGAGAGGTGAGCAAGCCCCAGCCCCACAGCTTGTTTCTGAAAGCCTGGAAAAATAATGAAGTCATCATTAGAATCACATCCTTCTCCCCCAGTTATTAATTTTCCCCTGATACTTTCCAAAACTGCGGGGCACTGAGGCTGTGTTCTAGAGAAGCAGAGGAGCGCGCTTTCACCGCTGGTTATTTCCTATGTGAGTATTAGTCAGTGTGGTGAGAGGGGAGCATGGACGGCAAAAAATTACAGAAGTCTTCTGCAAATGTCACCCCAATGACAGCACCCTGGCCCTGGGCACCTGCCCTTGCTCTCTGCAAATCTGCAAAGAAACACACCTGAGGCAAAACTCATTCCCATCCCCACCCCCTGCTCCTCCTCCTCCATCCCATCCTGGTGGGAGCAGCCTACCAATAGGTGCCCCATGGGTGCTCAGACCCTATCTTCCCAGTGCCATATGTCCCACAACCCCACTGCCTTGGGCACCCAGTGGGAGCACCTGTGGATGCCTGGGAACCCAAGACAGCTTTTACTTATGAGGAGCTGAGGACATGTCCCTTGTGGTCCCTGCCTCCTGCATCCCTGGAAGCTTTCCCCAAAAAGGGTGTAGGCTCAGAGGTGCCTGTCCCTGCTGCTTGGCAGCTGGGTACCTGCGTGGGAACATTCCAGGAGCGCTCAGGGAGGGCAAGGCCCAGGTCTGGCTCAGCTGATCCTTGCCTCTGTGGGGAGGAAGCTGGGGGCGGGAGGCAGCCCGGGTTTCCCTCTGGGGCAGAGATGGGCAGGTTTCACTTCCACCCAGCCTGTGTTGTGTATGACAGAACAAGCTGCTGCTGCGGGGAAGGAAGCACGGAGAGAGCTGGGAGCAGCACGGCGCACATGGCACGGCACCTCCCGCCTGCCTGGGCAGGGGACAGATCGGCTCACCATGGCTCCAGGTGCCTTGAAGAAGAGGTGGAGCAGTGTGGAGGTGGCCCTAGCTGACCTCTGTGCCATCCTGCTCTGCTGTGGGCCCATGCTGACCTGCTGCCGCCACGGTAGGTACGGGAGTGTGGTGCGCTCCCTGGCATGACCATGTCATTTGCAGCTGGTGGAAAATGTCTAAGGGCTGGGAGCTTTGTAGTTAAAAATTAGCTCTGGCATCAAGAAGTCAGAAAACCTAAAGCTTTTGGGTACGTGCAGCTGAAGCAAAGGACTTGGGGGTTCTTGGGGCAGAAACAGGATTAAAGGATGGAGAAGGGGACAGGTCGCCAGCCCACAGTGCTGACACCAGAGCTGTGTTGTGGCACAGTGACGGTGGTTGGAGTTTGGTGTTGAGCTCATGGGCTTGCCAGTGGGGTCTGGAGTTTTCTCTCTGGCTCTCATGGCTTCAGTCTGCACCCTTGGGCTAAAACTCCTGTTTTGGACTTGATCCTGAGGGAGCCAGGGTCCTTGCTCTAGGTGAAATTTGGGAGAGAAGGAGATGTTGAGGGGAAGGTGTGGGTCTGGGTGGAGTGAGCAAGAGCCCTGGTGAAGCTGTGTCTCCCCTTCCTTTCAGCCCACTGTTTCTTTGGTGGATTTCTGTATTTTTTGCCCTGAGGATGGGCAGAGGGCTGGATGTCCTTTGGAGCAGATGTTACCTCTGGAGCTGGGAAGATACAGGAAAACATGTAAACCCAACATCTGCTTTCAGAAGTCCTCCGAACACTTCATTCGTTGTTGGCAGTGGCACCAGTAGGAAACAAAGCCCTGAACCTGCCAAGTATTTCCTGTTAAACACAAGAAATCCAAAACACGCCAAAAGTTGCATCTCTTGGCGTGGATACCATCACAGTCAGTGCTGCCTGTGGGAACTGGGGCACTTCTCTCCTCCTGTTTGGTCTCATCCCTCATTTCTCAGCCCAGTTTTCCATCTAATCTTGTATCTATTCATGGAATTTCCAGGTTCCTTTTCTGGTTGGTGATGCTGAGGTTATGGTCCTATGGCCTCAGGCCAGAGTTAGAGGGATGAGAGGGACTTTCTGACTGCCTGCAAGCCCTGGGGCTGCTATCAGTGGTGATTTCTGAAAAGGGAAGGTAAATTTCCTTGGACAGGGACTTTTCAAAGCCCTGGTGGCTTGACTAGCTTGCTCAGGTAACCCATATGAAAAATGCTTCTTCCCACTTTCAATTCCTCTGAAAAGAAATTAGTGCAACAGCTGCCTTGTTCTGCTGTGTGGGACTGGCTGAGGCAGGACATTGTGTGGCTGCCCCGCGTTCGCAGCATCCCCACTGCGCAGGATGGGTGAACCCACTGGGATAGTGGGCCGGGAAATGAGGTGAAGCAGCGGGCTGGTGCTAAAGCAGAGGAGCCTGTGGCTGTGGCTGACTGGATTCTGTGCTGGGAACAGCCTGGCAAGCCCAGATGGCACCCCAGGGCCTGGCTGCCTGTGTCCACATAAGGAGGGGACCGGCCCCTGGAAAGGGATGGCACTGTAAGCTCCAGGCTGTTCTGCCCTGTCAGGTGGTCTCAGGCTGGAGATGGCAAATACTGTGCCATGGGCAGCCCCTGCCTGCTCTGAGCTCCCAGCGTGGTGCAGTGGGGAGAGCCAGAGCATCCCAGCAGGCTGCCAGGCATGTGATGGGCTGCACCACAGGGCACTGCCCTGACCTGGGACTCTGTCTCTGCTCACTTTCAGAGTCAGCCTCAGCTGGAGAGAGGATGACTCAGACATTAAAATACAGCATAGATTTAAAAATAATACAACCCCCAGAGTCTGTTTTCCCTGGTACAGGTGCTCAGTGTTAATTTTAGGTAGCCCAGAGCACAGTTTGGTCTGCTGAAACCATTTCACAGTACAGTTACTACCTCTGAGAGTGTCTCTCCAGCCAGGCACACATTTGGAACGAGACAGACACGGGCTGATGTACCTGCCCATGTCCCAGAGTGATGGTGTGGACTGGGCTTGCATCCCTGGCTCCTGCACGGGGGTATGGTTGTTTCTGAGACCTGTGCCTGCTGTAACCATGTCTACTCCTTGTTTCCTCTCTCCCAAATAGTGACCATCTTCCCAGCAGTGTTAACTCTCCCTGAAGATGACAAAGCCACCTTCTTCTGCAATATCTCCATGGAGAATGACTCTGGTTCAGAGTACAGCCTCAATTGGTACAAGGAGACCAACCACAGCCAAGCCCAAAAAACTGCTGGGATCAGCCGATACAAGCCCATGATGGAGACAAAGAAGTACCGGCTCATCAACCGTGCTCCTGTCTTTGAGATTGAGATCCTGGACCTCCATCAGAATGACTCAGGCTCCTACTACTGTGGATTGATCACCATCTTTGAGCCCGATAAAGTGATGGAGAGCAACCGGTGCCAGCTGATGGTCACAGGTCAGCCTGGGGGGCTGAGCTGGTGGGGACAAGTCCCAAGCCCATTGTAGCTCCAGGGCTTAAGGCAGGCAGTAACCTGCTGGCAGAGGACCTGACATGGATCAGGAGAGCTCAGCCCTACCCTGTTCCCTCTCTTTTGTAGGAGAGGGGTAATGGGGCTGTGGCAGCCTGCCTGGCACTGAGCCCTTTCCAAGGAAAGCCCCCATGTTCCCCTGCTGCCTTTCACAAGGACTGCAGAGGCCATTTTACACTCCTGACCTGCTGGTTTGTTCCCCCTTTTTTGAATGGCTATTGCAGCAGCCCTGCAGATGAATGCCACTGACGAGCCGGAGATGGAGGAAGACAACCCCTCAGAGCACATCAAAGCCGTGCTCCTGGGCATCTTGCTGCTGGCTGGAGTGGTTGTGCTGCTGATCTTCGGCTACCTCACCTTCACACACAGGAGAGGAGGTATGATCCCCCTGGAGACCATGCAAACCCAGTTTGGGACCTGGGCTCAGCCAGATGTCTGCAGCTGCCTGGGGTACATGGACTGGTTCAAGGTGCTAATCTCAGTTGTGGCATATCCCTGTGGGACAGATATCTCCATGCCTGGGGGAGAGGGGTGCTTTGAGCCCTGCTTGCCCTTTGTAGAGCCCCCAGACCACGTGCAGTGGCTCTACACCACTTGTTAGCATGGTGCCTTAATGCTGCGCTTGAATCCCTCCCTTGCACCTTGCCCAGGTACCTTTGAAGCACCTCACCCTGCTGCAGCACAGGGCATTGCCTCAGCCATGCCACAGGCATCCAGGGGCTCTCAGAGAATTCCCCTGCACTCCACTAATCCAAATTAAACCGTAGACTCTGGGCTGGTGTCTCACTTGTCCTTGTAATGCTCAGGGTATTAAACCTTGAGTGGACAAGGAGGAAGCATGGTGAAAGGATTGTGGCATCCAGTACTCTCTAGGACAAGGGTGGGGCTGGGCCAGCTTACATGGCACACAAACCTCCTCTAACCAAATGTGTTACTTCACAGATGTGCAGAAACCACCGAGTGAAAACACGCCAGTGGTGAGTTTTCCACCTCTGTTGCCCTGCTATGCTGCAGGAGAGCACTGTGGCATCACTGGGGTGAGGAGGGTGCTGGGCTTCCCTTTATCAGCTCTTCATAAGCGTCTCACTTCTTCTGTCTTCTCTGCTGCTGCTTGATCTTTTCTGCACAGCTACAACTTCTTTCCTGCACCTGCAGAAGCACAGCCCCATCGCAAAATCAAAATAAAACTACTCAAGACAGGATGGGACTCTCTAGTCCAATTCTTCTTCAAAGCAGGCTTATCTTTGACAGTGGATTGTGTTGCTGTAGAAAATGGGAGGATGTTTCCCTCCAATATATCAAGCTAAAATTAATTTTGCTGCAGCTGGTGCCTGTTTCCTTTTCCCTTTAGCCAGGCACCTCCAGGAGGGATCTGTCTCCATCTTCTCTCCAATCCCATTCATTAGGTAGCTGAAGGCAGTGAATGGGTTGCCCTTTGCTCTCTCCTCTCTGGGCTGAGCAAACCCAGCCCTAGGTTCTTCTCATGCACACCATGCCACTTTGGAGCCCAATGGAGAGGTGGGAATAGGGCTCCTAGCACAGCCCTGCCTTCCATGGCCAGGCAGGCAGAGAGCCCAGCCTGCCGGCAGAGGCAGAGAGCTGAGACCCCAAGGCTCATGATGTGGTTCCTCTGTGCATGTTCTATCCCAGGTCTGTAGATCTTTCTGCTGTGTATCACTCTCACCCTCCTGGGATGCTTCAGAGCTGATTTTGGCACTTGTTGTAAGAAGGAGCTCGTGCTGGGGGTGAAGGGTACCTCTGGATGTTGAACCACCACAATGGGGTTTCCTTGCAGAAGGAAGAGAAGCCCCCCGTGGTGTCCGTATCCACTGTGGACTATGGTGTGCTGGAGTTTCAGAGGGACCAGCACACCCCGGTGCCCCCTGAGACCTGGCCGGTTGAGCAGACTGAATATGCCACCATCATCTTCCCCGAGGAGAAACCCATCACGCCAGAGCGGGGCAAGAAACACCTGGATGAGAGGACTCGACAGCTGCCCTCACAGCCCTGCTGAGGGCCAGGGTCCCTCCTCACTAGGGTATGGGCATGAACAGGCTGCCCCAGTCCCTCACTCTGGGAAAAAACCAGTGTATCAGGACTGAAGCAACAGAGATGCCGCTGCTGGAGTTGATATTGAACAGCCCTGGCTGCAGGGTTATTGTGGCAATGGGATGGGTACCACATCCCATTCCACATCCTTCCACAGGATGAGGAAGGTCCCTGCTGTGCTCCACGTGCTGCCTCTTCACTCAGGGCAGGGAGGATGGGCTGGGGCAGAGCAGTGATGCCAACAGGTCTGTCCCAAAGATGATTTACATTAGGCCTCGGTTTTCTACCTCCACCCCCTGCTCTCTGGAGTGGCCACACTCCATCCCTGCCCCAGGTCTGAACCAACTATCAAAGCATGAGTGTTGAAGAAAATGCTGGAGGTCAGAGCTGGAGTGAATCCTGTGAGATGCTGTTCACAGGAGCCCAGGGCTGTGGGCTTCTCCTTGCTTGGAGCAGAGGCTGCCTTAGGTACCGCTATTCAGAAATCCCTGGGAAGCAGGCAACTGGTCTTCTGCCCACCTCCAGGCATTTTCCTCCTTTGCAAGAGGGGTAATTTACCCCTATGTCCCTCCCTCCCCAAGCGGGAGTCAGATCTGGCCATGGGGGTGAATAAAGAGTTTTGCATCCGAGGAGTTTGTTGACTCGTGATGGCAAGTGCGTGGGCAGGCAAATAACGGCTCTTGCAGTGCAGGGGAGAGCTGGGAGGTGGCAGCATCTGTTGTGGTTCCCGGGCTTTTCTGTGAGATATGCAAGCTGCTCTTCCACAAAGCTGCTCTTAAGAATTTAGAGAGGTCGATGCTCTTTTTTTCCTTGTCCCTGTCTGAGCTGGTCACCCAGGTGTGGCTGCAAACCAACACCCCCCTTAGTCAGGCTTGTCTTGGGGCACTCACCTAGTCCATGAGGATGAGCACCCCTGCTGTGCCAGGGGTCTGGCTGCCATCAGCCAGGGCAAAGCTCACAGTGTGGTGCTCAGTGCAGCTTTATGGCTTCAAACTTCCACTTTCTCTCTTGAAAGAGATGCCGGGGCTGTGCTGCTTGCCAGAAACCAGAGCGGAAAGAAGTGACAGCTGCTTGAGAGAGGAGAAAACCCAGTAAGGAGTGGCTTTGGAGGCAGCAGAGACTTGCCAGGAGAGTGTGAAACTCAGTGAAAACTGAGAAGAGTCACTTGCATCTCACACTTCGGCAGCACTGTCAGCAGGTTTCTTCCTCCCTTACCCTCAGTAAAACCAGCACAGCCTTGCAGGAGCCAACCTGGGGACTGGGGGAAGGGGTGAGGCAAGCCAGGCACCATATCTTGTACTCCGTGGGGACTGGAAAGTCCACGAGAAACTTCCAGAGGGGACTAGATGGGATAAATCTCCATTTGGGATAGCTTACACCTTTCTTCAAGGTAGGGTAGTGGATGTGGTGCCCCCTTTGGTCCCCAGTGCTGCTGAAGGCTCCCAGTAGCCTCCACAGGCAGCACCGTAACTCCCATGACATTCACTCACGCCAGTTCGTGGTTCAGCCCATTGGGGCTTTTTGCCAGCAGCAGCCCTGCTCCTTGCCCCAGCAGCTCTGTCAGAGACCTGCTGTGGTCAGCAAGGCCCAGAGAACTGAGGCAGGAGGCAGCTTCAGCAGGAAAGAGGTGGGAGCTCCGTCAGCAGTTTTGCATTTGGCTTTCCCGTCAGACACGACACTGACATCATCGAGAGGGTGAACCTTGCTTCATATTTTCCATCCTACCTCTCAGGCAGCAGAGGTGCAGCAGATCTTCGGCACTTCCTGCACCCCCTGGCTGCAGCTATGACTCCTCCAGGAGCAGCTGGGGCTGAGTTCTTTCTTCTCTGGTTGGATGGTGGTCTGCAGCTGACCAGAGGCTTCCAAGTCATCCAGTGGGGTTGGAGGTGTAGCAAAAGCATCTCCCACTGCCATTTGGGACTGGAGAGCGTCCAGCCTGCAGCAGTGCCTGTACCCCTCCAATCCCCATCAGCCTGGCTGCAATCCTGCCCCTTTCAGGGAGGAAGGCTGGGGCCTCAAGATGCGTGGAGTGAGTGGTGGGGATGCTCCAGGCTGCCAGACACCATCTCCCATCCCTGTTTGGAGCACAGGATGCCCAGCACTAATAGACATGATCTATACTCCCCTGCACCTGGCATGGCACTGGCTGTGCTGGCCAGAGTGGGAACAGGGCTGGGATGAGCTCTGAGCAGGATGCAGGTTTCAAGCCCCCAGCTGAACATCCCCAGACCAAGCCGTGCCCTGAGATGGGTTGTCAGGCCCCATGCCCCAACCTCGTGCCTGGGCATGGGAAGTCAGGCAGAACCTCTTCATGCACATGTGTGCAAGCACACACAAATGCTCATGAACACACAGATGTGCAAGTAACTCACCATATAAATTTGTGTACACACTCCCGGATCTGCACAGCTACTGTACCAAATACCCCCCCCTACTGCAGACACACTTCTCCTCAGGCCCCCCATCCGTGTGCTGCAGCTTCTGCTGTGCTGGGACCCAGGACCAGCCAAGGGGGAGGCTGTGGGTGCTGGAGCTGCGGCGTTTCCTGTACAGTCTGGTCTGGCAGTTAAAGCAATCGCTTCCAACCGCGGACACTCAGCAGTCCCCTGAGGCGTGGCTGCCACCGCTGTCAGTGCCAAAATGCTTCGTCAGCCCCCTGAGACCACACACCGGCTGAGACCTCTGGAGAGCCTCACCCTGGTCCCGTGCTGGGATCTTGATGATGGGGAATGGCCAGAGCCCTCTGGGAGACCTCAGAGAGCTGGGACTGATCCCTGTCAGCATCTGCAGAAAGCTGGATGTGTGGCAACATGCCTGGGCTATACCTAAGCAAGCAAAAACCCCCCACATGGTGCTCGAGACCCAGCCTTGATTAAAGGTTGTTGGGAACAACACGTGAGCAAGCATCTCTTCAAGAAACCTGAATGCATAAACCGTATCTTGGGAAAACTGAGCCAGCAGATGAAGATGGAAAGGAAATCCTCTCCTGCACTTTGCAGCAGTGTCTTTGGGGAGAGCCATGCCATGGAACAGCAAGGCACCATTCCTGAAAACCAGACTGCAGATGCTGGGGGGAGAAGGGGTGATCAGGCCATGGGAGAGTAGGGTCAGTTTCAAGTGAGCACTGTCCTGGTCCCTGGGAGGTGTTGGAGGTTTTTGGTTGGGAGAGGTTGGGCTGGAGGTGATGCATCAGGTGTGTGGGTTATTTGTCCCCTGGGTTAATGGGGTGCCTTGTGGGTGGGACTGGTCTGCCAGGAACTGTGATGTGGGAGCATTGCCATGGCCTTGACTTTCTGGGAAAGCAGATGTTGATCCTGGAGGAGAAAGGCTGGAGGGAGCTAGTGGGTGCTGTGGTTGGTGATGGGAGGGATGGGCTGCTGGGCAGGCTGCCTGGATCCCTAACCATGGCCAGGTTGCACAGCTCTGGTATGTCCTGAGGGGTCTGGGTCTACAACATCTCCTCCATCCTGTCCCACTGAGAGTCTCATCCTAGCTGTCACTGAGCTACTGTAGCCTTGCAGAGTATCTGTGTTTCCTCCTACCGCACTCGTTCTGCTTTCTCTAGTTTTGCTTTGAGTTGTCTGCAGAGTTTCTTCTCTCTCTTCTTCCCTTTGGTGGGATGTGATACTCAATGAGGGAGCTGGCAGTCCAGATCCTGGTGCATGAGGCTTGGAGGGCCAGGCAGGAGCCCTGTGCCTGCCTGCTCCTCTGTCCCAGGACCAAACCCACTGCCCATGGCACCAGAGCAGAGCCTTGCTGGAGGGGGTCGAGCTCTCTCCTTACCCCTGAAGGGACCATCACAAGGCTCACCAGGTGAACAGGGAGCCTAAACCTGTGTGGGGTGATACCTGCCCACATCTTCATATCCATTTGCTCTCTTAAATCTCTCTCCATTGCTCAGCATTCCTCTCCATCCCAGAAGTCCAGGATGATGGAGCAATGTGCCGTCTCTACAGCCCAGCTTGGGCATAGCCCCATTTCCAGAGGAACTGATCCTCCTTTTCTCAAGTCCACCCTTGGACAGGTGAACCCTTCTCCTCCAAGGGTTCAGCTGTGCAGACAGTTCAGCATGGAAGAGAATCTCCCAGTGTAGCCATTGTTTCTCCCTAGAGCTGTTGGGTTTCACCACGATGGGGTGACAACCATTCATTGTCAACAGTGTCAGAGTTTGAGGGGGACTGAGGCACAGAGAGCTATCGTGGAGCTATCTCCCAGGAGGATATGGATGCCCAATTCACCATCTGCTCCATGGAAGGGGAAAAAAGAGGATCTGAGAAATTCTAGATGAGTCAGCCTGCCTCAGTACCCAGAACACTGCTGGAACAAATTACCACTCAGTGGCAAACACTGACAGGGCAGTGCTGGGGCTGAGAACACGGATTTAGCAGGAACTTGTGTCAAACCATCCTCATTTTCTCTTCATTAGGGTGACAGGTACCACAGGGAAAGTGGGAGTGATGCTATCTTTGTGCTGCCTTACGTTACATTCTCATAAGCAAATGAGGAAATGGGAAATTCTGCCACTGTGGGTGGATGGATTCTCAAGAAGCTTTATCCCATGAGCAGTTATCAATAGCTCGTGCAGCAGACACATCCAACAGAGATTTTCTGGGGAAGCCTGGCTCACATGAAAGCAAGATGCTATTGAAGGAGGGTGTAGGGGCTGTTTGCGTGGAGGGTTAGAAATTGAATTCACCCTGATGACCTGAAGAAAAGAGAAAAAAAATCCTGAAAGAATGACTGATGGAGAAGAATTGTGTGTGTTCAGCACAGGAAAAAACGAAGTCTTCGGAGTGGGAAAAAGTCTCAGTATGAAGCAAGCAGTGAGAAATGTTTAGGATTCTGCCCTGTTGCTTAGATGTCCGTTCATCTGTCCCGCAATGTCTTGATGTGCCCATGGACACAGCATCCCCACTGCTGAGGGGATGTTCCTCTTGGCAGTCCTGCCTGGGGACTGGGTTTGAATGTCCCTTTCTGCCCCTTCCAGGGACTGCTGGCAGGATGGAGCCACCAGGGTATGGGGTGACCCATCCCAAGGGAAGAGATGGATGTCCCAGCAGGAATGGGGGGCACGTGGGCCAAGGAGTGTCCTTATGGGCAATGTGGGCACCTTGTCTCTTGGCTGGAAGAGTGGGGAATGTGAAGACTGACACATAGTGAGAGATGAAGAGGAGGAGAAAGAACTTCAGGAATCCTTCCTGCGCACACAGAGGCAGCTCCCCCAGGGATGGGGGCTCAAGTCAAAAATAATTTCATGCTGTGCAAAAACAGCAGGGAAATTACCACCCAGGCTGCACTTTGTGTGCTTCTTTCGTGCATCCCACGGAGAAGCCATGACCAGTGTGCTGGAATGAAGAGGATTGGCAGGGTCTGACCCTGGCAAGGGCTGCCAGCCCAGTGAGGTCATGCTGTGTCCAGGATAGGGCTTGTCCCCACTCCCTGCTGAGGTCAGGCTGTGGGGAGATCCTGTAGGATCTGTAGGAACAGCTTTTGTTTCCAGGCAGGTACTGATAAGCAGCAAGATGTTTGGGCAGAGCCGGGAGGTGTGTGTGAAATGGAACAGGATGTCAAAGCAGTTTCGTCTCCGTGGGTTGTTCTAGGAAAGTCCCTTTAGTAAAAGCAAGTCAAAAGCTTTAGTAGAGGGACCAGCACCTGGCTGTCTCAGAGATAACTGTGAGGGCTCAGCACATTGTGGGTCGCGATTTGAGTTGTGTTGCCATGACGTAACAGGGGACTGGTTTCCATCACAGCCCGGTTTTGAAGGCAGGGACCCGTTCCCGCACCAGGTATGCCACTGGATCCCCGCTGAATGGAGGGGCAGCGTTTTGGCCCCTGGGGTGGGAAGCGTGGGGAGCAGTGCCTGTCCTGTAAGGAGCATCCCTCTGCCCTGTGTCAGCAGCCTCGGGGAGGAAGAGCTGGGCTGGAACCACAGATCCCCCAGATGAAGCGATTGGTTTGTTTGGGTGAATATGAGTGTTAGGAGGGCTTTGTCCCCGGGGGCCTCCTCCTCCTCAAAATAGCTGGAGGTGTCTAACACAGGCATGCCCTAGATATAAAGGGAAGGTGTCAAAACCTCTAGGTCTTTCCTGCATTCAACCTCCCCAGGGTAAATTTTGGACAATAACACAGAGGGGGCCAAGGGGACAGGCAGATGCTGCAGGGTGGGAGCCCCATCCTGGTCACCCTACTGCTGGCTGGGTCCTCGTGCCATGCTGGACCATGGTGCCAGCTGTGAGACTATCCTTTCCCTACAAGCTCCCATCTTCTGCACCATGAGATTTGCAGCCCTGGAGACCCCTCTGTGGCAGGGTTCATGAAGGGTCTTCTATAGTGAACCTATAGAAATGGGGGCTCCAGGAAAAGGAATGAAAGGAGGCTAGGAAAATCTGCTGCTTCCTCTCTTCCTCCCTCATGCACCAGCCCTGAGCCAGGGATGTCCCCCAGCCCCCATCTCTCAACACTGAAAACACTGGTGGTATGACCCCTCCTTCACTGTCCTGCTTATAGTTCACTGGCCCAGCCCAAGCAGGGCCCAATGTACCCATGACAGGGGTCTCGGCAATGGGGTGACTCAGGTTCTATCCATAGGTTAGGGCTTTCTACCCCTTCATAAGCCTCCTGAAGTCCTAGTCTAGGCTTCTCTGCTTCCAAGCACTCTCTTTCCTTCCAGTCCTGCTCCAATTGATGGTATCAAGGTGTAATTGAGAGTGGAAAGAACCCCAAAGTAGGAAAGAACGTGGAAGCTGAAGGTTTGCTCTGCCCTGGGATCTCGTCGCCTCCCTCTACTCTCGCAGGAGGGGCAGTGCACGTTGTGAAGGTGTTACAGGGCTCTTGGTACAAACAACTTGCTGGCTTTTCCCTTCCAGCAGCAAAGATCAGAGCCTCCCTGCCAGGCTGCGGTTCCTGGGATTTACCTTCATGGGCTGCCTGGAGCTGAACCTGCCCTATCAAGATCTTTCTTGAACTCAAGACCTGTTATCATTTGGCATCTTATCTAACGTGCGCTCCTTACTGCTTTTGCTCTCCATGAGATTCCCTGGGGGACCTGTGCACCCCGAGAGGGGTGAGCTGGGAGGCAGAGGGCTGCAGACAGCCCCAGCCCTGCTGTTTAAACCTTGCCTGGGTGCTCTCAGCTCAGAGTACATCCCACCTCTTTTGGTTTTACCATGGGTACCATGCTGTCCTCCCCAACTTTCCACCCTACAGTTTCATGTTAGGCCTTTTTCTGCTCAAATTGGCTGAAAGTTGGTAAAAATAGCCCATGGTTGGTGGCAGCTATTGAGAGAAATAAGGTTATCTGGAGCTTTATCAGCTGCTGAGTCCTGCATTTTTGATGGGTTTCGCTTTCATTATTCCTAAGCCGGGCAGATCTCTGTAAATTCGCCCCACTGCCGCGAATGTGATGGGCATGGGCAGCCTGGCAGGGGGTTTAGTTTCCATTCTTTCTGCCTGTGGACAGAGCAGCATCATGGCTTTCCAAGGTCAGGGGTTCATGTACATATATTGAGGAAACCCACCTTGTCCTTGCTTTGGGGGACATTTCACCTGGCCAAGACCGGGTGCAGTGTCAGCAGAGACTGTTGACCCAGAGATTGGGATGGGGTGGTGCTGCTCATGCAGGAGCAAAGGTTCCCCTCTCCAAGCACAAAGACATTATACAAAGAGGAAAGGTATAGGGACAAGGCAATTGCATCTGTATATTAGCATTCAGAAGCTGCAAGCTTGACCTACAGGCTTGGTCGCTACCTCTTCCCCAGCTCCAAGTGGAACTATGATCACCTGGCAGAACATTTTTGCAGTGAAGATTGAAGAAATGCACGTAACAGATCCGTGGACACTTCTGGAGGATGATGCCCTGCAGGTGCAGGCCTGCAGGCCTGGCTGGAAGGAGTTTGTGCAGCGCCGTGCTCTTGGGAGGTAGGGGGCTGCTGACACTCCCTGTTGGAGCGGGATCGGGGTTGATGGGTTGCCATGAGGACCTCTTCCTTTTTCAAAATTTGCTTGCAGGAAACAGGTTTTTGAGCAAAAGGGGAAGTTTGGAGGTGGATGAGGCTGTGAAGGGTTTCTCCATTTTTGTTTGAAGCTCGGTGGGTTATTGCCAAGCTGGAAAACATGATAATTGGAGAGGAGAAGAGTTCAGCAGCTCCACAGGGCCAAAGGGCAGCTGGTTATTTGGTCAGAATTTCTCCATGTTGTTGTCAAGATGAAAAGAGCTCCTTCAGCACATAGGGAGAGTTATACTACACTAGAGCCAAATCTTCTGGGTTTACACCCAGAGGATGAGGAGAGAGAGAGCCACTGTGTACTGGGACATGGGGTGGTGCCTCAGCAGCCCCTGCACCTGCACCAGGCTGCGGGGTCTCGGACAGAGAGACGCTGTGGCTCTGCATTGCTGATGAAAAGCCCCATCCCAAACATTTCCACTCTGGGCATTGATCAGACACCCTGCCTGAGTGGCAGCAAATGGAGATCTTGATTGCCAGCTGCCATGCAGATTGTGCAAGATGAAGAGCTGCGGGTTGCACACCTTTTGGCTCCTCAAGATATCTCTTCACCTGCCCTGCACCCTCCACCCACACCTTCCTTCTATTTTGCTTCTTTTTGTTGTCTTACTAAAGTCCTGGGCTTCATGCTGGCTTTCCACTGAGCTATGATGAGCCAGCATGGGTGAGGAGCTGCATTCCCAAATAGGGACCTGATGCTTCCCACCCCAAGGGCCCCTGCTTTTGGCAGTGGGACCAGGATCCCAGCAGACAGCCTGGCTTCTGAAATCTTTAATGCTGGGGCCAGCCCTCAGCTCACATCTGTGGTGAATTTCCCAGACTTGCTGTTAGGGGAAGGACAGCTTGGTGTAAAGCTTGCATTGAGTGAAGTTAGTCCATGGTCTGTGTTAACCCTGGTCCTTACTGACTTTGCTGAAACCCCCTGTCTCAGCATAGGAAGCCTGGGATGAGCTGGTCTCCTCTTTGCCCTGACAGGTTTCAGTGCTCCCAGTGCTTTCGTAAGTGGTCTTCTGCCAAAGTGCACATCCTGTTCCACATGTGCCAGTGCCAGGGCTGGGGCACGGTATGGATGCGAATCTTTCGCCAGAAATGCAGGCACTGCCCCAACCCCCGGCTGGAGGATCCTGAGTTCAGCCTGGAGACTGTGGAGACGATTCTACAGAACCTGGTGATAAAGATCCTCCAGTATTTCTACAATAAGCCTGTCCAGCCCTCCGACCTCCTGGAAGTCGTGGTGGATACACCAGTGACAGGGCCACACGACCATGCCCACTGTGAAGCCTGCCAGCTGGGCATTTGCAACAGGTCACAGCGGGCCCCGGCATTGGATGCCTGGAAGCCTTTGACGGATGAGGATAAGGCCAGGATTCGCGGCACCGAGTCATGGCTGGCCTGGGCATCGGGTGTCTGGAAGTCTTTGGCAAGTGTGGAGGAGGCCAGGACCCATCACTCTGAGTTGCAGTCATCCCTGGAATCATCCCTGGGATCAGATGACCGTGAGCCCTTGACTGGTGCGGGCAAGGCCAGGACCCATCGCACTGAGTTGCAGCCAGCCCCAGCACGGGTTTCCCGGAATAAAAATGTGTCCAGGAGCTCTCAGACCCTGAAACACCAGGGCTTAAGGCCCCATACAGCCTCGACCCACCACCCCTCACCCTCCAATAGCAACTTCCCCTGGAAACGCTGCTGCTGCATCGGCAGCTCTTTGCTCTGTGTTTTGGCACTGATCATCTTTGTTGTGCTTTATTTGACTGTGATGTAGAGGGACCTGGGGATCGCAAAGAGGAACTGGGGTGATGGCTGGGGAAGCTGATGGAGTGCCTGGAAAAGGTCAGCCTGGTACCCAAGATCAGCCTTGGAGATAATTTTCTTCCTTGCTCTTGGCTCATTGAGGCTTCCTCAGCTCCTGGTGGCATGGGAACACATTGGGATGCCTCAGCCAGGCACCTTGTCCCACAGCCTCTGGAAGACTGATGGGTCTGATGGTTTCTTATGGGATACATTCTATATGACAATGAATCTCTCAGCTACTCCATGCACAGGATGGGGTTTATTCCTTGCAAGAATGAAACAAGCCCTTTCTCCTCAGCCCAAGGATGCATTTGTGCTTTTTAATTTCTCTAAAGCCTTTTCTAGGTGTGTGTGTGTGTGGGCAGTTCAGAGGGAAGCTGGGGGCTGTTTTTATCCACTAGCTGAACTCTGCTTCCAGGGAGGCACATCTCCAGTCTACCCTGCCTTTGGCCAGCTGTCTGGGTACCCTGCAGTGGGGGCAAAGGGTGCCCAAACTTGGCAAGTGCAAGAAGGCTGCGGCAGCAAGTGCAAAGTCTATGCCCCAATTATGAGGAAATTGCAAATATTGGGCTACAGGGTCTGGGCAAAGGGGAAGATGCAGACCCTTGCCTTCTGCTACTTTACCCTGCAGGGCTTCAAAGACCTGGTGGGTGTCATAAGGCTGGGAGGAAACCTGTAGTCCCCATGCAGACTGACACCCTGACTCTTACCTTCCCTGCAGGGGAGCTGGGCTCCTGCAGAACTTACCCATGGGGACAGGATGTCCTGTGGCCACGACTTTGGCCCAGAAAAACAAAGTGAAGTTGGTTTGTAAGTGCTTGTGTCCTGGTTTCAGCTGGGATGGAGATAATTTTCTTCTTTTTAGCTGTTCCAGCATTATACTTTGGATTTAATATGGGAATAATAATGTTGATAACACAGTGATGTTTTAGTTGTTGCAAGTAGTGCTTGTTTCAAGTCAAGGATTTTTCTGCTTCCCGTGCTCTGCACAAGGTGCACAAGGAGCTGGGAGAGAAGCACAGCCAGAACAGCTGACTAGAACTGGCCCAAGGGACGTTCCATACCATGGAACATCCTGCTCAGTGGATAAACTGAGGGAGTTGGCCGGGAAGGGCTGATTGCTCCTGGGGGATGGGCTGGACATTGGTCAGAGAGTGATGAACAACTGTAGTGTGCATCTCTTGTCTTTATTGAGTTTTATCTCTCTCTCTCTCTTTATCTCTCTGTTCATGACTCTTATTATTATTAATATTTACTTTGTTTCAATTATTGAACTGTTCTTATCTCAACTCACAGACTTTACCCTTTTCTGATTCTCCTCCCCATCCCACTGGGACAGGGTGGTTGGACTAAGTGAGAGGCTGTGCTGTACTTAGCTGCTGGCTGGGCTTAAACCACAGCAACTCAAAAAAACTTGTAATAGCCTGTAGCCTGTATATCACAAGCCTCGAATACAACCATGGTTACCAAAGTCTGTCTTCTCCGGGATCCTGGGGTGAGCAAGTGTGGAGGCATGGTGTGCCCTGTGAGAGAGAGCACTGTGAGGCCTGTCACCTGGGAGTGCACTGGGGGATGCGCTGGGGACACCAGGGATGCCATGGGAAATCCACCTCCATGGGCCCTCAGGAGAATCCCGGAGATGCAGCAATTCCCTGGCAAAGTGAGGTGCCAGTGACGAGCGTGCAGTCACCAGCTCACTGCTGAGCCCTGGATGGGTTTAGGAGCAATGTGGGAGACAGCACCCCTTGGTCTGCTTGTGCCATTCTCATCACAGTTTTTGTTTCCATTTGATACCTTTCACAGAGATGGTGGCCAGTGGTCCTGGCTGGTGAATGACTTCTATTAACTCCAACTTCTGGGCTTACCCTGCTTCAGTGGCCCCAGGCACCTGCTGTGCTAGGATGCCAGTTGCTGGGGTGAAGTGGGGGTTTCTAACACATTCATGGGTCCCTCTTCTCTGCTGTTTTCTCTGGGATTCATGCATTGCCTGTGTGGTGGAGGAGCTGAAACAGACACCAGGGGACCTGCTGCTTACCTGAGTAGTGAGAGCTGAATTGAGCAACCGCCAAACTACTTCGGGTACTGAAATTGTTTTTAGGCCTGTCTGTCAAATTAGTCCAACAAGGAGCAGACCTGCAGAACCACTGAGGCAGCTGTATCCATTCTCTCCTGACTTTGCAGATGATTTGATGCTGAAGATGGGTATGATAGCAAAGATTTCATGACTGAATTAGTGGAAGAATGATGGGCTGAAGGAAAAACAATAACCAAACTCAGTGTGGCTCACACAGCATCAATCCGTGGCTGCACTGCTTCCCAGCTGCTGTCCTCTCCTCCCTGCCATATCAGGATGGGCCCTTCATGCTACTTTATCTGCTACTGTAAGATTCTTCTGTATTTTCATATATACAGCCTGCAGGCTATTGGTTAAAAAAATGAACATAACAAGAAAACTGTGTGGTTCAGACGCCGTGTGGATTTGGTTTTTTAAAGTGCTCTGACCTGCTTTTACCACACCAACTCTTCCCTTCACCAGCACCTTCTCTCTGCAGCCTCAGCAGCCCTGGCCGTGGAGCCACCAGATGGAGCTGCAGATCTCCGGCACTGCGCTGGGAACCACTGGGACCAGTGACCCTCCAGCACTGGGACGGGACAGCATTCCCTACATGGAGGATGCCCTCCCTCCTATTTCTGTGACCAGTTGCTTCCCTGTAGCATGGTCCCCCCCCCCGCCCATCCTCCGTGGGTGCGGCATTGGTTTGTGGATGAGTGGCTCTGATGAGTGCCTCTGCTGGGGCTCTGCCGGGGCTGTGCTCTGATGAGGCTGATCTGCAGCCTGGACCAGCTCCCTTCCCTCCTGTGCTGGGAGCAGCCCGCCCTCTCCCTGCCGGCCTTATGTCATGAAGCAGAGATATGGCCAAGTTTCTCGCTGCCATTGCCCATAGCCCTCTTCTTTCCATGCTGAGGTTTTCCCAGCCCCAGTCATCATGTCTGGGCTGTCTGCAGTGTCCCCAGCCACTCAGCTGCTGACTGGGAACTCCCTCGCCTCTGCCTGAGATGCCAGCTCTGGTGGAGACTGCATCCCTACAGGGGTCCTTATTTTCCTGCTTGAGTCTCTCTGCTCTTTTGCAAGGGCAGACCCACCTCTTGCTCCCCTGCGCACACCCCGCGTGCTCCCCCATCCACGGCCTTGTGTGAATAGGCTCCTTTTCTCCATGTCCCCTCCTCGCTGCTGCCTTCTTGCCTGCCTGTGTTGTCACCCTGTACAAGCATGTCCCCTCCCTTATGCAGCCCCTTCATCCCCTCCCCAGTACTCAGAGCCACCTGTGCATACATGGGCTTCTCAGCCACGGCCTCATTTTTGGGGTCCTTTCCAGGATACCCCTCTCCAACATGCAGTTGTGCCCATTGCTACTTTCATAGCAAACTGCCCTCAAAATTCTGCTTTCTGTGGCTCTTGGCACTCTTGGGGTCCAGAGCAAGCACTCCTGGCCTGGCCAGGCCCCCAGCTGGGAACAGTGCGCCCATCCCAGGGGATGAGGGAAGAAGGATGCTCTCTCTGTGAGTTCTGTGCAGGTCCTGGTTGTCCCTCCTGGTCTGTTTGAGATTGGACTCTGCAACAGCTAACTCTCAGCTCACGCCTGGCACTGGCAGCTAGGGACAGCAAAACTTCACCCAGGGATGTTTTGCTGGCTTTTCACCACAGCCAGACTGATAAATAGCTGTCTCCGCGCCTGTCTCCCTGGAGAGAAGCTCTCACCACTCTGGCAGGTTGTGAGGTGCCAGAAAACGCAAAGCCCATTGTTGCTCTCACTTTTCTCCTCGGCTGCCTGTTCCCAGCCCACCCTGCAGCCACCGCAGTGGCCGTGGGGCACTCGGCAGCCGCAGCTTCGTGAGCAGGGGGCGAGGGCTGGGCTGGCTCGGGGATTTCCCGGCAGAGCTATGGACAGGAGGCGGGGAGAGTCTGTATTTACCAGTGATCTATTAAAGGGCAGCAGTAATTTTAATGTGCCCCAGGGCTGTCTGGGCTCAGATCCTACAAATGGTGGTTTAATGCTCAGGGGACCATGCCTTGATTTTGCTTTTTCTCTCTCTTCTCCTTTACTCCTGTGATGTCTCTGGATGTGTTAACAGACCTACTGCCCTCCTCACTGCCATCAACACAGAGGAGCCTGGTGCTGTTTTTCAGTTCTGTGCCATAGGAAAAGAGGGATCAATAACCCCATCCCTGGATCCAGGCACATGGGAGGAAACAGTCCCCATGATTTTAACCTCTCTCCAGAGTCTAGATTCCCACAGTCTCTGATGCAGAGATGCCCGGCAGAGTTTTGTCCCTGCCTCAGCTCACATCTGAGCTCGCTGCAGAGCCTCTGCTGTGAGAACATGCTCTCTCAGTCCAACAGCTAGTGGGGATGGGCTGATTTTTCACCCCTTTTTAAGCAAAAGTCACATACCTCATATTTTTTTCCTCATGTCAATTGGACTCAGACTTAATAGCTATTCTCAGCAAACAGGTTGCTGCCCTCTCCTCCTGCCACTACCCCCATCTTCAGTGATGTGCTAAGGCTATAAATAATTGAAGGCAGGATCTCCTCTGTTGTACCGTTTTTTTTGTGATTTGTATTCAGGGCTGCTCAGGGTCTGTCTCAGCCCGAGAAGATGCACAGGCCATGGCTGAGCAGCCATCAGAATGAGGGATGGTGTGAGGATTCTCCTGGGAGTGCAGGCGTGCATGGCAGACATCAGCAACCAGCCTTGACTATGTTCCTCTTGGAATAAAAGCCACAGGGCACAATCTCAGTACATACAAAAGTTTTATTTTGTTCTCAGGAGGAAGACTGAGAGAACCATCCTTACATGACATCAGATATTTTACAGAACGTAATATAAAAAAAAAGAAATACATATATATTAAAAAATACCTTGCAGTTACATGACACAGCCAAGAGTACAGTTCATAGTGTATCTGCAGGTTCAACCTTCCTTAGGCCTTCTGCTCCTCTAGAAGTTCTACAAATGGCTTTTTGGATGATAGCAAAGTGTCAGAGTGGCTCATCCACTGTTGGCTTCTTCCTTTCATGGCAAAACCAAAGGAGGAGAAGAAAGAGAGGCCTGAAGGAGGCTACAGGCATGCAGAGAGCACAGCAGCAATTTCTGCATGTTGCTTACAGCTATAGGAGGGCTTTGCTGGCAAATGAAGGAGAATGTGTCCCTGCTGAAGGAAGGTCAGCTCACCTGACCTAGTTCCTTGTTGGGACTTGTCTGCATGGACCATGGAGGGAAGCTGGGGAGATATGAATACTTCTGGTGTGTTAGTTGGGTTTGAGTCAGTCTAGAAAGACTTGGACACCTGCAGTAGGCCACAAGAGCCGTGAACAAACACTGAACACCATTGGTAACCTGTAAATCAGCTAAATCAGTGGCCTCAAAAGCAGTTAAAAGGGACTAGGTTCTTGCAAGAATGAATAAACTGTCATGCAGGACTAACCAGGCCCCTGAGAAAGAAGTGAAAGCCAAGGAAGGGTGTTTTATATGAAATGATTCTGCTGAAAATAAGTATTGCTTAGATACAGCCCCTGTGAAGCTGCCTCATGTTGGAAAACTTTCCTTGGGAGGTCTGCTGTGGCTGGAAACCACAGAGCTAATCTGGGGGTGGGACTGGAGAGGGCTTGAGATGATAGAAGATTGGAGAAATTTTTGGGGCTGGAGGTGGGGGTGAGGCTGAGCCCAAACCCTGCTCCGTGTCCTCATGTCCTCTGTGGGTCACTTATCCCACATGGTGGGATATAGGTATCCCATTTGGGCTGGCGCTGTCTTGGCAGCCATGGCTGAAGTTTATGGCTAAATGTGGATGCATCCTCACGTCCTTGGGACCAGGTGGGCATCACCTGACATGCCACCAGGAAGGGATGTTTATTTGCATAGAAAAATGATGGCAAACCCCCAGGACTCTCTCACTACTCCTTTCACAGAAAAAGTGTTCCCCAGCATGGGGAACCTGTGAGGCCCAGGCCTGCCCACAGGGCTTTCCTGCACTGTCCATAGGCTCTGAAGCTCTGTAGTCGTATCTTCTGATGGACAGATCCGGCTGGAGAGTCCTGGGGGTGGGGGCAATTCCCTGCGCATGGCACAAAGCTTTGGTGTCAGGGAAACGCTGCCTCAATTACTGTGCCTTTTTCCTGGCTTGGAGGGAGGCTCCCTGGAGTGTGGGTGAGGTTTGCAGATGGGCAGCACATGCGGAGGACACCAGCTGAGATCTTGTCCTTCACCCCCTCCCTCCAGCTCCCTAGCAAGCATTTCCTAAGAACGCAAGCGAAGGGATGCGGGACCAAGCGAAACAAATGACCCGGCAAGGGCTTGGCGTGCGTGGAGTATCGTGGCTATTGCTTGCGAAAGACCCGAGTCTGGAGCACATTAGACAATAACAACAACAAGAAAGGGAGCCGCGGTGGCAGCAGGCTGCTTAGTCACTCATCTCTCCAGCTCTGGGTCCAGAAATGTCCACCTCTCTGAGGAGCCTGTTTTCTGCTCCACCCAGTCCACATAGTTAGAGACCTTGGTGTACACACCGTACACCTGCTTGCTGCCGCACTCCTCTGGGCCACCCCATGAGACCAGCCCTTGGGCCACCCACCTCCGCGTTCCTGGGTCCTGGATGACGAAGGCTCCCCCGCTGTCTCCTAAACAAGTGTCCTTCCCCCCCTCATAGTAGCCAGCACAGAACATGTTCTCGGTCACGCTGTAGTTGCCTGAGCGCGACTCGTAGCTGGTCTTGCACTCGGCGTGCAGCACCACGGGCAGTTTGACGTACTGCAGGATGTCGGACAGGGTCCTCATGCCCGAGCTGATGATCTCGTCCACCGTGATGTTGGGGTTGGAGATCCCCCAGCCAGCCACCAGCCCCAGCGTGTTGGGGTGAGGTCCCTCCAGCTCGTGCTCAAACTGGGGCAGGCAGACAGGCATGACGTACTTCCCCATGGTCACCTTCTCCTTCAGCTTGACCAGGGCGATGTCGTGGTTGTAGTTCTGGATGTCAAACTCCTCATGGAGGATGATCCTCTCCACCGTCCTGTTGACAGCTTCCATCTTGTTCCTCACATCATGAAGGGCCAGATAGACGGTGACGTGCTCCTTGGAGACGGGGATGACAGTCTTGTCCCGCCGCTGGGACCGGAGCACGTGGGCGGCTGTCAGCACCCAGGACTCTGAGAGCAGGGCCCCGCTGCCAAACCATTTGTCGTTGGGCACCCGGGACATGTCCTCCACCACAATCAGGGCCTGCCAGGGGAAGAAGCCAGGTTCTGCATTCCGCCCGCCGATGATACGCTTGATGATCCCAGGCAGAGGACGAGCCGGCCGGCCACACACTGGGGACAGAAGGGACAGGACAGTTACTTCCAGCTTATTTATCTAGGGAACAAATGAAAAGGGGTATCCCTGTAGATTATGACACATAGCTGGTTATCTTCCAATCAAATACTCACATTTGTCCTTTTTGGTTTTGTTTTTCTTTCCATTTTCAGTTTCTGGAGTGATTTGGCTAGATCCACACCACTTCAGAAGGAGAAAGGCCAAATGAGTAATCCTATACCCTCACTGTGTGACCTGTGAGCTCACCCAGCCCTGCCCAGACCTTTTAGGCACTTGCCTGGCTCCTGCTCAGTGTGCCAAGAGACCCAGGGGAATGATGGTGGGAGGACTGGAGCTTGATATCAGCCCAGTCTCACCCCTCGCTCTGAGACCTGTCACGAGGTCTGTGTTCTCACAGCCATGGCATTTGCCCTCCTGGAGCTGCTGTGGCTGGAGAAGGCTTGGCCATGGGATGTTGCCTAGCACCATGGGCTTTCCTCCTGCATCTCATCACCCACAATTCTGGCAGCCAAGCCAGAACCTCTCTGCTCAGCTCTTCAACAGACCCAGAATTAATGCCTGGAGCCCTGACATGGTGCTTGGTTTGCTTCCAGGAGCTTTATGCAGGCATGGTGTCAGGAAGATGAGGGAGTCAGGATGCTGAAGGTGGCTCTGAGAGGTTGGACAGGGTGGGGACGGACAATCCTGTCCCGAGGGAACTTAAGCCTTGTGACGTGGCTGTTGGTGGTGGGGCTGATTCCTGCCTGTGGCAGCACTGTGGAGGGAGACTTCCAGGTGGCTTGGGGATGCTGCTGTCACTGGGAGGTTGTGGGAACCTATTTGGGCTTGTCCTACATCTGGAAGAATCCCAAATCACAGCAACTCAGGTGCTGGTCTCATCCCTCTGAGTCTGCAAAAAAACCCCAGATCCTCCATGGAAAGTGCTGGGACTCTGCCTCAATGCCACCTGTGCTGTGAGGCAAGGATGCAAAGCCTCACAAACAGAGAGTCTGACCCCTTAGGGTGATGGGATCGGGGCGAGAATCAGTCTTGGAACCAGTGCAGGAGCACAGGGAGCTGCTAATGTGGATTTGTTGAGGCTGGGGTCTGTCTCTAGGGAAAATGTGACTCTAATAGGGGGGGCACACGGTGAATGTGTCTCTGCATGTGCTCCACACCCCTGTCTTTCCCAGTGCTGGAAGGAATAGAAAACATGCTCAGGAAAAGAATTCCTGTGTCCCAGCCCAGCTGCTCTGCTGCACCGAAGCTGACGGCTGTCCCAGGGAGATGCTTTTAGAGGAAGTGCATCCAGCCAAATATTTATTCTATTAAATTACATATCAAAAATGCTGACCAGGCTGCAAATGCTCCCACTAATGGCAGAGGCAGGCGTGGAGCGGCCTGGAAGAGAGGTTCCTATTGATGGGGAGGTGCATGAGACACAGGGGAAGATCTGAAGAGCAGCTGGCCAGCTGCTGCCTGCAGATGCTGATCTCAGGAGAGCGTCACCCTCTCTCTGGGATTTTCCATTTTCCTGAAGTCTCTCTGACTCCTGTCACTAATCACAAGGCCTGGAAATGGCCCATGAAAGCAGCTATGGCCCCAAAGCTGTCCCTGTATGCTCCCAGCTCAAATTAGTTCAGGCTGAAACATCAAGCAGAGATGCAAAGAGCAGCTGCCACAACAAGAGCAGCCACAGCCCTGGTCTTGGAGTTTTGTGGGATGCAGGGAATCTTAGGAGTCCTTCCTCTAGCCTCACAGTGGCTCAGCATGGCTGGAGAGCAGATACCCTCCATGGGGCTGGGCCAGTGTCTGAACACCAGGGTGGCTGCAGCTGCAGCTGCAGCTGCTGCACGGCAGCCGGATCCCTGCACCTCTCTGGAGAGCCATCCCTGCACATCCCCCCAGTCACAATCCACACCCAAACTGCCTCCAGGCCCCTGATGTGCCAGCCAGCCTGGCCCCATGCTTGGCTATGGCCAGAAACTGTCCCAGAGACTTTTGTTTAATCCTGAGCAGGCGCCTGGCCTGGAAACTTGCTGGCTGCAAACTTTTCTGCCACTGCTCAAAGACTTAGGACTTTTCCTTCCCTGTAAAGCAGTTTGGTTTTTCTGCAAGGCTTGAAGAGGTGATAATTGCTACTGGATGTGTACACACTGCCAACAGGAGCTGACAGCCAGGTAATGCTCTGCCCTTGGCTAAAGCCATCTCCAGGGATGCTGGGGGCTGGACATGGCCAGTGGGCTGCTGGCTTCGTGTGCCAGAGTGGGGAGCTTGGGGAGCTCTGACAGCTGGGATGGCTGTGACCTCTGTGCCACCACTGCACCCTGACTGTCTGGGCCTGCTGGGGTAGCAGGAAGCCTCTGTCCCCACCACCCTCTTGGCCATGCATTGTGGCACTTGGGCTGTGTAGCTGAGGCATGTGGCACTGTCACCAGGAGCATGTTTCCTGCATGGCAGCATCCCCTCCCAGTGGGAACCAGCCACCCCAGCAGCAGTACCTGGTCGGCAGGATGGCAGCTTTGTCCCCAGCTCCTCGCTCCTCCACTGCCCCGATGCATCACACGTGTAGGTGGCTGGAAGAGAGCAAAGTGTTAGCTGGGCTCTGGTCCTACCATGAGGGATTGTCCTTTCCAGTGAGGAGACCTCGCTCAGCTATCAGGGCCTTTTGAACCCTTTTTTCAGAGCAGGAAGTGACCTCCCTTTTAATGCCCTCTATGCTTCATTCCCAGGGGACCATGGTAGCCCTGCCCCCATGCAGGGACATGTCTCCATCCTCAGTTTCATTGCCTTGAGCTGTCTGGAGGGCTGTTATGGCCTCAGCCTCTGCTGGCAGCTGCCTTCACATAAAAATGCTGCCAATGCCCGTTCTGCTAATTCATACGGGATGCTGGGACCATGTGCAGGGAGATATAAGCAAGGAGACAAGAATGTGAGGAATTCTTTTGGCTTTGCCTGCTGAGGGAGGAGAAGTAAAAAGGGCTGGGCTGTGTATGCACCCTTTCTACTGGCCAGAAGTGGGTCTGAGGAGTAGAGACCTGTGGTGCTTGATAAACCACCTTGTGATTTTTCTGTGGTTGTGGACCAAGGGGGGACGGCAGGAAAAACTCAGTCTGATATGATCCCACTGCTATCTGTTCAGCTTTGTCTACGCTGAACATTTGGGATGAGAAGCCTTGCAGAGCCCTTTCTGAGGCTGCTAGACCTGGTGCTCTCTCCAGCAGCAGCTCCTTTCACAGAGGCACAGAAAATTTCATAGTCTGCAGGGAGCAGATGGCAGGGTAAGATGGCAGAACGCAGAACACCCACACTGCTCTGCCGAGGCTGTGAAACACTCAGGCAAAGCAGCCGGCAGGGCCAACTCCATCTTACTTTGTTGTGGAGCAGGATTTGTCCAGTCTGACAGTCCAGGCAGGGCAGACACAGGGTTTGGTATGAGTAGGCTACATCCACAGCCTGCTGTTTGCAGAACACTCTGGAGTTGCTATCCCAAGCTCCCCCCACTTGCATCCCACGTGCCCCCCCTCACTGTGCCGTGGGGACGTGGCCTGGCCCCACTGCTCACCGGTGCTGTTGGGGGCCATGTGGTAGTAGGGGTGCTGGCAGTGGTACTGGATGGCTGCTCGGTAGGTGGTCAGGTTGTTCCTGGTGGAGAAGGTGACAAAGCCATGCTCCAGCTCCGGCGGCGCTTTGCAGTCAGCAACTGAAAGCCAACACAGAAGGGGGGTTGAACCCAGTGCTGAATTGTGGGATGTTCAGCCAGCCAGCAGGCAGGCAGTGCTGGGCTTTGGCATGGGACAAGGGTCTTGTGGGGCAGACCAAGGGCCTGTATAATGCTGTATCCCTTTTCTCTACGGCACTGCAGGAGGCACATCCTGATGTGGCCTCAGGTGGCAGCAGAAGGCTCTGTCCTGACAGGGCAGCCTGGCTCTGTCAAACCCTCCCACGGCCACCCTGCACAGACAGAGCACATGAGTGGCACCATGGAACTCCAGCAGGATGTCCCACCCACAGGCTGTGTGACCAACACCACTCACACTGGTGGAGACCCCAGTGCTGGGAGCCCCTCCATGCAGTGCAAGATCTCTGCTATACCAGTGAGAGGGGAAGAAGCCTGCTCTGGCAGGTGAGGTCTGTTTTGAGATGGTCCCAGAGTGTGTCTTTGCATCATAGAAATGGGCAGGGAGAGGCAGGCGGTGATTCACCAGCTGTGCATCAGGGGTGCTCCTCTATGCACAAGGCTGTGCTGAGAGCACAGCCCTGTCCTTCCTGCTCTGGTCTTGCTCACCAAACAGTGCTGATGAGCATTTACACATAAGGTGGAACAACCCTTGGTCCTGGCTGTCCTATGACAGCAGGAGATGAAGGACACTGAGAGTGTGGCTTGGCTGGTCTGCAGGCAGGGATGAGGCCAGTGCATGTGGCTGAGACCAAACCTGCTCCATCCCCCAGGACATCATGCCCCGTCCCCATGGCCTGTCCATGGTCCCCTTTCTCCCCATGATCCCTCAGAGTGTTCTGCCCAGCCTCTCCCCCCAGCTTGTCCCTGGTATTGGGTTTGTGCCAAACACACCGGGGAGGACCCTAGGCTGTGAGAGGGTTCATCTGCCAAATCTGGGAGTCACCCCCTCAGAGCTGAGCCTCCCTGCCAGGTGGGCAGTTCACAGCACATTTGGGTGATGCTGTGCAGCCTCCCCCTACCCCACCCTGGGAGACCTGCCCCAGTAGAGGGCAGGAACTAGGGTCTGATCCTGCCAAGGAATGCAGTGCTGTGGAGCTGGGTTCTGCTGTGTTTACGATGAGGGGTTGAGTAGGAAATGGTGCCTCTGCAGAAAGCAGGTCCTGTGGATCAGGGATGGTGTGAGGTCTGTCGGTTTCCATGTGCTCCAGGATGCAAAAGGGACGAGAACAGCAGTCCTAACTGATCCAGGCTAACAAAAAGAAAATTCACTAGATGCAGTAGCTGAAACCAGGGATATGTATTACTGCTCAGGATTGCCTAATTGCTTGGGTGAAAAAAGCCTGGTTTATGGCAAAATACTACAGCTCACCATTCACCAGGGTCCCTTCCACTTTCTGTAGAGACGGCAAGTGATAGGATGAATGTGTGGGTGCAGGCAGGCTGGGTGGACACTCTGGGTACCTGTTTCCTTGCAGGAAAGAGGGAATGAATGTCAGGGGACCATCCTGGCTTGCACGTCTACTCTGGGGTTGTTTATGGCTGCAGGGCACCATCCACTGTCCCTAACAGCCCATTTCCCCTGTTTGTCCCTCAGACGTGGGCAGGCCTGATTCCTGGGGAATGGGCTCCTGTAGAGAGGTGTTGCTGCCCCAGTGTCCCAAGTCCTGCTGAAAGGGTGAGGGGAGGGCATTCGTTCTGTGAGCTTCTCTAGAGCTTTCCCTCAGGAAAGCATCTTTGTCTTTGTAGGACCAGAAGTGGACCGACCTCCCCAAAACACACCTCCTCCTCCTCCTCTCCCAGCCTCTGGTCCACATCCCAGCATCCTCCTAGTGAAGCCTCCAATGCCCCAGGGTGTACAGGGTGTGTGCCCATGGTTCCTGGGGATGTGAACAGGGCCAGATACCAGGCTCTGACCTCCTTCAGCTGCAGTCAGCCTGAGGCCAGTCCATCCTCACCTCTGCCAGGCCAGCTGTGGGGAGCAAAGGGGAAGCGGAGGAACATCCATCCCCCTGTGTCAGTGCCAGGGCTCGGTGCCTGCAGGAAAGGGCTGGTGATGCCAACCCATCCTCCAGGCCTCCTTGTCCGGAGGGTCTGAAAGGCACCAGGACTCTTGGAGAGAGGAGAGGAAGGAGTGTTTCTTATTTGCAACCCTGGGCCAGTGAGGAAGGACAGTGGGAGACTGAATCCAGCCCACCAACCAACCAACTGGGTGCCCGTGCCACAGTCCTTTCACAGCCGCCTTGGAGGGGGAGCCGAGGCGGCCCAGGAGTCCCAGTGGAGAAGGAGGGATGCGGAACCCGGGAGCCAGCAGCAGCACTTGGTCCCCAGGCAGCGGTGCTGGGGCCAGATGGGTCCCTTCCCGTGAGGCAGCGTGTCAGTGGGAAAGGGGGGCTCGACGCCAATCTCCTTCACCCTTCTCGAGACGGAGTTAAGAAAGCACCAGGTGTGAGGGTTAAGAGTGCCATGCCGGTTAGACAAGCCACAGAGATGGATTTGGCAGCCAGGCCAGTGGAAAGGGAACCTGCCCTGGGTACTGGACAGAGCAGAAGGGCATTGAGACAGGCTGCCCGTCGGGGCGGCACGGCCGGCGCCAGCCTCACGCGGCCACTTGCTCCGAGCCGGCTCTTCCCTCTGTCTGGTTGTCGGCTCTATCTGCAGCTGCACCGAAAGCAGAGGGGAAGGAGGAGAGCAGAGAGAGAAAGCCCAATTAGTAGATGAGCAGAGAGAGACATGCAGGAAACCCAGCCCCCAAAACACCAGAAATCGTTAATGAGCTCCCAGTGAGCCGTGCCAGGGTGCCGTGGATGCCAGCAGAGCCATGGCCCTGCTGGGGAGCCCTTCAGTCTGCTCGGCCAGGGCAACGTGGGGGCAGTGGCTGGGAGAAGCTGTCACAGGTTTCTGTTTAGCCTCTCCTGGCTATGGAACTGGATTTTATCCACTTTGCTGAGAAGTTTTCTATTTTCTGCATTGTTTGTACCCTGTCTCTCACAGACATCCCAGGGAGGTGGGAGTCTTTGCAGTCTGGAGGCCTAAATTGCCCATTTAGGGGCTTTTTGGCTTTCCAAAATGGTCTTAGAAATTTAATGTAGTGAGTCATATTACACAAGAAGGGATCAGTTCCAGCCCAGCTGGAACAAAGCAGGTAACAATTTCAATTTTCTCCAAAAATTAATACTTTTTGGTGTTAAAAGTATTTACCTAGATTTTGTTCTAATTTTTAGACAATGCAAATATTTATCTGAACACTGTTCAAGCTGGATAAAATCAGTGGGAAACTGTGGTAGTGAGTGTAGGAGTGGGCAGTTCCTCAGTAGGGCAGAGGCATCACTGACCCCACAGTTTTTAAGGAGCCCTTTCAGATATTAATCTGTTTAGCAAGTCTGAGAGCCTCCCAATTTTCATTTGGCTTGAGAAAACATGAATTAAAACTCCAAAAATACTCTTTCTTCTAAGATCATATGCACAGTATTATTAAAAGGAAAAGAGTCTGCCCAGATGAGGAGAGCCTGGATCCCAACACCCCTGGAAAGCATCCCCTCCTGCCTCTCCTGGAAGGACCTGGGACAATCTCTGACTATGTTTGCTGCTTTTCCCTTCTCTGGGCCAGCTTTACAGCACTGTGCAGCAGTGAGAGCTTCCCTGAGCACTGAGAGGTTTGGGGGAAAGGGAAAAGGTGTGATCAGGTACATCTTCCAAGCCTGAGCTGGGTTAGATGAAAGAAGAGATGATTCAAATTATCACCTGTCCTTTCAAATGGCATTTCTTTTCTTCTCGCCTTTTCTCCCATTTTAAAGTTTGTAAATATCTGGACATTTTTTTCTCCCCTCTCACTTTTCTGAGCAGTGCCCAGTTTAGGCTAGTACCTGGGACCTCTCTAATGCTCTGCATCTTAATAGCCTTCATTGGGAAGGAAATTTGGACCAGGAACTGGATTATCCCAAATTGTCCCAGGTTTATCTGTCTGACACAGTTCTCAAGAGCCAGGCTTGCTCTTTCTTTGACAGGGAGACAGCAAAGTGGCTCACAAATCAAGTTATATGCGTGATCTAAATAAAAGCACCAGTCTCCTACTTGTGACATTTGGCCTGAGCCCCGTTATGTTATCCAAGAACAAGCCAAAAGAGCTTTGCAGGGTTACGTAGCCTCTCTGGCTGGGTTCGTGTCTCTGAGTAAGGAACTCCAGTCTGGCAGGGCAGCTCCCGTTGGCATGAAATGATTTTAGCAGGAAAAGGACATTGGCAGGGTAGGGAAGGGTGTCCTTACTTTTGCAGACAGGGATCTTGTTACTCCATGTGCCATCCTTCAGACACTCGATCTGGAAGGAGTCACTTTCCACGTTATCCTGTGCAGAAGGTACCAACAAAAAAACCCCCTATCAATGTTCAAGACAAAGAAATAAATCTCTCAATAAAAAGCGAATTTCTTGGTGATTTAGTTAAGTTAAATCCAGCCTCCCCTGGAAGAGGACTTTTTTAGCTAAAAATTGCAATAAAATCATAATGAAAAACTTGAGGAGTTTTCTTGTTGCCAGCAACTCAATGGCACACTGAAAGCCAAAGAACTGGAGTCATTTATTCCTGTTGTAAATGATGGGATGGGTAAGGAGGCAGCTCTGCATGGAGGATGGGACTGGGAGGAGATCAGAGAAATACCCAAGTCTGCATCGGGCAGACTCAGTCAGAGTGGGCTACTGGCTTGGAGGGAAGACAGCCACCCTGTGAGTCAGCCACACTCCCTGTGGTTCTCAGCTGTTTCCCAGAGAGAGCCTGCCAAAATCCTGCCCCCCTTGCCTTGCTGAAGCTGTCCCCAAGTCCCTGAGGACCTCCCAGTCAGTGGAGGCTGGCCTCTGCAGGGCTGCTGAGACAGTGCCCACTGAGGTGGGGGGCAGGCAGAGCCCTGGCAGCTCCCTCAGGGCTTTTGCTGACTTTTTCTCTGGCAGAGGTGCCAGGCCTGACATTCTATGACCTTGCTGGCTCTGGAGGGATGCTGAGAGGGTGGCTCAGGAAAGTGTCATCTCCTCTTTTCCTCTGTGTCTTTGGAAAGGAGAGGTGTTGGCTCTCAAAGGAGGTGTTTTCCTTGCCCTGGGAAGAGGGTGAGGATGGTGTGTGATTGTGTTCACTCTCCCAGAGATGCCATGGCTTTGAGAGGAAGTATCCTCTTCTTCCTACCCATATTCCCAGCTCCATGTCATCAATCCATACCTTCAGCACTTTGTATCCAGTGTTGCAGCTGATGACAACCTGGTCTTTGAAGGTGTACTTGGCTTGAGAAGGCTCAATTTTCCCATTGATCGGAGGTTGCACCAGTGGGCACGGGTTTCCTTTGAATAAAAAGCAAATGAAGCTAAACAGAAGAATAAATGGAGCAAATGCAAAGTCCCAGCTCTTCCACCCAGCACATGTGGCAGAACCTGAGCACCTTTGCCCTGCTTTTACTCTTAGTCTGCACTGGCATGGCTGAGCCAGGCTCTTCTAGAAGGCATGGAGGCTCCAGGTCTTTCCTTCAGTCTGTAATTCTCTGGCTTTGAGCATTACAAATCTGGGAGTTAGTAACAGTAGCTTGTGCAATTATCCTGCCCAAAATTCCTCTGCTTTGTGATTTTGTCTCTCCTCTTGTAATTTCTGGAACAGATCCTTTCTGGAGACAGGATCATGGACCACCAAACTCATGGTGTCCACCTGCAGGCTTTATAAAGCCCTTCCCCTTCCCAAGCCCAGCAAACAGAGGAAAGCAGCAGGAATTACCAATTGCTGTGTATGACAACTTCCAGCCCCTGTTCTCTCCAGAGTTGTCACTGTGGAAGCGGATCTGCACGCTGTTGGTTTGGGTTTCAATGCGTCCTGGGGACTTTTCTCCACAGAAAGGTCCAAACTCCTTTTGGCCTGCTTTGATCTGCCGAGGCAAAGATGAGTGAGTGGTTTGAGGGGGCTCTTTGATCCCTGAGGCCAAAGGATGAGGCTGCAGTGGGGTCAGGGGGTCTTAGCACCATGTGTTGGGGCGATGTGAACAGAAAGAGGGTCACTGTTGGCTAAAAGGGTCACAAGGAGATGTGGTAAGACACATGGAATCAATAGAGCACAGGGCTCCTGCTGATTCCATCACCCCTGTTTAGACTGGGGCGATTTTGATTCCGTCACCAGGGCACTGGGGACACAAAAGGCAAGTGGGAGAGGAGGAGTGTGCAGAGCCCAGCTCACCTTGATGTGGTCATATGGACAGGTCACCTCGGGGTGGTCTTCCACATCAAAGCTGTCCTCGAAGTTCAGGGTGATGAAAAAACCCTCCTCCAGCTCGATCCGGTACAGGCAGTCCGAGCTCTTGGGGTACGGGCTGGGGAAGTCAGCACTGGTGATCACCCCACTCCTCTGGGTGTAGAGGTTGTCACTGCACTCCACTGAAACACAGCCATGGATCCGTCAGGGCCCTGGCAGTCATGTCCCAGCCCTGACCATACTCAGGAATCCTCCCAGTGGAGTGGGGTCTGTTGGGTGGATCCATGGATTCCAAATATGGGTACATGGATCCCAAATATATGTTCATGCAAGGAGAATCCCACACAGCCAGCTTCCAAATTTGCTCATGGCACAGAAGCCCTGGGCTGAGAGCTAGTCCCAGCTAATCTACATGATGCAGATTCAGAGCAGGGACTAAACCTTTTAATTTCTCTGACTTGAGGAGGTCTATAGAGCTTAGCTGAGGAACATAGCCCATGGGAGAAGGAGTCCCAGACTGCTGGCTTGTAGGGGAAGAGGCACCTCATCCCTCCTGGGAGCAAAAAAGGGCCATTTTGCCTGTGTTTGGTAGGTATGATGCCTACTCAGGGACCCTCTGTGTGCCCATCCGTGTGTCTGGTCTGTGTCTGTGGTACCTTTGCAGGTCCTGTTGTCAGAGTGGAGGATGTAGCCGAACCTGCAGGAGCAGTAGTACCCGCCAATGTAGTTGTGGCAGTAGTGGTCACAAGCCAGCTCCTCATCACTCTTCTCCAGGCACTCATCCACATCTAGAATGGAGTTAACAAGGAAGGGAGGTCACCCTGCAGCTCTCCACATGTCACTCCTCATGGGGACATTTGCCACAACACTGAGAAATCTGTTATCCCATGTGGTGGGTCACATGAGCACCCAGGGAGTCCCACATGGCCCAAGGGCTGCACACAAGTTCATCTCTTGACAGGGAACCCAAGGCTGACCTGGGATCTGGTCCCTGCCAATCTGGTTCCCCATCCTAACGAGCTGGCCCTGCAGGCTCAGATGCTGCTTACCCACGGCAGTGTAATGGGCATCGAAGCCAGTGAAGCGTTCTTCGTTGGAGAAGTCAGACCTGAAGGTGAGCCCCATGTAAGGCCCTGGGGACAGGATCACTTGCTGTCCTGGAGCCTGCTCTGTGTCTGTTGTCTCCCTGCCACAGAAGGTTGCCAGCTCCTGGTCCTCAGTTTCAATCTGTTAGCAGAAAGAAGGGGTGAGCCCAGAGAGCCTGCTGTGTGTTCCCTGGGGAGGCCAGGCTGGGGTTGGAATCATCCTCTATACCCAGGAGCTCATGCCTCTGCCTGTCCCTGCCAGGACTCACCAATGTCTCCTTGGAGCACAGGGACTCAGGTCTGCCTGCTCTGCCCGGAGGCAGCTCTGAAGCAGATGCTGAGAGCAGCTAGCATCCAGGATGTAGGGAAGAGCTGGGGGGTGTAAGGGGAGGATGCAGGGTGGGAGCCCATTTGGGAGGTGGGTAAGGACATGGGGAGGTGGTGCAGAAGAAGGGGTGTGAAAATCAGCCCTGGGCTATGTCATTCCCAGTCAGAGCTGTTGGTACCCGAGATGCTTCCCCTCACCTCTTCCCATGGCCCAAGCACTGATCCAGACAGCAGCATCTGCATGAGGAGCCTAGAGGAGTCCCTGCTTGTTGGTTTTGCATCAGCTCAAAGCAGCAGCTGTAATTTGTTTCTGTCCCCTGGGCTGCCTTTGGACAGGCTTGGTCCTGTCCCTGCCACCCAGGCTCTCTGTCTGGCTCCAGACCTGTGGTTCCCAGCACTGCTGGGACTCTGACCACGCACCCAGAGGGCTGAGGAAGGGGAGTGATGAGCCAGGGTGCCCTGCTGTCATATCAGCACACTCACTGGTGTGCACATAGTCTCTATGTGCATCCCTTTAAAACACAGCCTTATCTGTGCCTTAAAGCACTGTAATCCCCGCAGAAAACCCCTCAATTTTTCCTGGAAACCCCCTCCTTTCCTTTTTCCTTGCTGTCTTCTCCAGCATTGATCCACCTCCTTCTCCTACACATCCCATCCCCAACCCCTGTCTCAACCACGACCTCTCCCAGGCAGTTCCCAGCACCCTCCCTGCTTTGCCCCGGGGGATTTGAATATGAATAAGCCTCGGCAGAGGAATGTGATGAACACCACCAGCCAGCCCGTGACCGCTCATGCCAAGCCACCGCTATTGAGGCTGCGATGAAGTCTGCAGCCCCCCAGCACGTGCCCAGGGGAAACAGTCATCTGCTTGGGGGCCCATGGGGTCCTGGAGGTGTTGGAATGCTGTCCCCTGCTTGCTTGGCCTCAGCAAGGTGAGACCCTTCTCTGACTCCATCCCTGTCACCTAGAGACCCTCAGGATGTGCCTGCTGTGGAGGGTCTGGGGCTGAAAGGGAAATTTCCCAGAGCTGAACAGGCGGAAACTCGTTCACACCAGGGAAAGCCAACATGGAAATGGCAACTCAGCATGCCTTGACATTGCCTCCAGATATTTTCCATCCTCTCATACAAGCTGGAGCTGGCCAGAAAAGAGCGACACTTTCCGATGATAAATTTTGGGAATTTCGAGAAAAAACACGCACCCTGCTTTGCGGACAAAAACCCAATTGAATTTTTTTATTTTTTGTAACAGCATTCTGGGGCAAAAAAAGAAAACAAGTAATTTGGGCTCCATCTGGTTTCAATCCCTTTGAAATATACTGTGGTGCTTTAGAATTGCTTTTAAATCTGAAAGATTGTTTTGAAATGAAATAGTGTTTCAGACTGAAAAACAGGAGTGCCATCACCAAAAGTGAAGGAAAAGGGCATTTCAGCCTTGATGCACAGACTTGGCTCTGCCAGCATGTGGGACACAGCCTCTTCCACAGAAAATGCTTTTTCTTAAGGAAATCCGTGGGAAGGAGGAATTTCCAGCCAGCTGCTCTGTGTGGGGCTGGTGGCTGTCACCTCTGCCAGGACTCAGGAGCCACCGTGTGAGCTCCCATCCCTTTTTTTCAGCCCCAGAGGATGCAGGACCTGCAGCACAGCATTCCTGAAGCGCAGGGAAAATCTTCCCAGTGCCCTGTGTCTCATCTCGAGGATGCTCCAGCCATGGGGCCAGCCCCAATGCTGCCCCCAGCGTCCCTGGATACAGCCCTGGAGCAGCAGGATGGGGCCCGGGAGAGCTGTGCTCTCCTCACTGGAGGTATCACAGCCCCTTATCTGAGACGGGTCCCATGCCCCGAGCCACAGGGAGCAGAGGCAGCCCTTCAGCAGTAAACTAAACAGAGAGGTCATCATCCCTGGTTAATATTTGCTGCTTCTGCTGGGGACTGTATACTTTTTTGTAGATCATTTACATCCAGTGAGCAGGCTGGTAATTAAATCCTGGTTGTTTGTTTGGAGTTTCTCCCTCTCGGGTCATGATGTCGACGTTTTCACTAGAGAAGATGTGTCCCTGAGGGAAATATCAATTGCCACAGAGAAATTCCCTATAAAAATACGCTGAAAGAATCCTCCTTTGAAAAATAAAATATAGCGACACCCTTGTGCCTTAAATTTACCCTTGCCAATGCCTCCTGCCGTCTTCCCTGTTTCTTCTTGCATCCTCAGTCCCTTGTTAAAACTTCTGCCCTTCTGGATGGCGGCAGATTGGAGTCCCTCCCTGGCTGTTGCCGTGTCCCTCTGCATTTTGGCTGGTGCTGTGGCTAAGGAGTGTCCCAAGCTGTGGGGCCTCTCTCTGCCCCGCACTGATTTCCCCCCTTGCGGGCAGGAGCTGGGATGCCCTGGCTGGCAGGAAAAAAAGGGCTGCCCCAGGGCATGGGCTGCTGGGGCTGCTGGGGATGCCGGGGAGCACTGATGCTCCGGAGGTGCCTCCTGCAGCCAGGGGGTTAACCAAATGCCAGAAACACCGAGGGGAATTTGGCCCGGCAGTTTGGTGTCTGCTGCCGGAGAGGAGCAGGCAGTCGGCAATACGGAAACACAGCCGCCACCCGCCCCCCCTCTCCAGCCCTCCAGGAATGCACTAATTGGACTGATGAAGGCCAAACATACCACTTGTAATATATATAAATGGCTCATTAGGCAGAGAAATCGCAGTGCTGGGCTGAAGACACTGGGAACATGACATGGGGAGGAGATGCTCAGAGCCAGGGCAGGGCATGAAGTGGCCCCCGCCGAGCGGCCCCGCAGAGTGTGGCAAGAAGGCAACACCCAGAGCAACGGGGCTTTTTTTTTCACAATGCTGCTGCTACTGACTGTTGGGAATGAAGCAGCGACAGCCCCTGCAAAAACCTCCATCTAAGTCTCCTGGAGATCCTCTCCCCAAGATACAGCAAGGGTCCTTTTATATGCAAACATGAAATTGCCCTGAATTTCCACGGGAACACACGTGGCAGCCCTGCCATGGGGGACAAAGGAGGATGGCTGGTTTCCTGTGCCGTGGATTTGGCTTGGTGTCCGGAGGCTGTGCCCTCCCGCATGGCAGCTGCACCCACATGCCCTATTTCTGGGCAAGGCTTGTTCTCTGGAGGGGCTGGGGATGAAAAGAGACCCATGCAGGATGCTGGGATCCTGCAAGAGCTGCTGACTTGCTCCCATGCCTGGTCCTCCTCCTTCCCCTGCACTGGGGGTAACTGGTCCCCAGTGGCACAGGGGAATGGCCAGTGCCACCAGACACCTCTGCACAGAGCTATCAGGATGGGAAAGACAAGCAGCAAAGCCCTGGGCTCTCCCTTCCTCCCAGCTGCCTCCTGGGGTTCAGTGCTCCTTTTGGGACCCCACACTTGCAGGGAATGAACAACCCCCTGGCTGGGGCTGGATGACAGGACCAAAAGAGGGTGCTTTCCTCCTGAACCCCAGTTCATGCCAAACCTTGATTTGTGCCTTTTCTCCCTCTTTAAGCAGAGGAAGGTGTACATGGCTCCTATGCACCCTTCTTGCAGCCCCAGGCTGGGCATGCGCTGCCCTGAATGAAAAACCAAGCTCATTCCCTGGTCCTGCATGTCCCTCACCAGTGCCTCATCAATCATCGATGGGGTGTTACCCCATCTTCATTCCAATCAAGGAGCTGGCTGTAGCTGGCTGCCAAGCTCTTGGGGGGCTGATTTCATTCCAGGGCTTGACTGAGCAATGTGCAAAACCTCATAAACAGGTCCCTAGGCTCAGATGTCTCTAATAAGCTTGAGGATTTACTCATGAAGGCCCCTCAGAAGCCAGGATTTCATCGCCCATCTCCCTGCCTCTGCTACAGTGCTCCTCAGTGACACTATTTGAGTCACTTAACCTGACTTCCTGGTCAGGCCTGTGGCTTTTTGGGGTGTCCTGGGCCAGTGCTAGAGACTTGTATGCCAAGCTGTTCATTGGTGGGTGACCCCAGAAAGGGGGTCAAACCACAGTGAGACCCTCTGCAAATGAGGAAGCCCCAAATCAGTTCCCTGTGGACAGTGATGAGCTGGGCAGAGCCTGCTGGGCAGCACAGCAGAGAGTAGGAGTTGGAAGCCCAGGGTGGATGGCTGCTCAATCCCTGTCCCCATGCACCTGGCAGGTGGCTGACAGCAGCCATCCAAAACCTGAGGAGAGGCTGTATCCAATGTGCTGAGGCCCAGAGTTTGCCTTCCCAGCATGACTGGTGTTTTCTACCTGCGTGGGGGGCTTCTCCAGGTAGGTATTTAGGGAATGGCTGTTCCTCCCATTCCTTCTGGCTCACTTCCTTAGTGAAGTGCCATCCCCTTCTCTGCCATCTCCATTTGCACAAACAAGCCTCCCATCCTGTGAGCATTTCTTTAGGAGCCACGTTCTTTTTACATATATACACACACGCACGCGTGCATGAGCATATGTATAAATAAACAGCTATTGTTTTAATTAGCCATTGTTTCAGAGCTCTGGAAACTGTTCCCTTCTGCAGACCACCCCGAAGGCAGAGGTCTGTGCTGGTTTACAGCTCGGATCACCCTGAGCTTGCCACTTGGGATGGGCTTCTACACTGCCTAAAAGCTCGGGTGTGTGGGCAGCCAAGGAACGAGGGAAGCAAAGGCTAGGGCACAAGGGCTTTTTACCTGTCCTGAGTTGAGTCCCCATCTGCTCAGCCCCTTTATAACCTCCTTCTTATGGCAGTCAAGATGATGAAGACCCTGAACAACCAAGAAGGTGTTTCTTCTCACACACAAAGAGGCACATAATCTTATATTTAACCTGTGCAGCTCTCTGGCATGTGGTGCTGCAGAGATTAATGTTACCCATGAGCTCAGAAAGCAATGGTACAAGTTCATAGATGGGGAATCCATTGAGCACTATGGAACACAGAGATCTGCCTGTGCTTCTGAGCTTCCTCACTGGGACCAGCAGAATATTACAGAGAAGCACCTGTGTGTGCCAGGTCTATAGTTATATTCTATAGCCATGCACTGTGGCCTCTGTCAAGGAGTGGGCTGATGCTGTTTTTACACCTTGCACTGGTGCAGACAGAGCGGGACACACAAACCCAAGGAGGAAACCAGCCACGGAGTCATTCACTGCTCTCCTTAATGTTTTCTAAGCCAGTGGTTTAGTAGCATCAAGACTGCACCCTTACCCAGCAGAGTAACCTCTGGATCTCCCGTAATCCATCCATTTTCATCACTTTTCAAATGTAATTCTGTGGTGGAGGCTCTGCAAGCTGAGTTACAGCCCTGAGCAAATTTATACAGCTGAGATCTAAATCCCTGTGAAAAATACCGCCTTCTTATGGAAATCCAGCAGCAGGGAGAGCTGTGGTGCCAAGTTGGCACCATGGCCAAATAACAGGGAGCCTTATGAAAAAGGAAAAAAGAGCAGGGGGTGAAGGGAGGGAGGACGGGTAAAGCTTGGAATGGGGAAAGTTTCCAAGAAATCTGTTCCTTGAGCTTATTGGGGTTTTAAAGCAATATATCTCTATATATGTCCCTGGCCCCTGTGCTTGGAGAAGATCCAGGAGAAGCAGAAAGAACTAATCAAACCTCAATGAGAGCTGTTAGTAGCAGAGGGAATGCCAGCACAAAGGGGAAATTAAAGCAGAGAGCAACAGATCCTGGAGGAAAAAAACACACAAATGTTTGCTTTGTTTTCTTAGGGCAAGAATAAAACAATAACTTCAATTTTCTGGCAACTAGCACCAGGGCCAAGTTCTGTGGTTCCAGACCTGGGAGCAAGCTCCACCTGCCTCTGTGTGGAGAGGGAGGGTGGAGCTTGTGCTGGGTGATGGTGTAAGGTATATTCAGCCAAGCAACCCTAGAAAGCATCTGCTTGCTAGTGCTGGTCTGCCAGAAGCACCACACTTGACCACTTTCAATGATGTGGAGAGCACTCCTTGTCCTGGATGTGAAGGAGACCCCTGCTTGGAGAAACCTGTGGTGCAAAGGCAAGGTTGCTCTGTGGCACTGCAGTGTGTGGCTACCACGGTTTTGGGTGGGTTACTGCCCAGCAGTGAAGCAGACTGAAATATTTGGAGGTTTTGGCCATGACAGCTCCCTGGAAACCTCCATCACAGCCTCAAGCTCAGGTCTAACCTTTCCCTTTTGCTTCCCATGGGGCTGGACAGGGTGTCCCAAGAGCCTGCAAGGCATGGCCAGGGATCCAGGCTGGCTGCAAGAGGCACCCACAGCAAAGTGTGTCCAGCTCAGGGGTCCTCCTTGCTGGCATCAGAGTGGCACAGGCTGGTGTTTAGCCACAGGTGTTTTATCAGCCCATAGGTGTGAAAATCCCATTGGGTGCAGTAAGAATTAGGTGCCCAAATACTTTCAGAAATCTGTTCCTCTGTGTGTAAGCTCTGAGTCTGGTGTCCCACTCACTGTTAGTCCAATGGATGCTGCCAGCTTACCTGTGTTCTCGCCGTGGTCCACTGGACTGACAGCTCCTGAGCCCAATAAAATGGGGAAAACTGTCTTGTTCCCAGCTTTTCCAGAACTACCCTTTCTCAGCTGGCCAAGCAGCTCTGCTGTCTACCCCACCATCTGCCCTGAGACCTCACAGCTCACCTTCACATAGTCATATTCACAGAGGTAGGATGACTCCAAGTCAAAATGCATGAAGTACAGCTTGATTTTAAATCCGTCAGGCACAGAGATGTTCCATGTCATTTCCGAGTCACTGGGATAGGAGTCGGGGAAGTTGGGAGACTGGATCTCCCCAAACATGTCTGTCAGCTCCACGGCATCTGCCACGCAGAGCAGCAAGGCACAGAAGGGCCAGGCCAGGGGGTACCTGGAACACACATGTGAGGAGATGAAATGAAAATCTGGCAGTGACAACACCTGTTGAAGGCTCATCTCCTTTCCCAAGTGGATCCTGCAAGAGGAGGTGCAGCACCATGGCACCATGGGCAACCCCTGGGAGGTGGAGGTGGGAGCTGCATGTGGCTCCCATGAGGGGAAAGCCCCTTTGAAAGGTGGGTGCCACAGGTGCCACATGTGATGCAAAGGCACCTCCACAGCTCCCAGCCAGCTTAAAGTGCCATCAGGAGCTTGGTGTTTCCCATGCTTCTGGGAGCAGCAGCCATTGGCAACACATCCATTAACTAATGGAGCTCTGGTGGGCAAATCTTCATTTAATGGAAGAATAAACGTAAGGATGCTTAATAAAATAATGATGCTTTCTAAATCGGTTTAATGAAAGCATCATGGCAATAACTGCTAAGTATCATTATTATTATTATTACTGCTTAGGCTCATCCTGCCAAATTGGGATCATTAGCTCTCAATAAACAGCACACATCTTTGCAGCTGGGCAGGGATGGAACCAGGCCCCAGCAGTGCAACCCAGCATGTTACACTCTACCTTCTTTCTTCTTTTCTCTTCTTTTCTCTTCTTTTCTCTTCTTTTCTCTTCTTTTCTCTTCTTTTCTCTTCTTTTCTCTTCTCTTCTCTTCTCTTCTCTTCTCTTCTCTTCTCTTCTCTTCTCTTCTCTTCTCTTCTCTTCTCTTCTCTTCTCTTTTCTCTTCTCTTCTTTCGTTTTCACCCAAAATGGAGAAGCATGTAGAGGCTGAGATCCATAGAGGTGTTTTGTCATCAAACCCATCTTTTAAAAAATCTCTCCCTGAAGAGTTTGTCCCAACTTGTTACCAACTTGTTTATCCCAGAGCAGGGCAGAGAGAACAGATAAATCTGTGGTGGTCCAGCTGACTTCACACCAGCCTCGAGCTTCATTTGACATGAAAGGGAGCATGGACTGAGTACCTCTGTGCAAGGAGAGAACACCATCCATGCTGGAGGTGTGAACAAAAAAGCCTGTGCTGTTGCATAGGACCCAGAAGGAGGAGCAGATCTCAGGCTCTTTATACATAGTGGAGCATACAAAGGAAAATAAACATACAGGAAATAAGAACCATTAGAGATGAAACTTTCTAAAATAGGCACTAAGGCCTGGCAAAGGCTTGTAGGTGTGTACAACAGACATTGGAACTACTCACATGTACACGTACACCTGGTTTCAAAATCAGGGCTTGATTTAGGTATGCTGGTGAGGAAATTGAAGCTGCATTACTGAATTATTTTTAACCTGTCTGTGTTCTTTCAAAACCAAGGCAGTAAATTTCTGGGGTTCATTTGCTCATCACTTTTCTCAGCTCTTCATTACAAAGAAAAGTAAATGGGAGCTGAGAAATTTGGATTGATTTTCCTTTCAAGCAGAGTGAGGTTGAACATGCCCTTTTCTGACAGCTTTTCTGAAACCACAAAAATGTGTGAAGGGAAAAACTGTTACTCCTGTGGTCAGAGTACATGCATAGGGCTGGATGCTGAGCTGATGTAAATGGGCATCACCTCCTCCATTTCAACAGGCTGTTTTCTTGTGCGGCTCTGCTTTCCCCTAAGCAGGGGAGGCAAAACAGCGTCAAACTTCTTCCCCATGACAGGAAAGTCTTAACCTCATGTGAAAGTGATAAATAACCGTGGTGTGCACAGAAACCTGAAACCCTCGCAGCAGGTCCCACCTGGCTCGCACCTTTTCCCCTCGGCCGTGGCAGAGCGGTGCCCACGCCAGGATGTATGTCCCTTTGGCTTTGCCGGGATGCCGGCGTGCAAGCTGGGCTGCGGCACGAAGCCGGGGCATGAGCAATGCCTTGTTCGCTCACGGATAGGGGAACTGGAGCCGCGGTCATCATCGAGCAATCTTCCTCAGCGGGACGGCCCCCCCTGCCCGGCCGTGCCCTGAGACCACGGGGTGCGGGAGCCCGGGGTCAGCCCGTCGCGGAGGTACTCACCTCATTTTGCTGCTGGGAGAGTTTCCCGGCGGGTTTTGTGCGGAGGATTGATGGCTCGCTCGCTGGGGACGGCTTTGCCTCTTTCCCAACGCTCCGCTGTCCGCCTTATCTCTGTCCGGAGATTTGCGAGCGTGTGTGCGCCTATGTGTGTGCGCGTCTGGAGCTGTCTGGCATTTTCCATGCAGGTCACGCCTTCCCGTGCCTGCAGCCGTTCCCCACATCCAGGCAGGCAGCAGGCAGGCAGGCAGGCAGACCTGCCCGCATCCGAGCCCTCCTCCCCGCCCGCCTCTCCCTCCTTTCCGCCGCGGGGCTGCCCTGCGCTCCAGCATTCAGCGGAGGTTTTGTCTTCCCTAATCTCCAGAGTTTTGTGTGTGTGTGTGTGTGTGTGTGTGTGTGTGTGTCCCCATGCACATTGTGTTTTCTCTCTTTTTTTTCCCCCCTCACAGCCTGCTTTGCCAGATGGCAAAAATTTGCCTCTCAATAGGGTCTGAGGCTCCAGCAAAAACAGAAGGCAAGAATGTGTGAAAAAAAAACCTGTGCGGGGATAAATAGCTTTAGTGGTGGTGCTGCCGCTGGGATCGGCGCTCGGGAATTGCTTTCAGCATCTCTGCTTAGTGCCGAGCAGCGTTTGGGATGGGGATCTGGCTTCCAAGAAACTTTGGAGTTGTGACAGTCCGAATAAAATCAAGCCTTAATTTGCATCCTTCTGTAGAACTGAGGAATTGCCAGATTCAGTATTTTGTCCCAGGGCAAAAGAGCAGCTTTAGATCTGGACTCTGCTCAGGAGTGAGAACTTTAAACACTAAAGTTCCAGGTTTTGAGCCCGACTCTCTCCTGTTCAGGAAACAGGTAAAAACATGAACACTCCCCGCCAAGCCACGGGAGATTGATCTCCCCTCCCTGTGCCAGGCACAAACCAACCCAAACTCCCCTGTCTGCATAGCTAAGTGGGAAGAAGATCTATCTGGGCTACAATTAAAGGAATAGCACGTAGGACGTCAAAGGATGCAAGCGACTCCCTCATTCAGAAATCTCCTTGGACACATGAGGAGCAAAACTTTAATAGCTGTTTACTAACTTCAGCTTGAGCTGGTTAATGTAAACCCCGCAGACATCCACTGGCAGGCACGGATTCACATGCGGCATGTTAAAAGGCACACGAAAACAAGAGCCGGGAGCAGGCAGGGAAACAGGGATGTGCTGGCACCACTCCTGGAGCAGCAGCAGCTCCCAGCCCTCCCGGACTCCACAGCTCGCTGATGTCAGGCTGTGGCGCTGCCGTTAAAGGGGCGATGGTACCTCCAGCCTCTGCACGGGCTTTGCCCCTCCAGCAATCCTGGAGAAGCTGGGAGGGAAGGGGACAGAGTGAAGAAAAGGTAGAATTTTCTTTTTCCGTTTCTTGTCTTTGTGTTTTGGGGGTTTATGGTTCCTTGGCTTCCCGTGCAGAAGCTGCTTCTCTTGTTCCCGTGAGTCTCTCGTTGTGTACTGAGAAAGAAATGGTACCTAAGAGACACAGTGAAATAAAATAGAAAAACATGGGTGGAAAAGCACCAGAAAAACAGGAGAAAGGCCCTGAGTAAAGGGAAGATCTCAGTCTGCCATATTTTTTAGCTCTATTTGGGAAGTTTTAACAGCTTATCACTAAGCAGACATGAGCTCTCACTCATGCTAACACACCCAGGCAAGCTGATCAAACTAATTAATATGTAAGCAATGTGTCAAATGCAAGGATTTATTTTTGCAGGCAAGTGTGGTCTTGTCTGAGCCCTGAATACACTGTGATCTATTTTTTCCCTGCCTGTTCTGCAGGGTGGGTCCTTCATGCATTCATTTTTCCATCACAGCAGCCTTCTATAGCTTTTTGGAATGGCTTCTCTAATTCAGGGGCAATATTAATTCTGAAGTGAGATTTTCTTTGCCTGCTGGTGCTTCTTTCAAGACAGATCACCCTGGGTCAAAGTCAGTGTTTACACTTAAAGGCTGGGATATGTAAGGTGGTAACAGAAGCTCTGCATGTTTTTGGACCATGCTGGTGGATGCAGCATGGGCTTAGAACATCCATGCTGACCTTGTAGGCTGTGGAAGGCAGGAGAGGATGCCAAAGAGGCAGGACACTGCAGATCCCATCAGCAGCCCTCTGAGCTGATTTCCCTGCCAGGCTGCTGAATCCTAGGGGTTTTCCTTGACCCACTGCTTGTCCCCATCCCACAGCCCCCTTGGTGTGCAGAATCATATCTCCCTGAAAGCTCATCCTCACCAGCCCAGGACTCAGTTTTATCCTGGCCAAATCTTACCTGAGACATTGTGGGCTCCTAAAGAAACTTGAGAGGCAGTGGCTGCATGGCCACAACTTCAATTCTGCTGTACCCAAGTGCCTAAAATTACCTGCAGCCTCCTGCATCCCCATTGCCTCCCACTCCAAACTCCAGCCCCACCACCTGCATTGCTGAATCCTCTAGTGAGGGACTCAGGTCTCCAAATGAGTCCTATTGGAGCCCTAATGATCTGGCCTGGCTAATTGCACTGCCTCCCCGGGTTACAGCAGATCAGCCCTGATTGCCCTCTGTAGCAATACAGACCCTGTGCTGCAGTCTGCTGGTGGGGAGGCAGATGTTTGTGACCCTGCTGCCCTCTGGGTCAGGCCAGCACAGCCCACACCACAGCCTCTCTCAGGCCCTGTGTTGGGCACATTGCAACGTGTGCACCGCTCCTTGTCATCATGTATGTGACAGGGACAAAAGTGCTGGCAGATCCTGCTCCTGGTCTGAGCTGTGACACCTCCTCTTCTCTCCTCCACCCGGGGTGCTGGAGAAGACCTCATTCTCCAGGAGATCTGAGCTCTGCTCTTAGCATCTCTCCTCCATCCCTCAGGAGATGAAGGCTCTGCTCCTGGCATTTCTCCTCCATCTCTGATGTGTTCCTGGAGCCCCCTCGTGGCTCGTACCACTGACAAGGTCCCACCGAAGCCGCCCTTGGGGAGCTGCTGGGGGGCCCACAGCACCTCTGCTGCAGGTTCTGTGCAGCTCCAGTGCTGGGGAGGCAGCAAAAGTCACCTTGGGGATGTCACTGGGGGGACGGGGCGTGGAGGTGACAACAGAGACCCTCAGGAGTCTGAACAGCGCAGACTGTCCCATTGCAAAGCCATCTCCCTGCTTTGTGAGCCTGGGAGGAGATGGATCCTTCAGTGGCTTTGCAGTCCCTTCCCCTGGAGCCTGCTGCACAGTGTGACAGTCCCAGGGGGAGGGGGGCACAGCCCGGATCCGGCGTGGAGGAAGGGGAGGATGTAGGGGCATGGGAAAGGGGGCAAATGAGACAGTGGGGAAAAGAAGGAAGGTGGAGGTCGGGGGAGGAGGCTACACAAAGGTGGAAAAAAGGGGTCGTGGGGTGATGGCAAAGGGTGTCTCTGTGGAGAAGAGGGGAGAGCGGCCTGGAAGCGGCGTGCGGAGGCGGTGGGCAGGGCAAGGCTCGCTGCCAGGGAGCCCGTCTGTCCCACGGGGCCCCGAGTGCCACTAGATGGCACCTGAACCCCTGCGTGGGGCGGGCGCGGGGCAGCGGCGCGGAGCGACTCGGGGGTCCCGGGGACGTGCTGCGCTCCGGGGGCTCTCAAAATGCTCCTGGCAGCAGTTCCCACCGGTGATTCTGCTCTAGGGGCTGGATGGGGAGAAAACGTAGAAGCGAGATAGCTTTTGGGACAGGTATTTCCCTCCTGTCCCTGGGTTGTGCTGACCCTCCTCTGGCACTACCCTGCAGAGAGGCTCATGCCACAGCCCTTTGCAGAGGTGACCTGCTGAGGTACCACACAGCATCCACTGGAAGGTACCTCAAAAAAATCTAGTGCACTCTCAGCACAGCCCAGTGGTTATTCAATAAATCGATACTTTGTTCAGCTGTGAGAGAAAATTGGATCCATAGTGCTGTGGATGGAAATATTGAGCCCTTTTCCCCATTTTCAGTCCTATCTTCTGCCTCTACATGCACATTGTGAGGTCATGGGAGGCACCCTGACTGTCACAGCATGTTTGTGACTGGCATGAGAAGATCAGGATTGTTTCAGCACCCAGCCATTCCCCTCTCTGCTGAAACTGAGGGATGCTGGGTGACCCCAAAAGGGTGTGCAGAGGAAAAAAATGCATATAATATTGAAATAAAACCGGAGACATCACAATGTTTTGTCATATATTGGCCAAGTCAAATATCTCTTTTCTCCTCTGGATCCCAGCTGCTGCGTCACTGGCTCCTGACAGCTGCCAGAGCTGTGACTTTGTGCTGCTGTGTGTGCTGAGCCTGACTTTGATGGATGATTTGTCATTGCTCCCCTTTGTATTCCACTGGAAGGGAAGCCCATGAGTGCTTTTGAGAGTATGAGAGCTGAGGTGCTGAGGCATCATCCACCTGACAGGATACAGGCTTGGCTGAGCCTACGCCACTGTTGAAGGACAGGCACAAGTCTTGTGAAAGATTGAGGCACTTAGTACCCACAGAGGCAAGCAGCAGAGCATTTCTTGCACACCTTTGAGAGAAAAAGACCTCTGAAATTTATTTTGAGCAGTCCAGGGAAAATCTGGGGTAGGGACAGGCTTTGAAACCTGGTCCTGCCTCATAACCTGATGCCCCACACCCTCCCCAGGCCAGGGGAGCAGTTGGCATGAGCAGGGCTCTGTTTTCCATCCCCAGGTGCCCAGACTCAGCATCCTTTGTTTCTCCAAGCACTTTTCTTGATGACAAGTGAATCATTGGGGAGCTCTGGACCCTATAAGGGTTACACCACAACCAATCCCTCTGTACAAGCCAGTGTCCTCTTAAGAGGCAGCATGCAGTTGTAATGCTTTCAGACAAGCCCAAATCACTGTGATTTCCCCCTGACAGAGCAGCTGTGAAATTGCAGCGGGACAGAGCGTGGTGTGACTGAAGTGATTATGTGGGTGGCAGGGATGATAGCAGATCCATGGCGCTGGAGGGGGCTGAGCTGTGCTCCTGAGCACAGATAATGTGAGCTGGCTGAGCTCAGTCAACAGTTTGTTTGCAGGACCTTGCTTCACTGAAGAAAAAGAAAAGGCATAGAAAAATCCCAGAGCATTTTTTCCTTCTCTTTTTTTCATTTCCAAAAGCTTGGCCTCACTGAGGCTGGTGGATATTGGACCATGATGTCTTTGCTGGTCCTGGGAGCACCAGCCCCTGCTCACATGCCCAGGGTTCACTGCAATTCCCTGCAGCTCATAGCTCCCAGCATTCAGGTCTGAAACCCCTGCTCCAGGTGTGTCACTCTCCACCCTAAATGCAGCCTCTTTATCCTCTTGGGAAGCCTGAAAATCAGTGTCCTGGGGAACCTAAAGCTTCCTGCTACAGAGCATCTATTTTTTCTCAGGACCAGTAGACCTTCTTAGGCTCCCCCAAGGGAAAGCCCTCTCTCCTGGGTGGCTGTAGTTACTTCCAGACATGGTGGTGGTGAGGATATGGTGGATGTGGAATCCTGCAGGTCTTTGTTAGCTGCAGCAATGAACAATCGCTGTGCAGTGCTCTGTCCTTGAGAGTGTTGTGTTGGGTCCGCCTGCTCCATGGGGTCTAGGTTATGGTGGCACCAGGTAGGATGGTGACCGGGGAGCAATTTGTCATGAATGGTGGCTCCTGGTGGTGCCATTTGGTCCTTGGTGGAGCTGGGGTGGGCTGGCAATTTGCTGTGTGTCACTGATGCTGGGGACACTGCCCATGTGTGCCATGACCAATGCAAATTTATGCTTCAGGCCCCGTCTGTGCCTCTGGTTGGAAGTATTTTTAAGGCTGGTGATGTTGTCCTCACAAGGTTGGCCATCTCAAGCAACAGGGCCCGGAAAGAAAATGACCCAGAGAAGGTCTGGTGTACGGAGGAATGTCACCGTGACATCCAGTGCCTCTGGACTTGGTGAGGGCACAACTGGTGGGAAAGCCCTGGTGCCGGGGCTGGTTCAGTGGTGAGGCAGCTCCTACTGACATCTGTGCCAAGTGACTCATTTCCTCCCGGACACAAGGAGAAACTGCTGCTGCCAGCATGGAAACCCACATCTTTGCAGGGCCTTTCAGTCACTCCAGGGATCATCCGTCTTGCTTCCCATTTCCCATGGGGTGGGACGTGGTAGCTGGGTTGCTGAAGAACTGCTAAGGCTGGAAGGCAAGGCAGGAGTATGGGGATGCTGCAGGAAGAAGAGCGTGTCTCAGACAAATCCTTTGACAGATCCATAGTGCACACCATGTTAATGCTGAGGAGACCGCCAGGCCCTCACAGCCACAGCTGGGTGTGTGCCTTGCACCTCTCACACGGTGTGACATCCATGGCAGAGGCCTGATGTCCCCTTCCTGAAATTCTCTTGGTGAGGACGACTCTCCAGGGCTGAGCCATTGGACACAATGACAATATAAAAGTCGAGGCCATCATGCCACTAACTGGTAAATGTGCTTCCCGAACTGCTGCCTTTCATGTGGCCAACTGAAGGGCCAGCTGTCCCAGCCCTCTGAGCACCCCTGCCCAAGGAAGGTTTGGATATTTAACCCTTCCACTGGCCATCCCTTGGAGCAGCAATTCGAAGACTAGAAACTCATGGCTACAAGCAGACAGGGGAGTAGAAGAGGACTCGGGGACTGAGGGATGCAGGAGAGGACTGAGAGCTGTTCGCCTGCCTCTGTGCAGTGCTCTGAACCAGCTCGGGAGCGGCTGTTCTTCATGAGGGCTTTGTGAGTCTTGCTGTGGAGGGTTATCGACAAGCAGCAGCTCTGCCCTCATTACATTCCGTTAATCACCTGCTGCGGGTCGTTAGGAGGTGTGCAGAATGGCAGGCAATGCCTAACCTGCTCTGTAGGCTGGGGGTGAACACAGCTTATAGATCACATAGCTGGAGACAGGGGTGCAGTAGGGGACGAGGGCGTTTCAACAACTCACTTGGATATATGAGACCCAGCAATGGGCCATTAGTTATCTTCAAAGTCTCCTGTGGCTTGTGCTTTTATGGACAACCACATATTCAATGCCATTCAAATCACATCTTGGTTCTTACTCATGCCCCAGCCGACCCCTCCAAGACATAAAAATTCCGCTGACAATGAGCCATGGGTTTGGGAAAAGCAGAAGGTGGTTAGTCCTGAGGGCAGCAGCAGGCAGAGAGGGATGGCGCCCTGGGCTGAATTTGTGGAGAGCAATTTCTGCATTATTCATTCACGAGTGAGCTCTTTGGGGGTGTATTTGAGCACAAAAAATTGATATTGAACATTTGTAATGTCACAAATCGACTGCACACAGGTGATTTCAGTTGCTGTCAGGACGTGGCCACTTCTGGGGCAGAATACAGGTACCCAGAGCACATTACCAGGGCAGGGGAGAGGAAGGGGCAGACTGGGGAAGGAAGAAATCTGAAGGCAGTGTCTGCCTGAGACACCATCAGGCAGTGACCCAGACACACTGTGCCCTTGCTTACAGACAGAAGAAATGTAAACATGACTTTTACACCTCAGGGAAAGCTCTGCAGCCTCGGGGCATGGCTCAGGACTGTGCTCCCATCTCAGAGCACGGTGCTGAGCATGGCTGGAAGCCGGGGCTTAATGGTGCTGGCTGGTCTGACACAGGTGCACTGGTTTTGCCTTCAGACCAGTTAGAAACTGCATAAATAGCAACAGAGAAACTGAGAGTTGTTTTGTTATCCTGAACCTTGGGAAGAATTTCTTTCCCCATGATTCCTTTGCTTTGTCTCCTTCCTCTGCTGTTCCCATCAGGCTTGGGGCACACAGGAGTGTGAGAAGCTGCTCAGAAAGCTGAGGGATGCAGTTCGGGTGAGGTGTGGTGTGCCTGGTCCTTAGGAAAGCCTGGTGATGTGGGTGGGGGCACCTGTGACGTCGTGCAGGAGAAGGATGTAGGCTTGGCTTGCCAAGGGGGACTTCCTTGCAAGCCATCTATGTCCAACTCCTCCTTAGTGGTATCTTTTAGTATTTGTGGGGGCTGAGCTGGGACTCATAAACCTTTGTTCAACTCTCAGTCTGGGCTCCCTGGGGAAAGCCAGTCTGTGACGACTGGAGGCCAGAGGGTACAACGTGCAGGGGATAAGCTGTGTCTATGGCTGTTGTAGGTGGGTGAAGATTCTATGTGCTATCATGCTATAAACAGTAATAAAGATACCAAACCCACGCAGACAGGCCAGTGATGAGACTCCAGCAGCCTTAACAAGAGACTGAGGAACCATCCAGCTGCCTGCAGCAGGTGCTGGTGGTGAGATGTGCTTCATGTCTCATCAGTGCTGGGGAAGTGCTGAAAAGAGAAACAAAAGGTGTGAGCAGGGATGGAGAAGGAGAAGCTGGATAGAAAATGTGACTTTAGATCCATTTCCAAGTGAGAAAAATCTTGAACACATTAGAGGACTGCAAGGGGAGGGGCTTTTGCCCACTCAGCAGGGTTTGGGTCACCCCACAGCAGCACTGGAGCTGCTGGTTTAGACAATGAGAGCATCCAGTTTCGACTGTGCATCTGCAGAGTGACTCCAGCAAACACTTGTGCTCCAGTGCTGAGAGCAAAGCTGAGCTGAATCACAGCTCCTGGGCCACTTAATGCTGGAACTGTCAGCCTAGGAATGTCCTGTACCTTCCTCTGAAGCAACTAACTTTGGGGACAGCGTGATGAAGGAGGGCACAGCATAGGGTGGCTGTCACTTCCAGCCTGTCCCATCTGCTTTATGCCAAGGTCATAAATGTTTTGTGGTTTTTTTGTTTGGTTGGTTTTTGGAGTCCTTTTCTCACCCCCTGGCTGTGTAATTTCATCTATAAAATGCTGAAGTGTCAGCTGGGATCAAGTCCTGCCTTTCATTTTTTGTTTCTGCTTAAATTAATATTGATGTAGTGTTTATCTTTATTTAATATTCATGATGATAAAAGACTTGGAGCCATTCACTTTTAATTATATCCTTCTCATAGAAACAGTCTAGCGCAATTAGAGGGCTTCCAGTGCATGAAAGAAAAACGAACAAAATTTTTGCCTCCACTTCCAGAAGTGCCAAGCGGGGTTCCCGGGGGCATTCCCTTTCCCTCTGCTATGGTGGCCTGTGAGCAGAAGCTTCTGTGTAGGACTGCTCTGGGCTGTGCTGTTAGGGAATCCACAACTCTTGGTGACCACTTGCAGCTCTCTAATGTGGGGCAGTGTCCAGGAGAGATGGGAAGGAGGCAAATGTGCAGCTCCATTGGATGGGAGTAGGTGGCTTTGAATGGAAGGAAAAGCAGCTGGGCTTTCCTAGGTGGGGGGTTGTGATGTGGGAGTTCCATTTCTATCCTCACAGCAGCCCCACCGTGTGTGGGGGAATTGGAGCCCTTGTGCTCTCTTCCCTCCCTTCTCGCTGGACACGTGTCCTTGTGCAGCTCAGAGGGCCTGCCTCTTCTCCCCCAGCAGTAACAGCCACTTAAATCAAATCTGGGAAAATGACCGTGGAGTGATGCCTTGATGGGAAGGCAATGACCAGCTCTCCTCTGTAGCACTCAGGCAGCATTGCTTCTCTCTGCCATTACATTGTCCATGAGCAAATTGTTCTATTGAGCTGTGCAAATTGCCCAGGAGCTTCTGCTGGGAGCCTGAGCCTTTTCTGACACACAAAGCCAATCTGTCTGAGCATGCTTAATGATCAGACAAGGTCTGGCTATCAGCACCTCTTTTGGCAGCTGGGGCAGTGGTGGCTTCTGCTCTTGGTGTGGCTGGTGACAGGAGACAGCAAGCCCGAGGACTTCCTGTGGACTGCAACAACTCTCCTGCTTTCTCAGAGCTGGGTTTTCACAAATCTTTGAAAATCTGAGCCCTGAAGAGTTAGATGTCAGCACCCTATGTGGGAACATCCCCTGTTACAACTCTGTTTGGAGACTGCTGTGCCAAACAACTTTCTGTGCTTGGGCTGCCTTTTGGTGAGGAATCAGACGTTGTTGGTCACATCCTGCTCACAACCAGCTCAGTGCTACCTGGGGCTTTCTCATGTTCGGTGGCTGTTTCCAGCAGCGACGTCCTTTGGCTGAGACAACACCTTAATGAGGAGCTCCTTTAAAACCTCTGCTCTGCTGCGTTCAGGCAGGGCTGAGTGCAACGGGCCGATCATTTTCACCCTGTAAAATATACATCATTCCATTTTACATAGGGGATAATCATTGCAGAACTGACTCTTATTTTCATCCTTTTTCTGCTGTAATTACTATCCCCCTGCTGATGCCTGCGCCGATGTCTGTGCATGATGAGTGAAAATTTAAACTGCCCTGGGTGATGGGACATAGACCTTGCTGAAAAATTTAAATGTCTTGTATCCAGAGAAGGCTGGCCCATAAATAAAGGATGAAGTCTCCACTGCAGGAGGGGGAGAGCTAGTGCAGCTCCAGATTTAACACCTTCCTGCCCTCCTCCATCCGTGCTTGGAGCTGTGGTTCTTCTCCTTGCAGAAGTCTGGGAACTTGTAGGAGCCCAAGGGTGTCAGGGGCTAGAGACCCAGAGCTAGGAGGCCTGGCTGAGTCACTGTGTGTCACAAGGAAGCCTTGGAGTTAGAAGTAAATTGAAAGCAACCATCCTGAATTTAAGTGGGCATGTTGATCCATTTAGCCTAAGAGCTAAAGCTGCTGGTACCTGTGGAGCAGAGAGGCTTAGCTAGAGCAGAAGTAATAGGCCAGTTTTGTTCATTGAAGAATGAGGAATACAAGTAATTAATCTCCTTGCGACATGGAGGAGATGCTGGGGGAGAGTGATTATAACATGCTATGAGCACTAGAATGAATAACGCACTATCCCTTAAAAGGTCAGTGAATTTTAGTTTTACAGCGGAGAACTGTTTCTATTCCCACATCTCTTCAGAGGTATTTTACACTCATAATTTGCAGATCAGCCCAGACAGTCACAGATGAAATTACAGTTTGGTGAAAAATCTCTCCCAGTAGTAATTTGCTATTTCTGTGCATTACTGACTGCGCTGCTGAGTTCACTGTAAAGAACAGGAGTTGGAGACCTATGGCATCATCAGGTCTGACTCCCTTCTGTCACATGGACAACATCACATAGACTTCAGGGATCCCTCCCCCATCTTCTGCTGCTGGCAAGGGCTCATCCAGCACACAAACATAAGGGTCAGTCTCCCCTGGGACGTCTGTCCTCAGTCCACACTGATTTAAGCAGTTGCATGGAGGAGGAAATTGTGTGGGATGGAGCAATGTTTCAGGAGGAGGCAGTGACTCTTCTTACTGTCCAGGTGGTAATTTGCTTTGAGTGTGAAATCTCTCATTTCCAGCTTCATGTCCCAGGAATGAGAAAAGGGGCTTGGCCTCCTGTCTGTCACCCCAGCACCAGGCACCTTTAGCCAAGTGATAGTCTCAAAGGTGTTAAACTCCAGTTCAATGAAAGGTGGAAGAGAAAGACCCAAACTGTTGTCTCCAAGGGGTGAACTCAACAGCATCAGACATGTGAGAATCCACTTGGGAAAGCCCCTGAAAAGCCACCCTCATGTCTCTGCTGTCTGTGGAAGACTGGGTGTGAGCGAGTGGGATGCAGATGCAGACAAGTTAAAAGCTGTGCTTAGACGGCTCTGTGGCACCTTCTGCCATCGGCCCTCGGGGGTGGGGAGAGGGAGTAAGACAGGCAGGATGGAATATTTGCTTCCATTAACATGGGTAATTACTTTGTCATTCCCTTTTCAGAGCTGGGTGCAGTGAACTGTGCAGAGCGGATGGAAATTGCACTGGCACAATTTGGGGGCGATGCAGAACTTAGCTAAACTGCCAGGACATCCTTCACTGGGGTCTTGTGGGGGTGCCTCCCCTGTAGTGAGTGTGCTAAAAAACCATCTCATGGGGTGGTATGGGATCACAGGGACAGGGGGAGCTCATTCCTGGGGCTTGCTTCTTAGGAAGGTCTGTATGGATTCTTCCAATTAACCCACTATACTTAATTAGTAAGAGCTCCCTGTGGAGGTCTACAGGTAACAAACTTGAGGGTTGGTCCTTATTAACTCTGGGTTAGGATACTGGATGGGGAAGTGCAGGTTGCTCTGGAATTTGCTGTCTGAATCCTGGAGAAACTCTGCTCCCATCTCCTGAGTGTCCCTGTCCCCAAGGCAGGCAGTGTCACACAGTCCCTGTCAGCACTGTATTCTCTGCAAGATGTTTCCATGAGGTGGCCCATGCACTTACCAGGACTGAAGGGGCTCTGGGTTTTGCAGGATCACCTCATGGGCCACAGTTTTTTTGTTTGCAGGCCTTCTTTAGTGGGAAACTCCCAGAAATGGAGTTTGCTGCAACCAGCAAAGCTCATGTTAGCGGCCTGGGCGCTCTGTAACAGTCTGATGGAGGCGACCAGAAATGCCTGTCTGTTCCATCTTCCCGCATTCCAGCTATTTATTGTGCTGGAGACTTTGGATGGAGGTTTTCTAAAGGCCAGAGCAGTCTATCCAGCTCTATTCCAGCTGTATTCTGCCTGCAGCAAGTAGTTTGTGATAGCTGTTTTATCTTGCCTTCTACTGCCTGTTCCCACCTCCCTGGTGTGGCCCATCCTCCCCCAAGCACAGTGAGGAAGCCCTTTCATTTTGCAGCTGTACTGTGGGGAAACAAGGAACTCTGGGTTTGTATTAATTTTGAAGAAATTGATATTTTGATTGTCAAGTCAATCCCGGATTATTTTGGGCGAATGCAGTTCGACAGACCATTACTTTGAAGGGACATGGATCATTTAACCAAGCCTAATTGCCTCTGTGTCACAATTAGTCACTTGGGCTGAGGAGGAATTGGTGTCACCATCATTTTGTATTTGGGAGCCAGTGACTAAATCTAATGAAAGTGTTTGAATCACAACTTTTATGTACGTACATTCATTATAATGCAAAATTGGCCACATCTCCTCATGGGACTGGGCAAGACTGTGAGAGTGTGGTTGCTGCTGCAAGGGTGAAAAGAAGTGCTGAGGATTTGGGAGAGGAGAATGAGGTTTTGAAGTGCCTCCTTGGCTGGAGATATGGAGGGCTGTTCCTGCAGGTATGGAGAGTGGTGCTCAGTGCCGGTTTTGGCTCTGAGATATGATTAACTTCCTGGCAAGGGTGATAGGCTCCTGTTTGCAGCACAAACCTAGTGAAGGGATGAAAGTAGCCAAAGGTCTGGAGAAGAGAAAGGTTCCACAGTCCTTGGACTGCTCCATTACCTGGTGCAGTCACCTTGAAAAGCAAGTCAAGAAGCTTGAGACCAAGGGTGCAAGGCTGTTCCTAGGATGACGTGAAAGACTCTGTCCTCTTTAATTTCCGGGGGGCAAATGATGCTCTGTGGTTGTGTCCTGGCAGTGGTCAGGGTAACATAGCAGGAGTAAGGGCTTGCAAGCCTCTACTGCCACCCCATAGCACACCATGTGATGCTGAGGTGGTTTATTTGCTATTTACATTTTAAATGTGTCAGGTAAATCTTGCTAGACTTTGAGGCTCTCAGTTGTCTCCTGTGTGGGAGCCTAGTGGAAGGGCAGTGCTCCTTTGCTTCAGGTACCACAGGCATGGGAATGCCATGGAGAATTGGAGGGTGGCAAGTGGTTTCTGGGAACTCGCCCTCCTGTCCCACAAAACCCCAAGTTTCAAAAGTCTTTCAATTTTTCAGAGAACTGCAGACCGTCAGCTGAACGTCGCAGACGAGCAAAGGATCCAGGAAATGAACTTCTTCATGAAACAAAAATCAAACTGACTCATTTGTTTTCAAGGTCCTTTACCCCAGCAAAATGAAAGCCATAATCACATAGGGGAAATAGGAAGATAAATTGGGTGTTATTTCAAGTATCGCTTGCTCACATAATTTTATTGTGATGTTTGCAAGAATGGGCATTTGTTCCAAAGCTTTGGAATCTGGATTCAGACAGATTCTTGTTACTCTAAGCTTTTAGGGGAAAAAAAAGGATGTTTTATGCCTCATAATCATAGAACACAGCTTGAAAACTGTGGCCTGAGATTGACTTCAGAAGCTCAGCAACCAGAAAGTGAGTAAGGAGAACTCAGAGGACACTTTGTCAGATTCAGGCTAGGAGACCTTGCCTTTGAACACCTCTGCCACAATGCAGTACGGATAATGAATGTGTCTCAATGTCTGGGGACATGGAGGTGTTGGAGGTGTGAGCTGATTGTGCCCGAACCAGCCTCCTGGGGAGCTCATTTGTCTACAGCATCTCTGCAGCTTGAACTTACTGGGAACAGGGGAATGGGGTGCGTGGGTTATTTGTCTCACTGAATGGGGGAAGGACTCAGCACTGACGTCAGGGGAAGATGTTGTGAGAGCTGCCAGACCCCCTGACCACTGAATTTCTGATTTTATTACGCCCCAATGCTGTCATCACAAATGGGGTGGGTTGGATTCAACTCCTGTTCCTCCTCTGAAGAGCTTTGACAGCTGCTCTGATGGAAACAAAACTGCATTGGCCCCTCTCCTGTTTTGATCAAGACAAATGTTTCTGTACTTTCAAACAGCCAAACACAGTCTTGGAAGGACAGTAAATTTTAGGGACAGATCAGGTAATCTGTGTGTGAGTTGGAAAGCAGTGCAACATCAGGGGAGATGTGGGTCTAACACAATCTTTCCATGCTTTTGAGAAACCAAATACCTCAACCCACTGTGGCTTTAGGGGAAGGGAGTGAAGGGGAGACAGGATCAGTGTGGTGTGGTTAAGGTAAGATTGTGCCAGGCTCTCTCACGTCTCCATCCCATTCCCAAAAGATGGATGCCCATCACGAGAGGACCCTGGTGTAACACCGTTTCATAACCATCTGAGCCAAGTGAAGCCCTGAATGGCTGCTAATATGCCTTGCAGAGCTGTGTCCCCTCTTCATTATTAATGTTTAAATCCCTTTCAAAAGCACAGCCATTAATTTTGCCGTTGTCTTGGTGTTGAGGAGCCAGCACAGACGACGTTGAGTGTTCCTGGAGGCAAAAGTCTGGCTGAAAACACCTCCCACTCCCCTCAGCTGCTGTCCTCATCCGTACTATCCGGGAGGAGCTGGACTCAGGTCCTTCAGAAAAGGTCTGCTTCAATGAAGAAGGGACGAATGTCTCAGTGAAAGCAGGGGATGAAAGGTTCTACCTTGTCTCTGTCCTGCTTTTATCTCCTCCCCTATAACTTGTTCGGCACTGCTGCGGGCATTGTCCTGCCTTAACTTGCCTATGATGCATTTTCTGAGGTGGGTGGCTGTCACCTGTCACTCCAAAGTGTCACACCTTTGAAAGCAGAGATTATTTCAGAACAGAATAGTTATAAAGTAGCAACAAGAAGGATCTGGGGTTTTAAGAAATAGTCCCAGCGGTCATTCGGGGAAATTCTAGCTATTGTTTTGCCCAAACAAAAGGGAGAAACAGTCAAAACCAAGGTGATATTCAGCAGGAAGAAGCAAAAATTTGTCTAATATGTCGATGCTCGCTGACTGGCTCTGGCCAAGTGATTCATTAATGAATTTGGATGGATTCGCTGTCACAGCCAGCTCCAGCACTCGGACAGCTGCAGATCCAATAGCTACCCGCAATCAGCTGCATGGCCAAATCTGTGCTGGGGATGGAGCTATTTCCAGGCATGCTACAAGTGCTGTGAACGTGGGTGGCACATCCCTGAGGTCTGGGACGTGTCTCTTGGTACCTCTGGCTGCTTAGGCAGAGCAGAAACCCATGGGGTCAGAGGTGTTTGGAGGATCAGAAAGCAGCATTTGGGAGGTGGCTGTGGCAGCAGGGAGGCAGGGATGTAAAAGAGGGAGGAGGAGTCCAAGGACCCGTATTTTTTAGGCTATGGGGCAATCCAGCAGCACAGGCTGTGGCTTATTCAGGTGGATGCTGTGGGGAGCAAACATCCTTCCGCACGGGTTTGGGGACCGCATTTCCTGGCTCGCAGCCACTAGAGGCTGCCCTGCTCCAGCTCCTGAGCTTCCACTCCTTGGGATAACGGCAGCTCTGCTGCCTGTGCTGGAGACACCAGGAGAAGACCCGAAGTTTTTTCTTCTCCTTTCTTCTGGTGGCAGGTGTCACGGCAAACCTGGGACCTCAGGGATGTACCTTGTGTTCCTGCTCACAAGCAGAGGAACTGAGGTGCGAGAAGCGGCATGCGGGACGTTATCACAGACAAGAGCCCAGTGCCTGTCTCTAGCTGCTGCCTCGAGAGGGGGCAGGAGCACGCCCTGTGTGTGTGTGTGTGTGTGTGTGCGTGTAATAACAGCAAAATCCACAGACCTGCTGGGGGAGCTTGGCGGAACCCGATTCTGGGAACAGCTGGGCAGACCTGATGGCTGGGAACTGACCTGAAGCACCAGAGCTTCTCCGGGCGAACTGTAGTGTCTCCAGCTGCACATGCACCCTCAATCCCGCACTCATACACCTCTGCAAACCCAGCAGCCCTTTGCTAAGCCCTCTGTGCTGGGGGAAGCTGACTTCTTAACTTCGTTGTCGACACACCCCCTGCAATGTCCTATTCAACAAAAATCCTGCCTGTATGGTCCAGGCATTTCTGCCCTGCATGGTGGCAGATGCAGAGATGTAGCTGTAGAAAGGTAAAACCTGAGCTGTGCTAAGGGGGTTGGAAATATCCCTGAGACAGTCCTGCTGCCCCGAGAGAAAGCCGTGGTGATGGAGATGTGAATTCCAGGCAGGATGCACGAGCTGATCCCATGGAGATGCTGGATGCCAAAACAGATTATCCTGAAGTCCCTCACAGCCTTCAGATGGCTCAAGAGCTTCTGGGCTGCTATCACCAAATGCTCAGCACCAAACCTTCCCGTCTGCTCCCTGTCATTTGAGGGGGGTGTGTGTGGGTCCCAGCCCTGCTTTGCACGGTGCCACATGTGACACTGGGCTGGCTCGTGGGCCTGGTCTAGGGTCAACGGATCTGGCACAATTCCTCGATGTCCCAGCCATCCCAGAAGCAGCTGTGTGCTTCACTGTGTGGCAGCAGGCAAATCAGTGCTGGGGAGGGGTGGTTCCCAGGGAGTCAGGCAGGTTTGGGGTGCTCATGGGTCAGAGCCGCCACTCCTCTTTCTCCTTTGATCTCATTCATTACTGCTCTTCTCTTTTCTCCTGTGCCCTACAGAGGTTGTCATAAATCTCTGCTTCTGCCCTGCTGCCAATGGGCTGCTTTGTCCAGAGCCAGCAGATCCTCAGGTAACATAAATTGATGTGGCTGCCCTGTGATCAGGGTTCTGGCACTGAATTAGCCCAGGTGAGGATCTGCTCCGTAGTCTCTATTTCATTGTTATCGAAGTCCAAGCATGGTTTCTAGTACCTGAAAGTCGCTGCCTTCTATCACATTTGGTCTTTGGCAGACCAATGTGTTGACAAAGACATCTTCGTTTATCTTCTCAGTACATCTGCTGCAGCCGGATACTTCTCTGACCCCCACGTTTTCAATAATCTATTTCCTCCTTCCCTCCAGCGTTACAGAGCCTTATTCACTTGAGAGATAAGTATTTATGTATGTGTTGGTGAGGAAAACTTAATCAATAATGCCTGTGAATAACATTTCTTTGTGTGTTAGACCCACCAGATCACCCCTCCCCCCCCCATCCTTTGTTTGGTTGAGGGTTGTTAGGAGTGGTTTTTTGTTTATTTTTATCCTTTCCCTGCAGGATTCACATTCTGCTCTGGCTCTTTTTTTTCTTTTTTCCCCAATGTTCAATTGTCAGAGGGAGAAAGTGAACTCCAAGTAAAAGCTGTCATTTTGGTGAGACACCAGTCTCATCAGTCCCCTCCACCCACACCATCCCTGTCCAGGGGGCTGCTTGCCCTGCTGCCCCCAGCCTCTCCATGAGGGACAGGGAAGTCTCTCCCTGAAAATTCAGACTCGCATCTTCTGGGCACAGACTTCACTGTTGGCAAGGCGTTCCCCAAATCTGCACATTTTAGAACTGAGCGGTGAAATGCAGCTGCAAAATCCTCATGGACAGGTTTGGGGCTTTTTTCTTTTCTCCAGGTGATTTAAACATAAGAGATGAGAAATTGTGTCTTCCAGTGCAGGGGTCTTAAAGAGGCTTCAGCTGCTCTCTTTGTAAGGGCAGGGTGCTGTGGGCACTGGACCTTTTGCCTTCTCCGAGTGAGCTGGGGCAGCCCAGAGGTTGCTCTGGCCGGGGATTGTGATGGGATGCTCCAGCTCCTGCTGGATGGTGGGAAAACCCCGGCAGGAAAACCCCCATCTAATTCTTCTCCCTGCTGCATTTTCTATGCAGTGGGTGCCAGATGGGTGTCATGTGAACCACACCTGCTGGGACAGTGTCAGACTGGACCAGTCCTCACCCACTGGTTCAGCTCAGTGCTTCTGCACCTTCATGTAGCGTGTGCCGACTGTTCCGGACATCAGCATCCCTGGGGATGCTGCTCTGCACCACCCTCGACACGGCTGAGCTGCTTTTCCTGTGCCCCTGGAGCAAGTGTGACTGTGTCATGTGTATTCTGCCCGTTACCTGTGCTAGTGAGAGAGAAGATCATACACCATGGTGATGTGTGTGTGCTTGTGGGAAGCAGCTACAGGAAGCTAATGGACCGTGAAATTATCCAAGGAAAGAAAAAAAGAAGGAGAGAGTTAGAGCAAACTGCACTGCATCCACAACCTGCTCCACTCTCAGCCAGCTTAATGCACTGGCAAATAAGATATAGTAGTTTTATGCTGAAGACAGGAGGGGCTGGTAAAATGGCTTTTTCCAGGTTATTTGGGTGATCTAGCGCAATGCTACACTGGAAAGATCAATTTCCTGGGGGAAATTACAAGGAAGTGTTATTTCATTAAAAGAAAAGGAAAAAAGAAAAACAAACAAAAAAAGGCTTTCAGGGGAAAATGGATAGTCATCATCATCCTCGTGATAGTAAAGTGGACAGATCCAGCAATCTTTATCCCAAAGGAACCCAAAGTCTGTTGCCAAATTGTGTATACAGAAATTCCTTGCCATTTTTCTGGAGCTCCACCCCCAGTGGGGGAAGGACACATGGGGGCAAAATGTGCTTGAAAACAGAGACTGCAGGGAGAAATTGAGAGACGTGGAACAGCTACTTAGAGCAGAATTCAGCAATGGGGCAGCATCCCTGGGTGAGAGGGATGGAGGTTGTTAATGGCCCTGAATGGGCAAAAAGAGAGCAGCAGCAGCTTTTCATCACCGGGCTCCCTATCTAACCTAATCTGATCTAATCAATTCTGCTTTTTACATTCCTGCCACAGCAGTGTCTGAGATGGGAAATGAGATTGTAGACAGTAACTAGAGCTGTTTGGGAAATGTGTAATTTTTTTCCCATCAAAAATGTGTGGTGAGAACATATGTTTTTGTTGAAGCAAGAGAAAAGCCCTCTGATTTTTATTTAGTCTATTCAAAGTCTGAAGCTCAGGGTTTCAGGTTGCTGGAGTGCCTATTGGAATCACTGCACTTCTCAACTCACAGAGAGGAATTGTCTGGGGAAATGTTAAGTGTCCATTTGATCAAAAAGCTGTTTTATTGCTGTGTTGCTCCAGGAGTAGAACATGACCGGTCTGACTCTGCCAAAGAATCAGTCAGAGATCATTTATCCACTCTGCTGCAAGCTCACCAAGTGATGAGAGTCTGTTATGGCTGCACCTTTCTCCACAGCTTCACAGAATCAGACAACCCCAGGTTGGAAGGGACCTCAGGGGTTATCTGGTCCAACCTTCTTGGCAAAAGCATGGTCCAGAGAAGATGGCCCAGCACTGTCTCCAGCTGAATGTTAAAAGTGCCCAGTGGTGGGGAATCTGCCACTGGGAAGATTATTCCAATGGCTAATTATTATCGTTGTGAGAAAATTTCCTTTTGTGTCCAATAATCTCATTTATCCCCAGGTTTTGCATCCTCCAAAACAGAACCTGTGACTGGGACTCAACCCAGGGCTCAGCAACAACTTCAATTCCCTGTTACCAGGTCTAAGATGGACTTCAGGATGCACCTGCTCAGGGCCTTCTTTCTAACCTGCTAGAAATATCTGGAGAGGGAATTTCATCTGATAAGAGAAAGATCAAGAGGAAGTTCTGGGGCTGTTTTGTGCTGCTTGAACCTGTGCAGTAATTCAATTTCTCCAGTGCCATGTTCATTCTACACCAGCTGAGGATCTGAAATCTGTTTACCGGGTTAATTTGCTTGAAAACAGATAATTGACACCAGTGCTGCAGCTTAAATGCTACGTGAGAGAATGTGAGCTGATGTGAAAGAGCAAACACCCCCAAAATAAAGGATGGTGGCCATGTGCTCTTCTAAATACAGCTCCAGCTGGGATGCAGAAAGTGGAAAACATGTAAATAAGAAAGAGGTGGAATTGTCTGATGTGACTGCTTTGAGTCATACACAAAGGCAGCTGCAGGAGGTGGATGGGCAACCAGAACATGTGGGTTTTCCTCCACCTCCTCTGTTTTTCCCTTTGCAAAATCTTTTGTGGAAAGAATAAAGAAAAGTCCCTGGCAAATTAAGCTGAGCTGGGGGGTCTCTGGTCCTGTTGTGGGATGAAGCTCCTGCAGAGCTCTTCTGACTGAGATCCTCTCCTCTCACCTGGCTGAGAGGGCCAGCCCTCCTCTGGTCCCCTGTGCCAGCAGGAGAGGTGGCCCAAAGTCCCTCATCCACAAAGGATGTCCTGGGTCATCACCTCCATCCTGTCCACATCTCAGACCAAACCCGGTGGTCCCAGCTTGTCGGTCCCAGGGTGATGAGCTGTCTGAACTATCACAGCTCATGCTGTGGCCATGTCCCACGGGTAAAGAGAGCTCTCTTCCCATCATGGGTCTGCCTAAGATTAGTCCTCTTGAATTCCAACAAGCAGCGTGTCCCACTGTGCGACCAGAGTGGGAGCAGCCCGGAGCGATGCTGGGCTCTAGCAGTCCATCACCGCTCAGCCAAGCACGGAGCCCTGCTCTCTCCTTATGAAAAGAAAGTTACATTAGAAAGGCCTTTTACCCGGATACTTAATTAAAATAATATTGAAACAAGCAAGACACACTGTGTGCTAAGCACACGGTCACAGCTTCCCACAGCTCATTTGCAAGAGTGCTCAATAATGGCTGCGGGTAATTATTTTTTAATCACCCAGTGTAAAGAACGATTGGCATGTTAACAAATGGTACTTATTTTCTCTTGCTCCAACGGGGCGAGATCAGAGGTGATGTGGTGCCAGCCAAAGAGTATCCCCTGGCACAGCAAAATCCTTCAGCTCGCCATGGCTGGCTCTTGTGTTTGGAGATGCAAAGCAGTGGCTGGGATTAGGGACAGCTGGGGGCAGGCAGGAGGAGGCTGTGGGCATGGGACAGCCCAAAAGCACTGAGTTGCTTGGGAATGAGGCTCTGTATGTGAAGACAGGAGGAGGAAAGCTAGACAGAGGTACCTTTGCAGCTATAAGGCTCCCACTCTCCCTCCTGTATGAGCCAGGAAATAATCCAGGACAGTTTTGGGATACTGGCTTATGTCTGTCCAGAACCAATACTTCAACTGGGGAGACTTGGGCTGGCTTTCTCATTAATTAGCTGAGATGTCACCACAGCTCAGATGTGATTTCAAGGTCGAGAGCAGTGTTGCCAGCCAGTGGTGAGCTCTACCCCTTGTGAATATCTTGCCCTTCCTAATTGCCTGCTGTCCCACTCCCTGAAAGTCTGGGGTGGCTCAGAAGCAGGGCAGCACTGAATTAGTGCAATTAGACAATTTTATCTTCTTTTAAAAGCTAAATGTCTGTTATATTTTATTCCTTCCAAAGAGCAGAGCCATCAAGGGGGCACGGGACCTTTTCTCCAAGGCTCCCGCTTTTCTCCCTATGCCTGCCTCCAAGGACAAGCCCAGCTGAACCCTGAAGAATGCACTTTCTCAATTCTGGCTTTTTCGTCCTCAGTTTGTCAGCCCTGCTTTGACTCTCAGAGGGCCTTGTGCTCCTGACAGTGCTTGGGTAACTTTGAACATTAATAATTCTGCTTGTTCTAAAACCACACTCTGGGTGCCGTGAAAATTAATGAGGGAGCCTCTGGAAATCAGTTTGCTGCTGTAAAGTCTCCTTTCTGGGGAGCTGGGTGCTGTGGGCCTTTGGGGTTTATTTTAGGATGGCAGCGTTCCATATCCTTGGCCAAAGGATGTTGTGTCCTGGGCTTTTGCTGCGGAAAGACGCTCCTTGTTTAACTACCATACATTTTCTGCCTCCTTTATGTGACAAGGGTTTGCCAAGTCTTGCTCTGACTCTTCTGCTCTGGGTTTACTCAGTTGATTTGGACTCAGGAGGGTGCCAGCAGCGTCTCCTCAGCTTTGCAGGGTTAAGCCATGCTATTTCTCCTGGCCTTTCTGCATGGCTCTGGCTCCTCCTGTTGCTGCTCCCTGCTCATCCTACAGATATCAGCCTCCTAGGTTTTCAGGTTTTGCTCCCTTTAGGAAACATCCCAGCAGGTCAGGAGGAACAGAACTCCATCTACAGCCCCCTGATATTGCTGCTCAGCGGAGCAAGAAGTTGCCCTTTTGTGGCCCAGTGGCCATGTGTTCCTGAAACCTCCGCCCCAGTGGCTGGAGAAAGTTCAAAGACGCTTCCTCACTTGGGAAATTCATTGTCATCACCACAAAGGGGGCTCCCAAGTCTTCCAGACAAGCTCTTGGTTTCCCAGCAGCTGGCTTCATGTGGCCTTCGTGTTCCCATGAGACTGTGTGGGCTCATCTTAATCTCGTCTTTCCATCTGGTTGATTTATTTCATTAAGTTGCAAAATTACAACTGACACATTCCTCCCACAATTGAGTTGTTTTTCGGGGTGCAGAAAAATTACTTGTCATACCACCCAAGTGCTGTAACTTCTGATTTTCCCATCTGTGCAGATGTGCTTGGTGCCTCTAGGATTTCAATACCCACAGTGCACCAGACAGTTTTACATCAGCCACTGTCTCCAACCTCTCCATTGTGAAGTGCTCTTCAGGGGGCAGAGGTGGGCAATGGAGATTTCCTGTTCCTTTGGTGCAAGTTTAATTTATTTTCATTGATGTGGTTGCTAATTATTTTGTTTGGTTCCCCCAGGTGCAGTGAGTTCTCGTGGTCATCTTTCCTTGCAGAGCCTCCAACACAAATAACCCCAAGCATGGAGTAAGATCATAGCAGGGAGCTGGCTAAGAGGATGCTGATGCTGCTCCCACTGGGGATGACTTATGGGTCCCATTTGGAGCCTTGAGGTGGGTTTGAATCCAACACCACCAGCCAGCAGATGATCTGTCTGTTCTCTTCTCTCCTTTATTTTTCACTCCCAAGATGAGACTTTGTCTGTTCCCACCCTGTTTTCTTTCCTCTGAGCCAGTATATCATACATTTTGTGCCCTCATCTTTGAGGTGCCCAAAGGTCAAATTTGTCAGAGAACTTTTCCCTTTCTGCTTTTTAAAAGCAATTTGATTAAAACAGGTCTCTAAACCATGCCCCTGCCCAGGCTCAGGGGATCCAGCCAGGGCTCTTCTTCTTGCAAGTCAATTTTCCCTCCCAATCAGTCCATTAAAACGCTTTTCCCTGCCGGAGCTGTTCTGGGTGAGAGCACTTTGCTTTATTAACATGGACATGTTTGCTTGGGAATTGGAAAAGGGGGATTTCTAAGTGAATTTTATCCTTTGAAACAATTCAGTGGTTCTGGCTGTTTGTGGTTTATTTTCCTAGAGTAAGGATGAGATGGTTTTGCTGGGGAGTTGACCTGTTAGGGTTCTGCTCGGCTGGCTGGGGGGACATGCTCAGGTTGTAAAGTACCAGCAGTCAGTATTTACATGCTGCTGTGTCCCTGTTCAAATCTACATTGCAGGGAAAGGGTCATCTGGGTCCTGACCCATTTCAAGCATGGGGACAGGGCAAGGGATGCCCTGCGCTCACCTGGCTCCTGGAGTGGTTGCTAGAGGTGAGGTTCTCTGACTGTACAACACACTGCACACCCTGAGTAGTGTTTGCATGAAACTAAACAAACAGCTTGCTCTGAGATCTGAGATAAACTGCCTTTCCAATCCCAAAAGAGTCTCCACATCCATTACAGTTCCTATTTAGACTCACTCTTAGCTGGAAAATGAGTACACGTCTCTGCTGGTGGAGACGTTCAAGATACACCCACACCTATATTTGGAGTTAATCTTGTAGTCACTCTCTGTCAGTTCCAGTAAAATGAGCTCCTCTTTCTTCATCAGGTCTCAGGTGGAAGTTGGGATTAAAGTGTGAAATTGATGTTGTCCAGCAAAGACCTTTCTGGAATGGCCACTAAATACAGGGACCAAGGGCAATCCCACACACAGCTGGGTACGTGCAGGGATATGTGTGTGTACAGGCACACATCCCATCCTTGCTTTAAAGATCACACACACTGACAGACAGAGTCAGTCCCTGCTCCCCAGCCGGCACTCAGGCTCTCAGCAACATCTAATCTCTTCCTGTTGTTAGTGATGATTGCCATAAATACCCACAACATGAATGTGACTTCAGCCAGGCAGTTAAATTCCATTTGTTTTCCCATGATTTAAATCCCACCATCCTTGGCTGTGTTAAAAAGTATAATTTTTCTGCCTTTCCCCACTGCCCTCTGCTCTCCTCCATATGGAGATTATGAACTGGGGGAAAGTAAATGTCTTATTTGAAGTAAAAAAAGAGAAAGATAATGTTGAAATAACTGCTGTCGGAGGAAGATACATTTTTCAAACACATCCTCTGTGCTCAGCGTGAGGCAGCAGCTGCCTGTGTTTCAGAGCATTATGGTACATTAGCCTCCACATGCAGTGTTGCTTGCTTTGTTTATTATTTTAATTTCCACCTCTCTGGCAGGGGTAGATGGTGCCAGAGTGACAGCATGGGAAGAGTGAAAGGCTCTCCTTTGCCTTGCAGTGGGACTGGGGACAGCAGAGGTGTCGGTCCCCTGGCAGACAGCTAAGGGAGAAGGGCAGGGAGGAGGACACTGCCAACCCAGCAATGAACATGACAATTACTTCTCTTTTCCTGAAAATAAAGGTGATCTGGAGCCTCCAAACTCAGCCTGTATGGACACCCTGAAGGCTTGGCTACAGGGGTCTTTGACAGGACATTGTCCCAGCTACTCCATCCTTACCTGTCTCTTTAACAGTGTGGGAAGTTCAGTGTCTGTCTGTGGAAAATGCTCTGGGTGAGCTAAAAGGGGTTATTTTTCTTTGTGAGAGCAACCCTTTCTCCCCGAGCCCTCCGTGCTCCCCATGTGAAAGCAAAGATAGGAAAATGTGGGTTCTGGTCAGCCCCCATCTTCACTCTACCCTGTGCAGATGGGTTTCTTTGTCCGTGTTTTGTTTTACTGTCTCCATAAAGTTAGGGCAATTTTTGAAGAAAAAAATGACTTTGTAATGGGGGGGGGNAAGGTGTTTTGACATTCTGTCTCAAAACACCCTCCTTTTGTCTCCACCAAGACTCTTTGCTGCATTTGACCTGACTTCTCAAATAGCTCTGGCCCTCCTGAAGGTCTGGTTTTCAACAAAAACACCCCTCTTGATTCACCAAATAATGTTGCCCAGCTCCACTCAGGAGGCTGCCCACAGAGTGCTCTGGGGTGCCAAGACCTCACAGGGCTTCTAAGTTCCCCCTCAGCTGGGTCATTTAAGCAGAATATTTGTGATTCTGCCTCTGCCCTCAACCCTGGGATGTGCTGATGAGTGAATATGTCCCACTCCATTGCCTGGAGAACCCCAGAAGTTGGGAAGCTTGGGAGATATCTTGCTCCTCTGAGAAGCTGTTCGAAAATATTAGCATAAAGCCTATTTGTATGCATTCAAGGCCAAAGTTAGGCTGAGTTCCTCTTATCTCCAAAGGCCTGGTGAGATGGGGGGGAGCACACAGTATCTGATGGTGGGTGGATGGAAATGAGAGGTTGGATTCATTAATGACACTTTTCACTTTCTGCCTGGTACTGGTACCAGCACAGATTTGCAAGGGAATGCAGTCAGTGGGTAGCAGAGATGCTTGGAAAACTGTGTCTGTTTGCCTTTGCAAACATGGTAAGGAAGTATAAATCAAAGTAAACTAATCCTGACAGCTCTAGAAATGGACTTGACTTCTGATAACAAAATGAAACTGGAATAAAATATTGTCTTGAGAGCCAAATGGTTTGGCAGAAAAGGGCTGAGCAGCTCTGGCAGCTGGGTAAGCAGTCACTGACACATTGAGCACTGCCAAGTGCCAAATGGCTGATGGCCTTGCCAAGCTGGTTTGGTCATTCCCTGTGAGCATTCCAGGGCATGGCTGTGGCCACCCAGCCTGAGCTCCCAGTGTCACATCCAGTGGGGCTTTCCAATGCTCTGTGTGGTTGCACCCGATTGTGCCTTCTCCAAACCGAGTGGATCCTGGTCCGGATCCAGCTTTCTGGACTTCCCTGACAGTGAGGAGTCTGCTCTGAGCTACTCCTGCAGGAGATGGCAAGGGAAAGTGATGTCCTGCCACATCATCATCCCATCTGCCTTGAAACCCCTTCCTGGAGCAGAGCAGAACATCCTCTGGAAGTGCCTCTCTCTCCTCTGACTGCAGGGAGAGCAGGACACGGCCAGTTCCAAGGTAGCTAAATTTCAGGGAATGGAGTCTTTTCCTGTATTTAGTAGCTCTTCATACCCCAGTGGAACAGCTGGGAAAGGAATCTAGGGGTCCCAGTGGGAAAGGTGCAAATCATCCTGCAGCCCTGTGTACCAACACGGCCAAATGCTGGTTCATAGCAGCCACTGCAGGTGAAGAGATAAGGAGAAGGAGCAAGACTTTGATTGCTGTGAGCACGCAGCACATGGGGAAAACAAAGAGAGCCATTGATCTCTTTTACTGCCTGGTCCTGTCAACAGGGATGGAGCAAACAGCTGCTCAATCCCACTTTGTCAGAAAATCCTGCCCTGAGTATTAGTTTCAGCTCATCCAAAAGAGCCTGATGCTAAACATAAATCACAGTCAGAGACACATGAAATAATAGATGTGTATGTGTCCTTACTCTAGCATTATCGTACAGCCCCAAGCTGGGACTTCAGAGTCAAATGCTTCAAGCTCAGACACAAAACTTCTCATCTAACCTCCATTTAATGCCTATGAATTAAGCCAACATTTCCAAGCCAGAAGGGGCGGCTCTGTCCAGCCTTTATTTTAGGTAGGACTGAAATCTGGAAAGATGAAATGAAATCACATGGCTTTGCCAGACAGCTGACAGTCAAAAATAAATGTGTTTCCATGGGAAAAGGGGAGAATTTTTAGCAAATGTATTAAGGCTTGCTAATCTCAAACCTCTGTTTCACTTTCTTTACAAAGCCAGTAATTGCAGAGAGGATCTGGAGGAGTTGGAGCCACTTGAGATGAGTGATTTGTAAGTAGAAACTAGTTTGAATTTCACTTTTTGGAACTGATGGTGAAGGGGCAGGGTTGGCTGGTTTCTAATGCAGTGTTTTCCAGGTATGTTGTATAACTTTTTTTCTTCCAAATCTCTGGAGTGGTCTATAATGAGCAATTATAAAAGGCTAATCTCATTAAAAGGAAAATCTCCTCATTCATTTAATTCTTAAATCTCTTTCTGTTGGGAGGGGAATATTTAAATGAGCTTCCTCCCATTATAAAGTTACTTCATGGTCTGTTTTTCATCACAGTTAAATCAGAAGAGGGGCATGAGGTGCATTTACTTTAATCTGTTTTTAATCTGATTTTCCTTAAATGAAGTTGGATCATTTCTGGTGCAGAGTCCTAGAAACCAGGGAGATGATGACTAGCAAGAGGTCATTTATTCTGCTCCATGGTCCCAACAGGGACCCTAAAGTTTCATTAATGATCATTGCAGCCATAAAGAAACCCGCTCATTTTACTCATTGGCCAATAAATACTTTGCAGTATTTAATGGGACTCTTCTTTAAATAAAGATGGGAGGGACAAGAGCTCTTTGTGGAAACAGAATCCCACAGGGAGAGCTGTCAGCAGGGAGGAATGTTGTCTGCACGAGAAGGGGGGCTGGAGAGAGGGACCCAGAGCTGGAGCAGCAATTTGGCCTCCCCCAGCAGCCATGTCTGGCAATGGGGACGCTGGGCAGTGACACAGGGGACAGCAGCACCCTGACATCGTGGGGGAGGTGGCTGCGGGCTCCGCACGCGCACAGCGCTTCGTTATCTGGGCTGTGCACTCCAGCACTGCCAGCCTGCGTGCCCGGATAGCGCTTCTGCCTGTGCCAAATTTGTCACTGGGCCTTTCTTCCACTCCGCTTCTGTCCCTTATCAGCCACCCCCGCACCTCAGCACCCGCCAGTGCTGTTGGGAGACAAGGCTGTGCCTTCACCACCGCCCCCTCCTCTCCCCAGGGCAGGACTTGGCCTCTCCGGTCACTCAGTGGGGGAAGGCAGAGCTCAACAGGAAAATATCAATCCTAATAATAAAGTAACAGACCGCTCCAGGAGAAGGAGAGTACCTGGAATTACTTTTCATTCAGAAGTCAGCCCGAGATAAGGCGTCAGCCCGAATGCCAATATGCTAATGTTGATCCTTCAGCAATGTGCTGTGCCAGTATCTCTACCTTGCTTGTTCCACATCTGTGACAACCTGTCTTTCCTCAGCACCAGAGATACATATTTTGCATAGAAATTAGGGCAAATCATGCCAATGTTTCACTGTGAGTGATTAAAAAAGGCCAACACCCTTATGCCATCCTCTTAAGTGTCCTCTCTCTTTCTACCCATCACCCCCATCCCACTGAGCTTCCCACCACATTGTCTTTGGAAGTGACTCCATGGTTTTGGGTTTGATCCCTGCCTTCCATCTGGTCCACTCTCCAACTTTCCAAAGGCAAATATCCAGAGTTTGATGTGGAAGGATGGAAAATATTTTGCTAAGGGGAGGAGAAGAAGAATGGAGGGTTTGTTCAAAGAGAGAAACTTCAGCACCATGAGGGACATTGTTTGAAATGGTCCAAAGCAAAACCTGGGGTTGGGACACTGCCAGAAAATGGCCAGCAGTAAAACTGGGACCCGGACCAGAGTGTCACAAATGGTTGCTTTGGCAAGAAACTGGGGTTCTTTCCCAGAAGAGGATTTTATCCTGGCTGCCTTTTCCTTTCTCTGTATTATTTCATGTTTTGGGCTACTCTTCCTTTCTGCAGTGAGAGACAATCCATGAATGTTCTGCGCTCATCCCTGTAGGAAGAGAGAAGCTGCATAGAGCAAGTTTCAATTCAAAGAATTTCTGTTCTTTCCTTCACTGAATCTTCTTCTGTTGTCTTGTCTAAAAGCATTCACAGACAGTCAGTCCTGTCTCTCAATAAGTGAAGTATTTCCCCTCCAGTTTATCTCCCTGGACTCCAGCAGCCCAGATTGCTAATTGGCAGCAGCCTCATCCCTCAGCAGAACAATTCTTTCTCATTCATGGATTGTTCTCCTTGAATTCAGTCATGACAGAAGTGGAAATCCATTTTTACACCTCTTGGGTTTTTTTTCTGGAAGAAAACCCTTTCTCGTTGTTGAAATGAGTCCAACATTGAAAATCTTTTTAAACCTGCAGAGAGATTGCTTTCTCTCTTGGTCTTGATTAATTTAAACGTAAAATTTAGGTGAGTAGTTCTTGATTGTAGGAGAAGGCTGGCTGTGAAGTTTTGTTTTCTAGGATTCATCATCAAGAGCATAGTAAATAAACACAAAATGAAATAAAACTAAGGAAATATTATGAAACAGTGTTTTCTTATTAGGAGATCTGCAAGTGATATTTTAATTTTGGAATCAATGGGTAGCCATTATTATGGAAACAGTAATGTTAATAAAAAAATGACTGTGGTAAAATGATCTGTGGAAGGAAAAGGTCTAAATCCCTGTATATAATTTGGAATCCAAAATGCTGACTTTAAAGGAAAAAGGTTGGAAAATGGTTTTGTTTCTTTTCCTCTGAAAATGCTGACTTTAATACCCCCCCCACCCCAAAAAATTCCATTGAAAAATGCAGAAAATATTTCAAGTGAAAATTATCCAATACTATAAATATCACTTCCCTTTTTGAATGTAAAGATGTGATTATTTGTGAGGAATACTGCAACTTTCTAAAAAAGTCTACCAGTACTTAATCAAGCTGCCTGACTCCCAGCAAAGTGCTCCTGCTTGGAAAAACCAAAGCCCTCCAGGCTTGCCCAGCCTGACTCCCACCAGCACAGACAGCAGTGAAAGGACTCTAGGCAAACCCTTCTCCACCTCTCCAAATGAAGATGGGTATTGTAGTTTAACCTATTCTTAAAACCTGCAGGGATGGAGAGAGGGATGGATGGGTGGATGGATGTGGATGGATGGATGGATGGATGGATGGATGGATGCTCAGTATCCACCACCAGTAACTCTTTTCCCTGCTTGGCTGGTGATGTTCCAGCTGTATGTTGGCACAGAATCTACAGGATAGTTCCTCATTTTCAGTCACTATGAGTGCAGATACCAGAGGGAAAACGAAGTGTAGCCTTGCCCTGAAGTCAGAGCCTGGCTTAAACCCCAGCCCAAGCATCTCCAGATGGCTGAGGGCTACGTTTAAGGTGAAACCTTTGCTCCTTCTTCCCTCACGGTCCCAGGAAGCCTGTGAGAATGTAGGAGTTCTGCTGGTAAGACAAGTTTGAAGAAGCAGGACCAGGACGGCAGAGCTATTCCTGCCTGTCAGTTCTTTCTAATCTCGAGGCTGCAGAAACAGCTGGAGCTACTGCTTCTACTCCTTTCTTCTGAGAGCAAGAGTCCTCACAAAGACGTGCATTTTTTTCCAAGTGCACAGCTTTCTGGCTGCTATTTTTGCTGTGCTGTCTGATCTGCTCCCGTGGCATGATGATCTCTCTGTTCTTTCCTTCACAGAATCTTCCCTGACAGGGTGCACAGCACCTTGCAAACATCCACGGTTACGAGCTTGCCTTCTCCCTTTGGTAGAGAGGGAAACTGAGGCAGAGTAAGAGCTGTCACACAGCGGCGGTTACTCAGGGAAAGGAGGAGACCTCAGGAGCTTAGCTCTGGGTTCAGTGCTTTAGCAGCAAGGCCGTCCTTCCCCTCTGAACTGGGCTACTTTAAGTTGCCTCTCTGCGTTTTATTATGTACAGGATTTTCGTCAGACGTGCAAAGTAAATTAGCACCGTATTCACAGCCATAATCACCTACCAATGATCTCATACATGTGGCACAAAGGGAAAGGATCTGCATGGGATTCTGTTCTGCAAGTATAATCCGCCCATAGCCTCCTTGTTAATTAGCTCCTCTCAAGCATCCAATCTGTGGCAATTATAGCAATCAAAAATGCATTCAGCCCCCCATCCCTCCTGCTCCCCATCAGCACCTGACAAGCCGCAGGCACATTATCCCAAACCACGGCAAGCGCGCGCTGATAGGACAGAAACCTCCTCGCCGCCTGACTCAGGATTCATCACCCACAATACCAGCTCTGGCACAAGGCCTTGCATACCAGGAATTATTACAAAAAAAGAAAGAAAAGGAGACAGAAAGAGACAGATTTCAATTTTCTCCCATAGTTTTGGGAGCCCATAGAAAACCGAGTGAAAGATGCTATTTAGCCCATTGGGTTCAATTGGCGTCGTCTTCTTCTTCTTCTTCTTTTTTTTTTTTTTTTCTGATGTCAATGGAAAAGTGAATCTCTCTTATTTTAATGTTGCCTGATTGAAAGGGCCGCTCACCACATCGCGCCAGGAGGCCCAGGTGGGATGAATGCCTGGGCGATGGATGCATTGTGCTATGCTCCTCGAGGCACACTTAGTGAGAGCAGCAATGGGATTGCACCGGGGGAGTTGGGAGTGGAATGCCACTACAGAGATTTGCCACTTAAATGCAGCTCATTCCTCCTCCTGCTGCTTCCCAGTGCTTCTTGCTCCAGGATCCCCGGGGCATGTGTGCAAGAGCAGCTACTGGTGGGAACCCCAATTTGAAGACTGCACTATGGGCACTCCTTGCTCCACTTGGGATCAAAAATACTGTATTTCTTGGGCAAACCCCTTTGATTTGAATTAGTACCTGCTACCTCAGTAATCCTAGAGGTAAATTTGCTCCCTAGCTTCCTGAATGGATTTTTTCTTTGCTGTTCAAGTATACAGATAAAGAGTACCTTTCTCGGTCCGGATCCTGTCGCTGACTCGCAGGCTGAATTCAGTTCCCCTAGCCTTCCACAGCCATTGCTGTGTCTCAGTGCTGGCACGTGGGACAATCCATGGGAGTGCTCTGAGGTCAGTCCAACACAAAATCAGCTGGCTGAGCTGTTTGCAGCAGTGCTCAGAATTCTCCTAGCCCAGATTGGCTGTGGGCATATCCTCCTTCAGGTAGACTGATCCCTTGGGAAAGTTGAACCCTCAGTCTGATGCTCCAACCTGCCAATGTGAGAGATCACAGGCCCAATTGGGTATAACATTCTGGGTCCTGTAGACTTCACAATGCTGCCAGGCTTTTAGCTCCGAAGTGTTGAGAAAAGTCCAGCAAGGTGAGAGATGGTCCAATAAAGCACAGGCTGAGCTCAGGAGAGCCCCCAGACAGCTGCTGCATCCAAAATTGCTTGCTCTTTGGTCTCCTTCAAGGTCCTCCCAGGGAATTACTGCTGTTGTTCACAGACAAAATCTGCCCCTCAGATGCCCTTGAACTCCTCTGCCTTGAAAATAAATGTCAGAATACCCCCACCCCCACATGGCCTACACAGAGCAGAGGCAGGCTGATGAGGGAAAGACTATAGAGCCAGAGACAGGCAGAGCACCTCCACGAAGAACTTCTCCAGGTATTTGAATGACTATATTGTGCCCTCTTCATCCATCACAGCATTTTGTGCATGGCTCCAGCCCACACAGAAAGCTTGTGGGGCCGGCCCTGCTTTTCAGGCTTTACTGACAGCTTGTGCTGCCCAGGTCCTCATTGCAACCTGAGACACCTGCCATGGCACAGGGCTGCTTCAGCAGGGAGGGTGAGGAAGAAGTGGGTGGGAAGGTAGGAAAAAGCTGTATAAGCAGCAGGACAGTTGCTGCTGTAACCAGTCGAGAGAGCTTTTCCATCCCTGTCTAACCAGGATAGTCTGAGGAAGTGTCCCTAGGCAGAGCCAGCCCTGCAGGGAGCATCTGCCCTGGATGCACATGGAGACAGCAGTTCCCAGGCACTGTCCAGGGAGGATCACAGGGTCCTGAGCACTGGCCCAGCCACAGTGGCACCAGTGGAGACCAGCTTAAAAACAGCTGACCTCTGGCCTTGGGGTGTAGCAGGATTTCCTCCTCCTGGCATTGCCATTTTTATCTCTCCCCTGAAACCCTCTGCACCTTGCTGGGCATCTCCTACTCTTAACTCTGTTCTTTCAAGCCTATTTCTCTCTAACCTGGACTTGCCACAAAACCTCACTGCAGGTCTTGCTGGCCCTGAACTTTGCCTGCCCTTGGGCATGCAGGCCAGCACCAGGCAGAGAACCAAGCCTCAGGTACCACCTCTGGCCATCTGCCATCCACAATGCTGCTTCCCTTTGCTTGCCCAATAGATAAAGACATTGCACAAGTGGCTCCATCAGTTGAGGAGATTCATGTGGCAGCTGAATGTCATGTGAAGGGTTTTTGAATGACATGAAATGACTTTCTAGAGCACTGTGGTTGCCTCAAATCTACTCCTTATGCCCATTTGTTTAGAGGTTCATGATGGGGTGTCTTTCCTTTGAGCGCAAAGTCTGTTTGCTCTCTCCCCTCCTTCCACATATTCCTGGTGGGGGACAGGGCAGAGTTGCATCCCCAGATGTGAATGCTTGAGGGGTAAGGCCTGCTGGGAAAAAGCCCAATTGCCAGCATCCTCCATGAGGGGGATGCTGAGCTGGGGTCAGGGTGTGCTGCTGCATGGAGGTGTAGGAACCTCTGCAGAGGACCCGAGCCTTTGCATCAGTATGGAAATGGCTGGAGAATGGGAACCAATCAGTATATACGGAAATAGTGGGAATATTAGCTGAATTAGCTAAGCTGTCATTCAGCTTCCCTTTTCCCTTCCTGCTTTCTTTCCTTCCCAAACCAAAAGAGCTGGTTTACATTCTAATGGCTTTAATTACTTCACGAAAATGTGAGCGGATGGGGAAGCGCTGCCACCAACAACGCTTTCATGGTCGGCTGAACGCAGTTTGAATTAATTTGGCTGAGATGGCTATTAGCACTAATACTCCAGGGCCTGTCTCACTGGTGGTGCTTTAACTTCCCGTGCCCCTGACGGTGTGGAGGCTTCCAGGCACTTGCTCAGTTGCCCACCCGCTGAGGCACCTCAAGGAGAGTTGGGAAGTGCTCCCTCTTCTTATCATCTCCCTCAGTCCTGGCTTTATTTCACATACATGTGTTCTTATTTTGGTAATGACTTAGAGCTGTCTTTGAGCCTGTATCAAACCGTCTTTCCTGTGCCTCCATCTCTCATAATTGCACTCTCTGGCATCCAGAAAGCTGTGAAATTTGCCCAAACTGCATCTCAGCTTGGCTCTGTGCCTGCGTGCTCATCTCTGTGGGTATATGTGTGTATTCTCTGTTGTGAACCAAGGGGCTGAGCTCCAGCTGCTGTGCCTTGCTGGAAAAAATAGCAGGAGCCCCTCCTCAGCTTAGTCACATCCAGTAGCTCACAACATTTGTGGGGACTTCACTTCTCTAGGATCTCTTCCCTCTCTGGAAATGGCCTGAAGGTTTAAAAGCTTCAGGAGAGTGGACTGGCAGCCCTTTGGCAGCATGGTACTCCCAGATTCAGCTCGTCCATATGAGCCTCATCTCTCTGGGAAGCCAAAGGAGAAGCAGCAGCTCTGGCAGCAGCTCTGTACCTGAGGGCTGAAACTGGCTGCTCTTTTCTCTACAAGATCCCCTTTTCTACAGCCTCAGGATGGACTTAAACCCAGAACCAGCCACAGCTGCTCTAGGCTTTCTCCTCCCTCCCTGGCTGTGTGTCCTGCTTATGATCAGGCCATGAGTGCCACCTTGCAGGCAAGCCTTGGAGGCAAGTAGCTGCCGGACTGGCACAGCTGTGCTGGCAGTAGGTGATGTACAGACTGGAGCAGGTGTGGACTGACCAGGAAATTGCATCTTCGCATATTAGCACCTCTCAGGGTTGTGTTTGCAGCAGGTCACTTGGATTGGTCACAAGAAGCAGAAGCTTGTCACTGGTCCTTTATTGCCTTTATTTCCACATCCCCTCCAGCCCCCTCTGATCTCATGGCTGCTGTTAGAGATGCAGGATATGTAGATGCTTTGTCTCTCTTGCCCCTGATTTGTACCCCTGTGCCATCACATTTAACCTGGCCCCTACCATTCCTGCAACAGCCAGGGAGAGAGATCTGGCAGGGTGTTAATAAAGAGCCTGAAGGAGAAGGAAATTAAAGTAATCTTCTGCATTGTGTCCTTTCCTCTACCCCCACTGTGCTCCCTCCTCCCTGTCTCACACACACACTCTGCTTCTCATTGCAAATGCTCTCTCCTGGGATGGATTTTCTTTGATCCATCTGCAACCAAATCCTCACAAATGCCACCAGCTTCACTGACTTACAGATCTGTTGTGCTTGACTGGGCTAAGAAGCTTGCCACTGCTTTGGATCTCATGTCCCTTTCATGAACTTCAGCTGGAGAGGGCCAGCTCTGGGACCACCTTAGCCCTTGCTGGAGACTGGTGATCTATATCCTCTGCTGCATTATCTGAAGTGGCTGTTTTCTGTGCCGTGCTGGGCTGGAGGTGGGACCAGCAGTGCTGAGGGTGAAAATGCTGGTGGGTGCTGAGTGGGGCCAGGGTTACTCCTTTGGGAGTTTTTGCTCTTGGTCATATCTTCAGGCAATGCTTCCCCAGACTCTTGGGCCACCTGGCTCAGCCTGTTGCCTCCATCTGGCTCCACTCCTTTCCCCTGCATCTGCAGTAGGCAGGCCCTTAGCAGTGACTCCAGCTGCTCCCTAAGCACAGACCTGGCTCCCCCAGCTGCAGCGGGCTGCTGTCACCCCTCACCTTTTGCCCTTCTCACGAAAATTTGACCTCAGACCAAGAGTGTTCAAGTGAGGCACTTTTCTGCCTCTGTGCTGCTGTGAAGGGAGAGAACAGCAGTGCTTCTCATAACTACCATGGGCACCCTTGCTGAGAAGTGCCCCAAACTTTCTGTTTGCCTCAGTTCTACCCCTCATCAGATTAAAGCTGTTGCCTCTGCCTGGCTCTCAGGCTGTCCTGGAGCACCTCGAGATGTCCTCAAAAGGGTGCACAGCCCCTCCCAAGGGATGAGCTCCCTGGGGCAAGCTGAATTGATACAGGATCTCTACAGCATCATGGATCAGTGGATTAAAACTTTGATACACCCTAGTGCTTAGGAGGGCAGTAGTTCCATATCAAGACCTTTGGATACTTGCTTTTGATGTGAGACACCTTCTCGGACTCCAGCCTAAACCTGAGGCCAGGCAGGTTGGAGGCTGCAGGGGAAGTCAGTCTGATTCCAGCCCCGCAACTGGATGTGCTGGAATACAAAGAGAACAATCAAATATTAATATTCATCCTTGAGCGCTAGTGATGGACTGATTACTGTCTGCAAGGAAGATATCAGACTGCTCACGGCAGGGACAGCTTTCTGAGGTATAAAAGAGATTATTGTATATTTAAAATACAGACTTTGAGAAATGTTTTCTTGGCTCCAAGAAGAAAAGCTTCTTTATTTGTGGAGTTAATTTGCATTTACTGTAGCCTGCATTAAAGTTACCCGTTTCCTTTCATTCAAGGGACTTCTCCTTTGTTCACATGAAAGCGGGCAGATTAACCATCTGCAATGCACGTGTTCCTCCTGCTAATTGCTTACGGGATTCTTCCCTTTACACTCCCCAGAACGACTTCCCAAAGACTAAGCCAAAGTCACCGCAACTTCCCAAGAAGATTACCTAGGAGGGGAGGCTCTGCCACAGCAACAAGAAAATACTGAGCATGGACAAACACCGAGGGATGGACCCAGCACCTTATTCTACTGATGCACTCTAGGTTACAACAGCAATCAGAAACTGTCTGTCAGATATCGCTTCCCTGCTGGCCGTGTTAGCATCCTGCAAGCAGATCACAGGGGGACGTCAGGCGGCTTTGAAAGGAGCTCTTGACTTCTTGGGTGCATACGCAGAGTGTCACAAAGTGTGGCAGTTCCTCCAGCATTCCCTGCCTGGCTTGCTAATGAGAATTCCTTTGATTCAGCATCCCTCTTTGCCCCTGCTGGTAAGTAGCAGGGCTTTTGATGGCATCATCAAGTGGTGCTAGGTGCTGTACATAATAAAAGAGACTTCCTGCTCTGAAACATTTACAGTCTGAAAGGGCTACACAAAGGAGAGAGGCTGGAAATCCAGAGAAATGAAGACCCAACTTCAAATAGGTATCTAAGAACCTTAAACGCTCACCAATGCTAAGAAACTCCCCCGAGGCCACGGCAAAACTGGCACACCTCCCAGATGGGTATCCTACCGACAAAAGGGGCTTTTTTTCCTCTTTTGAGCAATGCTTGGGAAAAACTGGCTGAGGAAGTGATTCACCACAGTACCTGCTCTGCAGGAACACGGCTTTGTACCTTGCTCCTGGGTCTGTGTGTTCCTCTGGAGAGGTCCTGCTCCCCTATACCACACCTGCAGTTTTGCTAGTTGTTGACAATTTTGCAGATGCAAACCCTTATCTACCTTTCCATCCAGAGCACTCAGTCCCTGTCTCTTACAGGGTTCAAGGATGCATGAGGTATGGATGTGTATCACAGCTGTGCCCTGCTGCTTGGACAGAACACACAAGTGAAGCTGGGTGCTTTCTAAAGCCCTTGGTCTGGGAGACAGCCACCAACTCGTTGAGGATAAAATCATCTAGCCAACGTCCCTGCTGCCCATTTTCAGCAGGCCTGTATGTCTGTGAACCAGCGAGCAAATATCCTTTAGATGCCCCTCAGGGGGACCTGATCAGGCTTTCCCCAGAGGCGTTTGGCTTGCAGGAATTCAACACTAAGATTTATACATATTTTAGCTAAGTGATTTAATGACTGTGAATCGCTAAAGCAAGTTAAAATAAGAGCAAGTGATGCAGCTAAGAAAAGGCTTTCAGAGGAGACAAGGTTTGTAAGTTGTCAGAGGAAACTCTCTTCCTGTCTTCCATTTAACATGAAAATTTGCCTATTTTTATGCTTCTAGCATCAAATCCGAGGATTTCTGACTCATTCTGGGGGGATGAAGTTACAGAGCTTCTTAGGCTCAAAGGAAGAAAGCAGCGATCGTGGGGACTAGAGCATCATAGACCATCCCCCCAACAATGCTGTACCAGTTTTCAGCATCCAATGCATCCAATGTCACTAAATCCTTTGTGGGAAAGCACTGTGTCTCTCATCTGAGCAGCCTGGAATGAAGATTTCATCTAAAGCGCCACCTTGCCTTTGCACAGGGGGATTTGTAAAGAACAAAAGCTTCAAATAATCCTCCTCATCTTAATAAAAGGATAAGACACAGTTACAAGCAGTCTGGGGGAAATCTAGTTGAGTTTCAAATTTGGACAGGCACCTTAAGCCAGGGAGATTAAAGAGTTTGACAGACATAAGTATTTCTGTCCTCCTGCATTGTTTTGTGAGCAGAAGACAGCAATGTAGGTTCTTAGATGATCCTGGCAGTCCGCTGGGAAGAGCCTTCCAAATTCCTTGATTTCCTTCCTGTGAGGGAATACTGGTTCAGACTGTTGGCTGGCACAGACTGGCTTTTCCCCTCTGACGGCAGGGAAACCCAGCCAATTCCAGCCTGCTGAGCTCCTGGCTCGCTTTCCGAGCTGCAGTGTTGAGGGTAAGCGTGCCGGGAGAGTCTTCAGTGAATGAGCCTGTGTGCTCAAGAGAGACCATCTGGTTTTAGTGGAAGCATTGCAGATTAAAGGTCTCCTAATGGTATTTAATTTAGATTCCACAAGACCTCCAGTGGTTAGCTAACAAAGGATCAAAAATGTATTTCTTAAAACATTTCCACTGAGAGATAGCAAAGCTGCTGAAGCTTAGTGGGATGTAAGTGTGTAAACACTGCTCAGCAAGCTCCTCAGCACAGACTTGGTTCATGCAGAACAGCGAGAAAGAGCAGACAGCTCTTAAGCTTTTTTTCCATCTCAAGGCTTTCCAGAGGGTTATGATGGTGAAATGAGTGCTGGAGCTTGGTGCAAGGGCTGCGTGGTGCTAGCAGGGTTTGTCCTTTGCCTGCAACACAGCTGTATATAGGCATATTCTTGACATTATCTTGGTGAATTTGGACGAGACGGATGAGAAATGTGTGTTTCTAGGGAGGAAACTGGGTACCTCTTTATGGATGCTCAACACCTTCAAGATCCAGTCTTAGACTGGTGATAAATGGGTTTGAGATACATCCTTTGGGATCATCTCTACTTTTAGGGATTGTGTTTGCGGATCTTTGACCCCGCTGGATCTCAGCCACATTCACAAGAATATTGCAACTGATTGTTTCATGCAGCATTCACCTGACTTGTCATCATGTTCTTTCTGAGTGAAGTCCTCACTTCTTCCATTTGCTGCAACCAAGGAGTATTTGCTGGGGTGGCAGGAGTGGTACTGGACCATCAGACCGTGTAACTCTGGTTTTCACCACAGTAAAACCTTATGGCAAGAACTCTGCCCTGCAGAACACTTTGCTGCTGTTTCTCTAGCCTGACAGCAGCGAGATTTCCTGCTGTAGCAGTGCAGCACTCTACAACCTACGCTGAGACTTCTACCACAATGGTACCATAAATCCTCATTCCGATGCTCCAATTATCCCTCTCAGTGCACATCTGACTTCAGAATCCCATCAGACAACTTCACTTAAATTCTACGAGCGACAGAGTCAGTAAGTGCCGTCTGGTCACCCTAATTCCTTAATAATTTGTCATGGGCATTTTTTCACCTTTTTTATGCCCGTACTGGGAGGTGATTATAATCAGGGAAGTGACTTGGTTCAAATGACATAATTGGTTTTCATATTTATTCCCCCTCACTGATCTCAGTTCAAACGTGCTCAGCTCACAAGTCAAAAAGATGATTTCTTCTAATTATCAGTTCTGCAGAGCTCATCTTGGGCTCTGCAAATCCAGCTGTATCCTTTGTGCCTCTACCATGCTGTCACCAAGAATAAAGTGTTTGCAATCAGGAGGCAGTCAGTCATGTTTTGTTGCTAATGTGCAAGGCAGAACGGAAGCTCATTTGCTCCTTCACCCTACTACTGGCTCTGTTGAGTCAAGAGCAGAAAAATGCATGTTTTCAGCTGGGGCATGACTGCAGGAGGGAGATGCAGGGGGCTGTGTAGGGGGAGTAACACGAGAGGGATGTTCCAGGCTGCAGGAACAGCAGATGAGGTGAGGTTGATGAATGTTGTGGGGGATGAAGTCACTCATGAGTCAGTCTTCTTGCACAAAGGGTGAGTGGAAGGGCCGTGTCCCCTTGCTTGAAAGCTTCCTGCTCTGTGGGCTGGGATTTTACAGCAGGGTCCTGCAGCCTCTGTGACTATTCCTGTAGTCAGGAGTTTGGGTCACACAGTTGTATTTATAGGTCTGTGACACAGTCCCAGAGCTGAGGTCATGCTTGTATTGATTGGTGTTTAACTAATCTGTGACACTGATGCCATGGATCCTCCTCACTAATGGTTAGAGTGGTCTCTGCTAATCGAGCTCCTCCTGAACTTTCAGGCCTTGCATTTGTAGGCTAAGACCAAATCATGGCTCTTGATGAGAAACTGGGGTTGGGCTGCTCTTGCCATGGAAGTGGGAAGGGAGGTACAAAGGAAAGAGCCAGGAGGAGAGCCAGGAGACTACAACTTTTTCTCCCTGCAGCTGCTGCATAAAGCCACTTCTTCCCTGCGGATGGAGCCACCACAGGCTCCACACTCTGACCCATCTCCTGGCAGCAGTCACAGTCAATCTGTCTCTGTGAAGTGTTGCCCCTGCCAGAGGAAGAAGTTGGTCCACAGCCCTTATACCATTCTCATCACTGTGTTGGCTGAGCAATGACCTTATTTTGTGCACAGAGCTGGTGCTGCTAATGGGTTTGATAGACAGCCCATCAAAATTCAGGGCTCAAGCAGGCCTTTGCAAAGACCTCTATTTAGCCTGTCCATCTGTAGTGTGGACGGCACAGATGGCAAAAGCCGTATTTCGGCAAGACCTCTGCACTCCTCCTCACCTGGCAGCCTGGGGGGTGAGCTGATGGCAGGGCAAAGGGGGAGCAGCACTAAGTGCTGGAAAGCTTTGTGGGCAGGTGGAGAAGAGCAACTGAGGATCAGGCAGCTGGGGGCTGAAGGCAGATTGTTCCATGAGTCACGCATTTTTAACAAAGTGGCTTCTACCTGGAAGAGGAGCGCGATGCCCGCTCTATCTCCCAGCGCTTTCTGCCCCAGACTGCACGTCCTGCTACAGCACAACCCCGCCACACACAAGTGGGCTCAGCACAGAGCAGCTGAGCAAAGACCTACGGGCTGTGACAGCTGGGGGTGCAGAGCTCTAGCTTCCTGTCTCCTGAGCCAGGCCTCTCTGAACTTCCCCAAGCAAACCCACTGCAATTTCAGACATCTGGTGACACATTTGCTACCTCTTGTCCCCTGTCCCTGTGCCACCTGAGAGCTGTGGGTTTGTTTTCTGTCAGAGCTCCAGCATCTCAAGGGGATGTTGGCGTGCCGTGTACATGGGATGTGGATGAGATGCTCTGGGGACTCTCCTGCCTCACATGGCTGCCCTGGGGCTGCGATTGCCGGGGATGTGGCTTGAAGTCCCTTTTCTTCCTTTCCAGTCTTGTGTGCCTAATTCCTCTGAAATAATCCCAAAAGGGCAGTCAAACATTTCCATAATAAGGAGCATTCTAAATAAGCAGTTTCTGTCTCTGCCTCATCTGTAGGCTTTTCTTAAGACAGCAAGTAGTTACTTTTGAAAGTAAGAACAAAACCCCAAAGAAACCAAACTGAATTTATTTCCTTTAAACTGTTGTAGAAAATGTTAATTATGATGATGAGCTTGTCATGCTCTGTGGGTTTTTTTCAGTGCTTCTACTTGGAGGGAATGAGTAAATTCTATCTACGTTTAAAGTATGGACAATTTTATACACTTACACATTTATATATATATATACATATATATAGCTAAGCTTTCCTGATCTTGCCTACAGCTCTTTTGGAGAAAGCTCGTGTTAGTCTTGCAGATATGGATACTAAACTTGATGCATGATGCAATAGTTCTGTACCTGAAATAAAGATAAGGTGAACAATTCTCACAGCTCTATTAATAATTTTCCCAGCAGGAAGAATAATATTCATCCTCCACTTCAGATTGGTCACTTTCTGTAGTCTTATAAAATGTCTCTCATACATCAAAAACCACTCCAAAATGAGGGACTGTTTTTCTCTGACTTGAAACAAAAAGGATTAACACAGAGTACAAATGCAAAGCTGATAGATAATGGCATTTCTTTCTCAAGCTCCTATTACTTTCAGATTTCCAATCACCTGATGGACAAGTTCACCCCAAGTTACAGGAACAGGCGATCCCTTTTGTTTACCCCTTTGGCATGATGAAGGAGATTTGTAAAAGCTTTTCCCATTTCTCTGAATTTGAGACTGACAAAGCAGACAGTCACAGTGAGTTCAGAGCAGACATTACCAAGACTTTTCAAATATCTTGTTTCTGAGGATCTGCATTATTTTGCTATTTAGTGAATCCATCCATCCATGCATCCATCCATCTGCAGTGAACCCCACAGTTATCTATGCACTGATGTACAACCATTATTTTTGCACAAACACACCAGCCCACCCATCCACCCTCATATTGTGCTGGGGCTGGTAATGCAGTGGGAGCTCCCAGACTGGGACCTTGCGGTGCTTGTCAAGGAAAAACATCTTTTCTTCAGCAAATTTTACACTGGTCCTCCCAAGATCACCTTTCTGATAAATCAAACACTGAAGAGTTGCCTTGGAAGATATCTCTCAGCCTCTCAACAGGCTCTCACATCCCAGCACGGCAGGAGCTGTCACCCTGTGAATGGAAGAAGCACCCTAGGAATTTTCGCATCCAGACATGCAGCTGAGCCAGCTCCCAGAAGAGTGTTTGGGAGCACAGGGGTAGCAGGCAGGCAGGGCATGGCAGAGCCAGGATCTTCTGCCCTGCATTTGTCCTCTACCCCTGCACACCTCACATGTCCTGTTCCCACCTCATCTCACCACTACTCTTGTGTCTCTTCCCTGGATGGGGAATGATGCTGTCCCCATCCCCACTGGCTCTTGTTGGGAGGAAGAGGCAGGGAGGCATGGGATGAGGGAAAGGGACAACATTTGAGAGAGAAGAAGGATGCTGGGACAGCTGATTGATGGCTCACGAAGGGGAGGGATAGGAATCTACACCCCTGCAGAGGCACCAGCCCAGAAGGAAAGGTGCTGAGCAAGCATCTCTCCCCTGCAGAAAGTGCCAGGGGAGGTTTTGCATTTGCCCGTGAGGGACCTCTCATCTCTGTCACTGCCACAGTATCACCCCTGCAAGAGCTCCCCTTCTCCTTCTTGGGAGTTTAGAGAGTTCACAGGGCAGCCCCAACCTTCCACGATCAAGGCTTGGCTCCATCACCTGTGTCTGGTCCCTCAGTCCTGCCCCTGCCATGCACAGCAGCAGGCAGCTCTCACCAGCCACAGGCTGGGAGGCTCTGCAGGACAAAACACCGGATTTTCCCTTCTATGCATGGCAGCAGCTAAAGCAGCTCTCCTGGCAGCTTCTCTGGGAGCAAACACGTTGAGAGGACCCTCTGAAGAGCAAGGCTCCATTTTCCATGGGTGCTTGGATTCGGTGCTTTGCCACGCGGGAGAATAGAGAGCTGCAGTCCTCAGGGCAACGGAGAGCCCAATCCTCTGCCAGGAGCCTCTGAGAGTCCTGTTGGTGTGGCTGGACATGGTGGCTGTAAAACACTCTGTGTCCTCGCTGAGGTCACCCAGTGTCCATCCCAGCCACGGCAGTGGCTGATGTGCAGAGCCTCCTGTCTGTCTCCAGCACCAAGAGAGGAGCAGGACCCCGGAGAGCCTCCACTGGCTGATGTGCACCTCCGGTAGCCCTCAGACTCCCAGGCCAATTAAAATCCTCTTCAAATGATGTGCCTCATCTCCAGATCCCTCTGGGGAACTTGCACCTCATTAGTGTAATTGGGAGATATTTCCACTCTAGCAGAGCCCACCTAGCCACTGAACTACCACGACTGTTGTGGGAGTGAGTCCCGTAACTTGAGACACAACAGGGTGAAGGGGACCATCAGCTCTGACATCTCACGAGGACCTTCTGTAATCACTCCTTGCAGGGTTCAGCAAACAATGCAACGGCACTTTTTAAATAACATCTGCTGTTTCTGTGATGCCTGTGTCCCAGCGCCTCTGCCTCCGGAGCTCCACTCACTTCATAAATGCTTGCCACTGTATCTAGGTACCCACGGGCTGGATACAGCTCCCAATTTATCCTCAGGGATTAGGAGGTAGTTATCCAACCCCCATGTCATAGGGAAACTGAGGCAGAGGGCTGTGAATTGGAGCACGAACAGTGAGGTCTCCTCTCTGGCCATGGAGGGCTGTGGGGTTAGAAAAAGCATATGTGGGGAGCTCCCCCTCAAAATCCTCCCTCCAAAGCTGTTCCCAAAGAGCCAGGGGAAGGGAGCAGAGGTTTCATGATGTGGATTCCCTAAGGTGTCCTTTCTTCCTGGGACAGTCTGGGTATGGCTGTCCACCTTCTATCAGACTCTGCCACATCAACTGTGCTGTGGGGCAAGAAGCTTCTGGCTCTCAAACTGGTTCTAATGGAGCTGGAGGGAAAGGCAGGGGTGAGGCAGGGAATGAGGTGAGTTAGCAGAGCAGCCTGTCCTCTACCCTTCTTTCACGTGCAGGGAATTTAACACACCAAAGGTTTCCCTGGATGACAGTTGGCTGATGAGCCTGAAATAAAGGAGACAGCAGCATGGGGAGGTGTGAGACCAGCGCTGTGGAGTGAGGAGGGGGCAGCTCTGGCAGCTCCTGCCCTCTACACTGACACATGGCAGGGCTGGGGAAACTAAGCTGATTTCCTGATCCCCAGGGAGCTGCTGTGCTCCTGGAGCTGGTGTCCTGCACGCTGCCTCACCAGCATGGGTGCAGGTAGCACCACTGCCACCCGGCTCCCAGCTGATCAAATCAAACACCTTAATGAAGGAGAAGCACCAGCACTAAATGGCCACATGCTCAGCACAGCAGTAAGTCCTCTCTGGATCCCACCTTAGTGAAGCAGCTGGAGCCATATAAAATTGCCATTTTCCTGAATATTTTCTGCCTGCAAGGACCATGTTTGCTGCCTAATGCAATAGACACAGACTGGGACAAAGTAAATTCAGTGACAGCATAAGGACAGAAGGTTTTGATAGAACCTGGCTCAACGAAAAACAAATTTGCATGGCATTTAAGAGGTCTTCTGCTTCCTCTAAGTATTGGCTCCAAACGGATATAGAGCAGGACTTGTATGGCAGGATTCTCCCCTTCCTGTCTTAAAAGTATTATGAAAGATTAGTGCCTGCTGTCATCATGGTTTGCAGGCATGTTATTGTTATTAATTATGGTTATTACTGCAGCGCAGACCTACGCAGCATCTGGCCCACAGGCTGCCTGCAGAGTCGGGCTGCCAGCGCGGGGAGCAGCTCCTTCTGCCCGGACAGCTTGGGAGCCAAAAACCCGGCAGCTGCCCGAGCAGCAGGAGCTCACCCCGCCGTGGCCAGCTGGCTTGGCAGCCAACACGCCGTGCCAGCCAGCCCGGCGGCAAGCGGGAGCTCTCCTGCCTCCGAACGCTGCCTGCTGCCTGCTAGGAAGGGTGGGAATCTCGGGAGCACGGGAAAGTGACATATCCCTTTGGAGAACAGCAGCCACGCCGGGGTGTCCGGCAAAGCTGTGTGTAAAACAAGAATGACTTTTCACGAGTGTTTTCAAGCAATGGCTTTAGCTCTGGAAGTTTTGCAGAGACCTCTTTCATCAGCCCGGGATGCTCGGGAATGCTAGGGGGTTTTTATGTGGCATTTTTTGGAGGCGGGGCAGGACTTTGGTATTTTTAGAGGCTCTCCTTCATCTCCCCTCGGTTGTCTCTTCTCTTTCTTTCTTTGAAGAGAAGTGAAGAGAGGAAAGGGAAAAAGGAAACACTCCAAATTGAAATGGGAGGGCTTGAAGCTTTGCTGGAAAGCAAAGGAGAAGAAACCTTCCCTGGTGGCCCATCCCTGGGGGAAGAATGAAAGGAAATGTGGTGAAATCAAAGTGCTTGTGGAAATGTAAATTCCTAGTAAACACCGTGGGGGAAGGAGTCTGTGAATATTTAAGTAACTTGACTTCGTTGTATCAACGGCAGCTCAGCCCTGGCAGGGAGGAGGAAGGGGGGGCTGCCACCTCTCTGAGCCCTGTGACATGGGACCCCCAGTGCCCCACGGCAAGCGATTCATCCCAGGGAACTAATCAGCCCTGCCAGGGAGAGATGCTCCCTGCTCCATGGGAGTTTCTATTTTTGCCGTGACTTACAGTCAGCGCTGCTCTAATGGGAATGGCCAGGTGTTAATGAGCACCCCTGGATGGGGTGTCTTGGCTGGCTGTTCTTGACAGCAGGATTCAGGAGCCCCATCCAGCCTTGTCACCCGCAGAAGTGGCTGATGGGCCTCAGCGGGACCTTACGTGTCAGTCAGACAGGAGAATTAACAAAGACATTTACTTCATCCAGAAGAATTATTTGCTGAGGAAACTGCTTCAAGAGGAGCAAGGAGCAGCTCTTTGTAGGAAAGGGTACTTGTGTTTTGTAGGTAGAGTCCATGAAGATCCTTGCCCGAGAATCTGAGGTCCTGGGAGACAGGGCTTAGCAGGCACAATGCTTTTGGCAGTACGTAACTCTACCAAGTGATTGCTCAGTAAGTGGCTTGTTTGAATTGTACAGAGCCTGGGAAAATGTTTTTGTCTGGGAGGACATCTTGGTCGTGAGCATCACAGATCCACATGTTAATGGGGCAGTCCCAAACACCCAGAGAGGGGGGACAGAGACCCTATGAACCCTGAAGGGTGAGCAGCCTGTGTCCTGAGCCTGTTGCACCAACAGCTATATCCTGGCATGGACACAGAGTCTGCAAAACTCAAGGCTCAGCCACTATCCTATCCTCAAGGTCATTCCAGCAAATTCAAGGATGTCTGCTGCTACTTAAACCCAGAGAAGGTAAAGCCTTTGATTTGGTTTTACATCTCTGTGTCTAGATATCCTCTTACCATAGAGTCTTTGTGCAGGAAAATGAGAGAAGGCCAAGTCATGGGATAAAAAGTCAGGACAGAACCATTTATTTTATGCATCCTGAGGATTTGTTTCTTTAGGTCCTGGCCTTGCTACGACTGTGGGAGTCCTGGACCCAGGCGGTCCCAACGGTGCCCAAATTGCTCCATTAGATTTCTCCTCCTGGCAGCCAGCACATGAGCCCCTTGCTTGACTGGGAATGCTGCTCCCAGGTCCCCTCCAAAGGCAGGGATGGGGACTTGTGACCAGGGAAGAAGAAGTGATTAGGAGGTCCTCAAACTTGCCAAATTGGTCTGGAGCTGGTGGATAGCAGAGGCAGACTGTTGCTCAGTCCTCAGCAGCATGGAAATGCTTCTGCAGTTGAAGAGCCTATTAAAGAGCCGAGACATACGCAGACTTCATTAGCCACATGTCAGAAAGCACTTTTTTACAGTAAATCCTACTTAATAGCCATATGCTAGGAGAGAATTAAATGCTTTTTAGCTCTCAGACAGTTATGTAAACTTGAGAGAGGAGAAAAAAAAAAGATAACAAGTACCAGCAGAGGAGTCTTCAGTACATACCAGTTATTAATGTATTTATCTAGGCCATTTATTTATTGAAGATATATTTTTTTTCTGGGACAGGCCTATTAAGTCTGACAGCTTAATCGACACCCAATGGGAAAAAAGCCATTTAAAAAAGTGGTTAGACTCCCATTGATTTCAATATAAACTCCATTTTTTATTTTGTATTTTTCCCTAGCCATCATAGTCAGTTTGACAGACTCGTTAACAAGATACTAAACTGCCCCACTCTTTTTTTGAGGACAATAAATTACAATGGAGAAAGATGCTGTTGTCTTAATAGATGCTTTTCACAGTGTAAACATCCCTTGAGTGATAAGCAGAGAGGGAAGAAGCATGCAAACCTGCCTTTTCATGCTAAATAAATAACGAGGCTGGAAAACTGGCACTGAAATCAATGCTGTTTTGCTCTGCGAAGAATGCTGTACTGGAGGACAGGATGGTTTAGGAGTCCGATAATGGGATATAGAGAGTTTGCTTGGTTATGGTTTGCCATGTTAATCCATCTGGCTGTGGGGGAGAGGAGCTCTTTGGCTGTCTGGGATGTGGCTGATGAGGGCTGTGGTGTGGGACTTGGCCCCACCTTGCTCTGGCACGGACAGAGTGCATCTGTCCCCTGCCAGGTCTCTTCATCCAGGTGATGGGCACAGTAAGGCTTGCAGCAGGAGCTGGCTAACCTGCAGTTCAGAGGCCAAAGGGACCAGCCTGAGGTGGCACTGGCTGGTGGTTCACGGGCCAAACTGGCTCATGCTGCCACATCATTTGGCACAGGGAAACCCCTGCCAGCCACAGAACTGTCTGGATGCAGGCCTTTGGCGGGGTCCAGGGTTAGCTGATGGCAGCTCTCTGCTGGTCTGTGGGTGAGAAACCCATCCCTGTGCACCGTGGAAGAGACTGGGGTCCACAGAGTTCATTAGCAAGGGCCAGAGCCAACTTGCCAGCACAGAGCTGGACTTTCTGAACATCCACTCCAGGAGAGATGGGGAGGACAGACCTGCGAGTGCCTCTGCATGGATACCAGCTCCACCTGGGCAGGCACACAGGGAAATGGCCAAGCACATGGGGCTGCAGGTTGTGGCTCAGCATCATCTGGCTCCTTTCAACACTTCTCTGAGGTTTCTCCATAACAGGCATTTAAGGCTGAGCTCCCCCTTTGACAGCAGCAGCTCCACCCAAGGTGGTGTCATGAGACAGCATTCCCCAGGATGGCAGCACCTTCTTTCCCAAAGAACAGATTCCTGCAGTCAGTCACACTGGCATGGGTTATGTCTCAGGGGCTGGGGCTTGGCCAAGCCACCTGCGAGTCACTGACCATGGCTGCCAGTGCACCCTCATCTTTACAGTGAGCACTCCTGGGCCGTATTGGTTGGTTCTTCTTTTTCAACCACAAATAAAGAGGCAGAGGTTTTGTTTTGAAACAGAGATGCTGCCAGACAAGGCAGTCTGAGTTCTGGATTAGGGCAGCTTTATCTCTGCCTAACAAGATGGTCCTGGCTGTTGTCACGCCCATGGTGTTTGACGCTGGGGTAGCAGCAGAATGTCACAGCTCCTGCTGCCCCCCAGTCCCTGGAACACTCTCAGGGACAGACATTGGCTGTGTTCAAAGGCCCTCAAAGACGATCACATCGGGGCAGCAAGCAGGAAATAAGAGAATTGAGTTTTTCTGTATTTATATTTAATGCTTGTATTTGACCCTTCTCAGGATCCTCTTCTTACAACCACCACATCCACTTCTCCCGTGGGTGCTTCCTCAAAATCCTTAGTAACTGCAGCATTGAGTCAGAAAGTTCCTGGTTTTCCTGGCATCCCCTTTCTTCCTCCCCCTCAAACCAGCTCTCCCCAACTACACATTCCCAGCTCAGAGCACTGCATTAATGCTCCATTTTATTGCATGCTCTTAATGACGCATCTGCAGATACTTCCCCTCTCTAACTGAGCAAATTCTTGCTGGGATGGAAATTTTAAAATGAGAGTCAGATTGTTTCCACATCACAAGGCACAGCCAGGCTTTAAATACGACAAAATTCCTGAAATCTGTTATCCTGTCACCTAAGTATTTAAATAATTAACTACAGAAACATCCCACAGGCCTGGCTGAGAAGGCGAGAGTGTTTGCATACTAATTGATCACTAAATGCAAAGCAAACAGCTCATGGATCTGTCAATAATTACTTTAGAAGAGGCAGCCGCGGTCACTGAAATGAACTTAATCTACTCAAAGACTCAGCAGCACTTACAGGTGTAAGCACCGGCTCTGGCTGTTCACTCTAATGACTTTATTATTTCAATGTCATTAGCCCTGTTCCTCTCCTAGTTTTGCTAATGGGCACGCACATAACCAGCCTTTGCTACTGAATCATTCTCCCACTTCTTTATTTATTCCTTTCGCTCTGTGGGGGCTGCAATTGCTTTCTATATCTATGCACACACACATATTGATCTTCTCCTTTTTCTTCTTTTTTTAATTAGAACTGAAAGGACAATTTTCTTGCTGAAGGTGGCAATCAGAGGAAAGCATGGTTCATTTCCGAGGGGCTCCCACCTCCAGATCCCCAGCACATGCTGTGCATCCCAGGCTCCCTTACATAAAGACACATCAGAGCGAGGAAATGAGCCTGGCTGCTGTTTAACCATTGGGATGCTACTGCAGATCTTTTCTAGGGGCCTGGGATGCTGAAACAGAGCCAGAGCATCCTCAGGGTGTGTTGCTTCCTGAACCCATCATGCCCTGGCTCCTGGTCCCCCCTGCATGTCTCTCCAGGGTCTTGGCTGAATCATCCCCAAGGACACTTGTTCTCTGTCCGTCTTCTCTCTTCTATTGCCCTCCTTCCCTACTGTACCAAAGCCCCTGCAACATCTTGCCTTCAAAATGCTGCCCTGCCTGTACCAAAAACCTTGGATTTGCTCAGGAGAGGCAGCTGCCTCATCTTCCCTGGGTCCCCCCTGCCTCGGCTTCCCTGGCGCTGTAGTGGTGGCTTGCTGCAGCCTCCGTTAATGAGGACTGGTGCAGGGGACTCTGAAGCTCCCTCAGTAAAAATCTCCCTGGGACTGACCCAAATCCATCTCAGAACTCCAGGGGCGGATGTTTTTGAGGATTTTCTGTGAAATGACATGTCAGCAGCCGCATTCACACCATTCCCAGGTGGGAGATGGATGCGGCAGGGCAGTGACTGAAGGGAGACAGATAATTTTACACTTTCTGGATGTTACTTGAGTAAAAGGAGGATGGAGATTAATAGAAGGACGTCTTGGTCTACAGGGAGCTTTACAGACTCACTGAGCTCTGCTGAGCACTACTAATGCCCCTCAGTGTGCATCCTACAGGTGAGGAGTACCTGGACTCCCCTGCTGCCACCAGCCCCGGTGTCTCTGCACCCCATGGCCAGGTGGACATGTCCCCTTCCCTTTTTTCTTTCTGGGACAGGGGGTCTTTCAAACACCCACCACTGCATTTATGCAGCACATAAGACTCCCCAGGACATGCTGGGCAGAGATGGGAATTTCACTGCATGATCCCTTTAAAAGCATTAGTATTTCTCCATTAAGCAACAAGCCCTCACAGCCTTGGCTCAAACCCCTTGTTTAGTCCCTTTTGGCTTTTGGTTCAAAACCCTTGTTTAGCCCAAACCCTAGCAGGATGAAGGACCAGGTTCAGCCTTCTCAAAGTCAGTCAGCTAAAAGATGGGAGGAAAGTTTCCCTGCAGGCATCTCAGCATTTCCTGGAGGTGGTGGTGGTGTTTCTTTGAAGCACTTGAAGTCACACATCCCCTAGAGCAGGACAAGCGTGGCAGCCAGCTCTGACTCTGCCATCCCCAGCCCTCTCGAGGATGAAGTAGCGATGGGGGTTGCTTCTTTTAACCCAGAGCACAGAGCTTCTCGCTAGGAGTGTGAAAAAGTGCCTCGTAGGAGGATTATTTGCCTTGGCATTAAGCTTGAATAAACAGGCAGGGGACACTGGGTGAGGGATGGAGGGCGCTGAGCTCAGACACACGCTAATGAATGTGGCATCCTTGAGTGTGTGAAGGAAGGGAAGGCAGACAGAGCTGTCTGTGTGGGAGGCCTCAGCACTGACAGTACACTAATCAGTGCAGCCTCTGCCTCAGCCCTGCTATTGCTCAACCCATTAGTTGAGCTGTTATCATAAAGCTTTCTCATAGCCCACCCCTTTGGTGGTTCTGGCTCACAACAAAAGGCAACCTTTGGTCTTCTTTAGAGCATCCTACTTACAAGATAGAGTGGGTGACCAAAGAGGGGCTGCTCCCACATGTTGTGTTCTACACACCACTCTCCAAATCGCAGTTTGATTAAGCCAGAATCTTTTTTCTAAGTCATGTGGTACAAATACTCATTGAGCCACTTTGCTCAGGGCATCTTTCTTTGTGAGAGATTGAAATAATTTTAAAAATCAGGTCCTCTTTCCTTATTGTGTGGGGTGAAGGGATGATTTGTGTTGCTGCCACAAGTCGCTCTGTTGTCCGTTGTCAGCAATGTCCCAGCCCCACTGTCCCTTGCGCCCACGAGGTCCCTGTGCTGTGTGTGCTGGGTTGCAGCCTTTTTCCTCCTTTGTTGCATTAATCAGTGAGGTAGGAACGAGAAGGCTGGAAACAGCTTTTTTAACAATCCCTGCCATGACTCCACCACCAGCCTCTTTGACTTCATGATTTATTTCTTTTCAGGAGTGAGCTAGACTGTGAAATCACTTTGAAGTTTTTCTCCTGAGAGGAAACATCAGGAAAGTATTAATACAACCAATTTTTTTTCTGTGATAGAGGCAAAAAAGAAAACCAAGGCAGAAATAAGAGCTCCTGCAGAGTTGTTTACTCTAGATTAAACTGTCCTAGACTCTCCAGATCTTAACAGCTTTAGCTGAGGAACAGCCTGAAAGTGATTAATTTATAAGGTGACAAATATAACTTGCAGGCAAGAGGCAATTTGACTGTTCAGCTGGGAGCGAAGAGGCTGTAAACAGGTTGTTCCACCCTGTGAACAATATATTTGCTTTCAAGTTGGGGATAAAATTCAGAGCTCTGGATACCTTGGGTTTTGGTATCTGACCCAGAGCTTTTTGGCCATAGCTTTACTGGTCTTGCTGACAGTCTTTTACCAGCTGATGGACATTCATAGCTCTGTGTGGCCTGAAGGTCACATAACACCCCGAGAACTGCTGCAATGGGTTATTCAGCCAACGCTCTGCTGGGTTGTGCTCAGGTGGGCAGGGGAACATTCAGAGGGAAGGCACATCCAGGGGGATGTAGCCTTGTGCCTGTGCACCCCTCTGCCCCAAGGGCTGAGTGGGGGCTGGAGCTGCATTCTGGGTTCAGGCACAGTTACCTGTCTCACAAGTTCTCTGCAGAAAGCCAGATCATCTCTCAGGACTAATGACATTAATTGTGCCTAGATGAAAGCAGACACACGCTGCTTAATTTATTCTTCCTGTATTGCTGTTGATTGCTTGTTATTCTATTACCCCCCCACTGGATAGATCTTGTACTCAATTATTACACTGATGACCCGCCTTTGCTGCTAATGTGACACTCTTGTTTCCTCTTCACTACAACAGCCTCTGAAATAACATAATGCATCAGTTCTGTGCAGCGGCACACAGGGCTGGGCGCTCTGTGGCTCTCACACGCTGGCTCTCACACGCTCCCTGCAGCAAGAGACACCATCCTTCTGTGGTACTGATTTAATGAAATATTTTGTGAGTTGAAGTTGTCTCTGCTGCTGTCCCCAGGCCCCGTGTTTCGACCAGGCACCAGAGGCTTGAGAATTATTGATCTGGGTAAGTCAGGGAGTTGCGAATAATACGTGAACATAAGGAGGGATCTCACAGGAGATATATGAAGGCATTGGCTCGCTCCTTGTAGCTATTGCAGCTTTCCCATATGTCTTCCTGTTAAAATATGCTCTGGCTTAACTAAGACAAGAATTAGAGGAAGGCTGAGGGCTGCAGGAAACAAAAATTTGGCAACCCACCACCAGGATGTGGGATGCCTTTGTAGCCCAGCACATCAGACTATGGGATGCCACACAGACTTATCTTCTTCCTAATCATGACTTGGAAGATCACTCCTTCCCACCCACAGCCGTGTCATGATACCTTTTGTACAGCAAGATGGGAGTATTGGTCTGCCTCTCAGAGCCCCAGTTTTAACCTTCCGCATGGCTCAGCAGGGAAGTGGGTCACAACCACACAGGCTGAATGAGACTTGGACGAGCCATGTCTGCAGAGCAGAACATGCTCATCCTGCCACAGTGATTTGCCAGTCTTGAGCTGTCCACTGAGTCAGAGTCACTCTGACCCTGCTCCAAGCAGACCCACAGTCCCCCCACTCAGCCTGAGTGAAGACCTATTGCTCCCTGTGCAAGAAGGGCCTGCGTGGTTTTCCCTTCCTCACTGCCTCCTTCATCACTGATGTATTTCAAAACAAGAGTTTTCACAGTTCATTTTTGCCAGTTTCAGAGAAAAACCCTTCCTCAAGGCAGCAGTTCTCTGACTCAATAGCTTTGTTTATATCACTGGCTGCAAATGGGCTTCCAGAAGCCAGGCTGCAACTTGTCTCCTAACAAAAAAGTTTCAAAGAAGACTGCTTTGAGGGAGGCTCCTGAAAACTACTGCATCTCCAGGTCTTAGCAATGTTGCTCTCTGATAAAGCCAATGATCAGGATGGTTTTAGGGAATTCTGACCATTGCAGGGCCATTGGACAGATCCCATGCAGGGGTGGGAGATGTCTTCTTCCCCGCACTGGAAAATAAAAGAAAATTATTCCTCTGCCTCTGCCTCTGAATGGCAGTTAAAGGTTATGCTGGGGCATAACCTTCCAAACCATGGCCAAACCCCATTAAATGAGCCTTCTTCTGCTGCCAGCAATGTTTTATCAGCTCCATGAATTCACGATCCAGGGCTCGCTGCTGGCCTTTGGTGATGACCGTGTGTCTGGCTGCTCAGCCCCTGGGGCATCCCTACTGCTCTTCCAAAGTTCTTCCCATGGACCAGCAAATAAAACATCCCTGGTGCTAACAACTGGTCTTGGAGATGTCTTATTCCCCCTTCACATAATGTCCTGGTTTCTCATAAACACAGGAGGATGCAGCCTCCAGTTCTGCGTGGTACAGAAGTGCCATTAGGGCAGCTGGCGCAAGCACTGAGCAGCAGGCAATTTAGGATGATAGTGTGCTAAAACAGTTGAACAACCCACAGTCAATTCAAAAGCTTTCTGGCAGCTCTCCCTTCATTTTGGAGATTTCCTATCTTGCAGACCTATATAGGAGCGGATTAGTAGAGATAAATTGGATAGCAACTCTGCCTAATGTGTCAGCAAGGCTAGATTACAGCTCTCAGATGCTTTGTAATGCCTGGTGGTGCTGTCAGAGGTTTCTCCTAGGTCCTGAAGGAGGCTTTTGTGAGGCTTTGCCTAGGGCATGGAGGCCAGAGGCGAGCAGCCAGTTCCAGTTCTGGGCTTCGTGGTGGTGGTTTGAGGCTGTTCTGCACCCAGGTGCTACCTTGTCCTCGTCCTGCTGTGCTGGCTGGCTGTTCCCCAAACCTCTCCACGGGCACTGGAAAGAGAAAAGCATCTGTCAGAGCACAAGGAAAACTTCAGGCTCGGTGCCATCTACAGACTGCTCCCTAGAGATGTTGTTCCTCCTCCTCAGCAGCATGCAAAGCGGAGGAAGGACCCCCTGTGAATTTATCCTGTTTGAAGTCCTGAGAGGCAGTCCTGAGCTGCCTCCAGTGTGGGCGAGTCTGCCTTGGTGCTTCTACAGTTCCCTGTGATCCTTACCCTCCTCTCTGATCTTGTCCAGATGCCACCACCACTTGTTAACTACAGCATCTTTGCATCCAGCTGCTCAGCATCACCCGGCTCTGATACGCAGAGATTCACAGCAGAGGCTATCTGTGAGCACGTTCCTTTCTGCCCATAAATACAGATATTTTTCCTTTTAAATCATGACTATATGAACTCCATTCTATTTACTCCATTACCCACAGGCAAATTGTTAAATGATAGCCCTGTACTTCAGTTGGGAGGCTGTGCTTTGAGCAGCTCCTGCAGCTCAGAAACTCTTATTAATGCTGTGCTGTGAAGGGAAGGGTTGGGGACCAGGGAACATGTGATTACTCAGGATAAAAATGATGGGAAATACTCCAAGAGGAATGTACTAAAAAGGCCCCCTAGTCTATTAACCACCAAGATTGGGGGGTGTACTGAAGCTACTCAGTTTAAACCTTATTTGCTGCTCTAGGGGATTTTGTCACTTTTCTCATTTAATCCACTTACTTTTATAGGCAGACAGGCAGATGGACAGGGACTGATCCCTCTCTCACTCCTCACCCCGTTATCTGCTGACTTCTGTCTGCCTGACACCGTCATTTTGCGGCCTCTGCCTGCATTTTTTTAAGGTGTTCAAAGTTCTTCTTTGAGAGATAAATCTTCCTGCAGCTCAGACTGAAAAATCTGAAATAGTCCTGGCTGGAGCAGGGATTAAGCAGCAAACCCTTATTTATTTTCTCCTCAATGCTCAAATCAGACCTTTCCTGCTGTTCCTCTGAGGTGTTGCCTGTCCTGCCCCTGCTGACCCATCCTCTGCAGAAGGGCACTTCTGGCATCAAGCTGCTCTGGGAATTGAGGAGAATCCCCTGACTGAGCAGGGGATGCTCTGGGGGATGACTGGGGACCACAGGGGACACAGGAAGCAAAACAGCCCCATCTGCCCACAAAATTTCCCATCATTATGCATTTCATCTGCTTGCCTTAAAAGCACTCACATACCTGGATTGAAACATCCTTGTGCACAGTTACTTTATTAAAATGCTTGTTTTTAACAAAATGCACTAACTCCAAACATTAGGTTGTGTTTACTATACCTCTGGAGATGTTTTGGAAACCACTCAGCAGTAATCTGGCCTCTAACTGTAATCAAAATGGGAATCCCCAGAAAAATCTATGAAAGATGGTATCTGGGGTCTGAACTGGCAGGTAATGGAGCCTTCAGAGCTAATAACTTCATGCCCTTTTGTTGACTGGCAGCTTCAAAATTGAATGTCTCTGGTTGTTGCTCCTGGGAGCAGAGCTTCCTGTGGCTGTTCCTCGGCAAACAGTGATTAAACTGCAGCTTTATGCTGCCAGAAAAAAAAAAAAAAAGATGGAAAAAAGTAGCTTTGTAAACAAGCTCTCAGGAGAAGCCCTCCAGTTTGCCCTGCTCACCTTGTACATTCTCAAAGTGAACATAATCCTCCTTCTTCAAAAATCTGAGGTTAACTTAAAAATTGCCAGACTAAATTTTTTAAAAATTTATTTTTCTTATTATAATTACAATCAGTGTTGGGAAACCAATTTGTCTTTTTCATTTTGCCATTGTTCAGGTTCTTATTTTTCCAGCTGCATGAGCAGAGGAGAGCAAGACAGGAACCTTGAGCCCTGGCTGCACAGGACAAAGATGTGGGGATCACTCCTTGTCCAGGCAAACCTCTCTGCTGGCTCAGTCCTGCTCTCTCGACTGCTGAGACACTCTGCACCCCAAATGGGTGCTGCCTTGGACAGACCTAATAGAGTGCTAAGGAATAGCAGGGCTATGTGGTATCATTCCTGGCACATGGAATTACAGCCTGGACACAGCCAGTGCTTCACTCCTGGATGCTGCTTCCCCATATTTGCCTGCTGAACAAATTTCTGACAGAACATTTAAAAATTAGATGCTCTTAATGTCATAAATGAGTAATCACTTTTTTTTGTTTGGTTGGTTGGTTTTTTTTTTGTTTGATTTGCTATCCTTTGACTTGTTTCTCCTCTGTTTTCAATTTTCACTCATTGGTATTCAGGGTCAGACATGACTGCAGTGGGTGCAACACGAGCCACCTACAACTGCCCCTTCGCCGTGCCAGGGCTCTGGAGCAGATGCTGGCTGTGGAACCAAAGCAGATGCTGATAACAGAAAATGCTGAGACTAAACCCAGAGAAATCCATTATTTTCCTTATGCCCTTCAAATAAAACCCCCCTCCTGTTGAACAGGGGCTTATTATTGCAGCATCTTGAGAGGAGGGATGTTGCCATATAGCTAATGTGATGATTTCAGGTACAGTTGCTGATGCCTGATTAAACATCTCTGGGATCAAGCAGACTGCTTGGATTGAACGGGCCATTATTCTATCCCACTAACAGCAGATTCAGAGAGTCACCTTATAATTAAAATCAGGATAGATGTCATCACTAAATTTTGATGAAAAGAGCTTCTGGTTTTGCGCACATCCAGGCATCTTGGGTGAAATGCAGAGGACAGATCCTGCAGCTTCCTCTGTTTCCTTTCCCTTCAGCACAAGGGAGCACATTGTAGTTGTGCATTAGGGAATTTAGGGTATAAAATATAAGATAATTCAGAACTTGAGGGACTAGACTAGATCTGTTCCTATTGCCTGAGCCAATGATAATGCCTGCCATGCCCTGGGTTCAAAGAAGCTGGCACAGGAGGTGGGTGGTGAGGCCCTGAGTCCAAGCCCTGCTGTGGGTTTGGGGATGCACTTGAGCGCTGTGGACAGCCTTGGTCTTTGCAATGATGTAGAATATTTAGAGGAGCTACACAGAAGACTAAAGTAGTGCAGGAGATGGGAGAGCTGCCTTAGGAAGAGACAATAAAAAGGCTGGGATTCTTAGCAGGGAGAGGAGAAGGCTTGAGGAGGATGAAATAATGAAGATTTTAGGTAAGGTGACTTGTTAACTGCATCCCACAGCACCCTCACTGAATCTAGCAGGATACCAATTTAAACCATGTACAAGGTGGCAGGGATTTGCACAGAGGCAGGACATGTCCTAAACATGCTTCCTGGAGATTGTGGACTCTGACAATGTCATCAGGGTTGGTGCAAGAGCAGCTGTTACTGAAGCTGTCCTTCAATCCGGGGCACAGGGCAGAAGCGGAGCGGAGCACAGCACTACCCCACTGCTCAGAGCTTGGCAAACTCTCCTTGCTTCCCAGTGTAAGATATTCAAGAAAAGGCTGTAAAATTCCTGGGGCTGCTTTGCATGTGGGATGTTTGTCATGATCAGCGTGGGGTGTCACTTAAACTCTGATTCATCCAGATCCCCCTGGAATGACATGTTTAATATGAATTATCTTTTATCCTCCAGCAATTTTCTGATTGCTCCTCTCTATAGATCTGCGAGATATAGAAAATGCTGTATATCTCCTTTCATGGAGCCAGTCTGGAAATTAAACATCTTACTTCCTCAAGGGACAGATTTTTCCCCAAGCAGAAGCCCAGGTAACAGAGCTGGCAGGCTGGTTTATCCCTTCTGGTTGCAGAGACACAGACTTGGTCACAGCCCCTGGGGGACACATGCTGTTTGTGCCCAGCAGCCAAGGCAGCACTCCTCCACCAGTGCAGCTGGCTTCCTTGAGACAAAATCCTGCCAGGGATGCTCCAGTGCGGTTCCTGCATTGTGGGATGCCTGAACCTTTTTGTAAATGTGAAGCCCCCAAATTTGTATAGATGAGGCATAAGAAAAGGGATCCCATCCACACCTCCCAGCCCCACACAGCGTGGGTCATTTCCCAGAGCTTTTCCTCTTGGAAGTGTTTTCCATAATTTCTCTGGGTTTTTCCCTCTGACCCCACCCTGGCTCAGCACCATCTCATCAGTCCCACTGAGGTTTCCCTCTCTGAGGTGTTGTGGTTTAACCCCAGCCAGCATCAAGCCCCTTGCAGCCACTCACTCACTTCCCCACCAGTGGGATCTTGGGGAGAATCAGAAGGGTAAAAGCCAGAAAACTCGTGGGTTGGGATAAAGACAGTTTAATAGGGAAAGCAAAAGCTGCTCAAACAAGCAAAGAAACCCAGGGAATTAATTCACTGCTTCCCATGGGCTGGCAGGTGTTCAGCCATGTCCAGGAGAGCAGGGCCTCATGACATATAACGGTGACTTGGGAAGACAAACACCATCAGTCCAAATATCCCCCCTTCCTCCTTCTTCTCCCAATTTTATATACTGAACACGATGTCATACGGTCTGGAATACCCCTTTGGTCAGTTTGGGTCATCTGTCCTGGCTGTGTCTCTTCCCAACCTCCCTTGCACCCCCAGCCTCCACTTCAGCATGGCAGTACAAAAAGCAGAAAAGGCCTTGGCTCTGTGTAAGCCTTGCTCAGCAATAACANTCATGACATATAACGGTGACTTGGGAAGACAAACGCCATCAGTCCAAATATCCCCCCTTCCTCCTTCTTCTCCCAATTTTATATACTGAACACGATGTCATACGGTCTGGAATACCCCTTTGGTCAGTTTGGGTCATCTGTCCTGGCTGTGTCTCTTCCCAACCTCCCTTGCACCCCCAGCCTCCACTTCAGCATGGCAGTACAAAAAGCAGAAAAGGCCTTGGCTCTGTGTAAGCCTTGCTCAGCAATAACAAAAACATCTCTATATTTTCAACCCTGTGTCCAGCCCGAATCCAAAACACAGCCCCAGACCAGCCTCTGTGAAGAAAGTCNTTTTATATACTGAACACGATGTCATACGGTCTGGAATACCCCTTTGGTCAGTTTGGGTCATCTGTCCTGGCTGTGTCTCTTCCCAACCTCCCTTGCACCCCCAGCCTCCACTTCAGCATGGCAGTACAAAAAGCAGAAAAGGCCTTGGCTCTGTGTAAGCCTTGCTCAGCAATAACAAAAACATCTCTATATTTTCAACCCTGTGTCCAGCCCGAATCCAAAACACAGCCCCAGACCAGCCTCTGTGAAGAAAGTCAACTCTCCCCCAGCCCAGCCCAGCCCAGCCCGGCCCGGCCCGGCCCGGCCCAGCCCAGCCCAGCAGGATTTGCTGCCAAGCCCTGAGCATCGGGGGAGCTCTGTGCACCAAAGGCCCAACAGAGAAGGCAGCCCTGTGACTGGGAAGTCTCTGGCCCTTTTGCAGCCTGCAACAGCCATGCACAGAAACATCCCCGAGCAGGACCAAGGTTGTGGGCTGAGCAATGCCTGGCTCTGAGTCTGGAGTAGGAGCATCGGCCACTCCACAGAGCTCAGCCTCATGGGCAGCTCAGGGCCAGCAGCCACATGTGACAGGAGTGTGTGACGAGTGCCTGTGGGTCTCTGCATGTGTCCACTCCCTCTCCTTGCCTCTGCAAGTACATATGTTTGCAAGCACACGTGTGAGCCTGCGTGTCCAGACTCCTAACCCCATTTCTCTGGGAAGAAGCCACTCAAGAGCTCTTTCCAAGTAACATTTCCAATAAAGAAACCTGCGCAAATGGTGCGTAAAGCTTTTATGAATCAAGCCCTTAATCAGGATGTCAGGTTTCCGAGCACATCCTTCAGGCCTTACAGCCCTTTAATGCATTCATCACATTAAGAGTTAATTTACAACACGCGGTTTGAGGCGAGCTCTCGGCCCGTCCAGGAGGATCTGCCTGAAGTGTGAGCCGTGCGTTAACAACCCAAATGTATTCCACTCTCAGGAAAAAAATATTACCCCTGATATTTTTGCCCTTCAAGGGAGGCTCTGGGCTGTGGAACAACACAGCAATGGTGTGACAGGACCACCACCGCGTTCATGAATTTTAGATGCCTGTGAGAAATTATCTATTTTTCTGGACCCTTGCTGGGCTCAATCAGTTCCTCCGTGGTTGGTGACAATTAAAGAACCAATATGATGCAAAGAGGATATTTTAGACACTGTTTGACACCAAGGCTCCCATCCCACTGGCTTTGGTCTCTTCCCTACCTCCCAGGACATGTTCCTTCTCTCTCTTTTCCCAAAAAGGATCAGCATGTTTGCTGTGCTCCCAGTTTCCAGGAAATGGGCTTTCATGTCCGAAGGTTGTGTATCCCTATGCAGAAATTACAATGATGTTAGAAGAAGAGGAATTCATTGCCTAATACCCTCTGCCCACGCAGGATGCTGGGAAGTCTTGGGGCTGGACTGTGGAGCACTGTGGACCATGCAGTGTGGATATCAGAAAAGCGTATCTTTCCCTCCTTCTCACTTTTCTTCTTCTCTCTGTTTTCTAAACAGATGACAAATTTGAAACTATTTTTCTCTTTTGAGACGGCACTATTCTGGAACCAAACCACAAATCTGCTGGTGAAATAAAAAGGCCATGCAACGGCTTTGTTAAGCAGCATCTTTCCTGGGGAGATCTTGCAGAGCTTTGCAAAGCTCTGCAGATCCAGAAGGTCACAATAGTAACAGCGTATTGTCGTCCCCAGGCCCTCCTTTGTCTTCTTTCTCAAACGAACAGGTCAAAAACTGAGACACAGGGGACATGAAAGGAGATTACAAAGCCATAGTGCCAGCACTAGGACAATTTCCCCCCTCCTCAAACCCACTCTCCCCCTTTGCTGCACCAGTGTTGCTGCAGGGCACAGCTCCCTGTCACATCCCAGCTGCAGGCGTGGGTTCTACTGTGTTCAGTAAAGTCATACCAAGAGAAGGGAGATAATAATCAGCTGTGCCCCTAATAGAGATGGCCAGAAAAGCTTTACAGTTTTGGATGAAAAAAGGTTATTTTGATTTAAATGAAAATCTTTTTCAAAACATATCAATTTCAGCACAATATTGTCTAGGGAAAAGAGGCTCAAATTATCCTGTATTCATATGCTGGCATTGAATGTTTTCCATTTTTCATCTGTTTTGATTCAAAAACAAATCCACAGTTTATAATGTGTATACTTCTCATATAGCTCTAAAGGTCAAATCGAAAAGCAGCTTGAATTCACTAAAACTAGACATTTCAATTAAAGCAGTTTTTACAAGCTAATAATATTGGGAGAGTTTAAAACTTCATGGTTTTCTACTTCAGAACTGGAAACAAAAAAGAGAAGGACTCGTGGAATTTTAATGAAAAAAATATGATGTTCTCACGCTGCTCTTTAACTAACGGACTGGCATGAGGGAAAAAGGAAACCAGAGTTCACATCCCTCACCTGCGTAGTTTGGAGATTTGGATGCCTCTTATTAAAAAAACCCCAAACTTTACTTTTCTGTCATGGGCTTCTCTCATTTTGTTCAAATTGTTTCGCTTTTCTACAAGGTAAATAGAACAGACTTGTTAGGCTTTGCCTGGACCCTGCTTAGATCAACATCCCTCCATCGAAGTGTTTTCCTCTGACTTGGCCTGACTAATTTTAAACAGCCAGAAGATACCATTGCTTGTGTTAGGTGAAATTTGCTCAATTCTCCAGTTAAAAAACCACACATTTTTTGGTATGTGTTTTCCTTGCCAGCCTCTGCTCATTCCTCCTGTTGTGCCTGCCGCGGTGTTCCTTGCCCAGCAGAAAGTCTCTGCCTGTGAGCACCTTCCCAACCTTGCAAAGCCTGGTCACAGCTGAGGTTGTTTCTCTTCTCTGCTGCACAAGGATCTCGGTCACGGTAATGCCACTACCCAGCTTTTCCTGTGTTTATAATGGCTGAGGGAAGTTGGATGGTGTTATTGAGAAAGCTTCAATTTCCTAGCCCAGGCAAATACTCCATTGACTCTTCCAACAGAGCAGAGACAAATTCTCTGCTGCACAACAGGCAGACAAATAATCCTCACACAATTTATCACAAATCTCTTGATCCAGTCTTTGAATATGGGAGCTTATATCATGTAAATACATATGAAAGCCTATTAGCTCCTTTGATCACATTAACCTGCTGCTGTTCACAATTAGTTTGAAGTCTTTGTCTGAAAAGCTCTACTTTAGTGTAAGAAGAGACGCAGGGGAGGAATTCAGCCTGTCAGAAGAAAATGACTTTCAAGAAGACGAAAATTTTGTATGGTTATGTGATTCAAATGTAATTCTTGCTAGTCTAACATGGAAACCAAATCCAGCTGGAGCACAAAGAGCTCCAGGATGCCACTGAGCCCTCTGCAAGGCTTGCCATGGGGCAGACACAGTCTCTGGCTGCGGGTGGACACAGCATATAACGGGGTGACAAATGGTGACAGCATGGAAAATAGGAAAAGGTCAAGGTCTTGACATTAAAGAATTTATGATCTAAATAAACAAATATTTTGTAGAAAAAAAAAAATATTGTTCCCATTTTAAGGTCTTATCAGGGACTGCTCCAGATGAAATGCAGAGTTTTCAGCCTGGTATCTTGTCTTATCCATGGGATGATCCCTCCCTCTCTGGAGGGACTTGATTTTGTGTTCTTTGAAAATGTGTTGATCAGCTCATGGGACAGAGGATTTTGTATAGTGCAGTTTCACCTTGGCTGTTAACTCTATCAGTTTCATTGCCTGGAATACCCTTGTGAGGAAGGGATGGCCATCCTATTTCCTCGAAACACTGCCTGACATAATTTTTGAGTAAGCTATTTGGGAAGCTCACTATCCTTGTGAGATTTGTGCTTGAACCCATCTCTTCTGTCCTATTCGCCTGACGATTTTTGATTTTTAGCCCCTACAGTTAGGCGAAAGGATCAAAGAGCAATGACAGCACTGTTTTGCCTACAAAAGGCATGGAAATTAGTGCTTCTGCTCTTGGATTTCTGCCTCTGCCTTGGTCTGCCACTGTTTGAGGAGGCTGGAGCTGCAGCCTCCCAAAGGCAATGCACAAAGCAGCCACTTCTCCACTTGTGCAATACCAGCAGTGTCTCTTACCTGTAAAGACAACGTAAGTGGTAAAACACTCCGTCTGAGGCAGGCACAGCCAGGTTTCCAGTTTAATTAAATGTGAGGATCTTTTGTAGGGGGAAGGGAAGAAATCTAACCCTGTTCAAGGAGGGTATTCCAGAGGGAGCTGTTTGAAATAATCCACGAGGCTAATTAGCCATGTTATTTTCTTGTTATTTCTGGGTACCCTGCATGGTATCAAATGTTTATAGTGGCTATACTCCAACCACCAGCAAAAGGAAACATAGAGCATCCTCTAAACACGATGCTGGAAGAAAGTTCACTCCAGCACATCTTAATCTATGCAAGACTCAGGGAGATTAGTGTCTCTACACAGCTCCGTGGTCTGTCAGTGCTGACAAAATACAGTGGTTCTCCCTGTTTCATGTGTTTGGCAGTGCTGACATGCTCTGGTATTCCTGGGTAAAGCCTACCCCACACTGCTAAAAAAATCTGCTAAGCTCCTTGCTCTGCAACTCACCCTGCTGCCACCCCTGTAGCTAACAGCCAGTCCACTCAATTAGATTTAAGTGCTTTGTTTTTCAAGAGGGAAACAGAGGCAGACGAGAGCTACACATGCCTGATGTTTTGTATTTGTACACGTCCTGATTTAGCCCTTGGAGATGTTTAAGTAGAGCACAAAGGCTCTTACGGCCACTCTGAAGGACCCTGTTGGCAAAGGGACCTGTGTCCCGACTCTGCCTCACTGAGCCATCATGAACTGTGTGTGGCAGAAGTGCACCATGGTGGTGAGAGGAGAAGAAGTCCACTTGTAAACTTAAATAGAGTTTGGGAAACTTTCACTTGAATGTGCTATCCTGGTTTGTGTCAGACAATGAAGTGTTGGCTTAAAATACCCCAGCCAAATATTTTGGTACACAGCGAAACCTTCAGCAGTGGGAGGAACTGGGCAAACAGGACATCAGTTACTTGGTACCTGGAACTTTCAGAGGATATGGGACCTCATCATAGGCAGAAAACATGCACATTACGAATTAAACCCAGTTTCAGACCTGTTCTTGCCCTTCTAGCCACAAACACAGTGTCACACCAGGCAGTGAGCAGCAGCAGGGTGAGAGGGGATTGCTCCTGTTGCTACAGGCAGAGGAGATGGCTCCCAGTCGCCCACACTTACAGCAAAAGCAGTGCCACCTCGGGTGGACTGTGGAAAAGCTGTATTCCTTGGACAATTTGATAGAGGGTGATACTGGGAAATAATGACAACACGGGAGCATTGCCATGCTTCTCTCCTAACCGAGCCAAGTGACACATGCTTTTTTGGCACTGCGAGGGACTGTTTGCTAAATGACACATCAGCCAGGCATTTCCAGACTTGTGATAATTTGGGGAATTGTAAGGAAATAAATTGAATGGCAGCTGGATAGAGAAAAGAGAGGAACCAGGAATGCAAACACTTGAGGTATCTGTTCTCTGCTCCCCTATTAGCAATGATACTCTGAGCAGTGGTAATTCAGGAGCAGCCCTTTACCTCACAGAGATGATTTTCCAATTAGCCAAACTTCCAGGTCGCCTCCCGTGAGCTCTGTGGAGAACTCACCGATGCATTATGCAGATCTGCTTGTCATTTCTACCCTTTCAATTCCCCTTGCTTTCTGCTCTTCAAAAACTACGAGAGTCAGGAACAGGTTCATACCTGGACATGTTCTGTATCCAGGAAAATGCCAGAGAGCTGCTTTACAACAGTTGTGGCAATGAGGAAGAAATGAAGGCAAAGGGAGCTCTGATGCTCTCTCTGGGGTTTGTTCTGAGTGTTGGACACCTGCAAATGCTACTGGATCAATGCCAGTCTCAGGGACCTCTGTAGCAAAAGGGTTGGGCTTAGGGAAAGGATCTGCTGGTCCCCAAGCACCCACTGAGTTCAGCTACCCCTTGAGTTCAACCAGGTCCTGCAGAACTACAGAGAAACCTGGCTGTCCAGGTGAAAAGTAAAGAAATCCTCTACCTCACGGCAGCAATTCCTTGCTGATGGACGCAAATTGCCACAGCCTCACGGGTGGATTTTGCTTTGAGCACACCTGGGCTGCGAGTACCAGCTCATTTAATGCATTTTCTTCCCTGAATCTGCGTCTCAGAGGCTTTCACATGATTTTTCCAATACAGCATGCAGGATCTTCTGTGTCTGCCAAAGTACCCCAGCTGAGGGGATTGGTCTCCATACAGGCTGTTCTGAATTATACTTGAAATTGCAGCAGCGCCAGGACTTTTCAGGTTTGCAGGTGTTCAACAGCCTGAACACTGATGGAAAACCTTCCTAAAGATATATGACCCATTCAGTCAGGAGTGTTCATTGGATATCTGGGTGGAGCTTTCTGAACTGTATAGTCCAGATTGTCAAAAGAGAGGGTCAGATTAATATTTGCAAACTTAAGATTTTACTGAAATCCGCTGCTTCTCTGTTGCCTGGCTTCCCCTGATCAAAGACCAACATGCAACCAAACTTTCTACTGCCTTTAGTCTTCCTGGGGCTCAGAGAAATAGAATCCCCAGGCCTCACTTTCACCTTTTCCTTTAGTAAGGACTCAAGCCACCCTTTCCTCAGGATCTGTGGGGATGCTCACTCCGATGACCTGCCTGTGCAGGATAGGAAAATGAAAAACCATAAGGAGGCAAGTGTGACCCAATGAAAAACACTGCTAACCTTTAACTTTCCAATGAAATGGTGACAGGTGACCCCCAGCCAGTCTGCCTGTGTGATGGGCTCAGGGGTCTGGAGAGGGAATATTCCTTAGATGTGTGATGACAGAGTCAGGACACCACTTGTGTGCCCAGTTTGCAGTCTGCTTTCATCGCTGCTGAGTGCTGACACACATGGCAGCAACACTGAGGGGAATGTCTGGGGATTCCTGCCCTCAGTCATCAGCACTTGATGTAGTCATGCAGAGTGGCCTCTCAGCATGAGGCATGTACCTGTAGCTGAAGCATTTTGAAGCAAGCTGAGGTTCTTATTGTTTTCTGAGTCTGGCCACAATGCTGTTTCTTCATCCGAGACTGTTGCTTGTGCTTCTGAGGAGCTGACAGGAGCCCACTCACCCCCAGCTGGCAGGGAGAGCTTCTGAAAAAGCATCCTGAAGTCGTGTGCACTGCTCAGGCCCAGCCTTACAGACAAGGACTGTGCTCCTATCACTAACAGGCAGCGAGGTAAGGAGGATCTGGAGAATATCCTGGATACCTGATCCTGGCTATAGCTGTGCCAAAGACAAGCTCACAGCCCACAGTAGCATCTCTGTCCCAGGCAGCCTTTTCTAAATGGATACTGGAAGGTAAATAAAGGTGGCAGAGAGCAGCTGGAAGCATGGGAAGATCTCAGCTATGAGATCAGAGCTGTCTTGGTATTTCCTTTAGATATGGAAATTGTAATTAAACTTTTCTATTCATCCCTCAGTGGTTTTTGGTTCAAGCCCTGCAGGTCACTGATGAAGAGACAGTGAATTATAGACACTCACAGAGTAACAGACACATACCTCAGAGAGTAAACTGTGTCTCTGCTGGGCTATTTGCTGTGGTGGCATTTCTCTCACTGTCAGACCCAACAGGGAACCCACGGTGAAGGACATCACCACACAAATACTGTAAATCCCATTGGCCCCAGCAATGGGACTTGCAGGGATGAGTGTGTGTGCTGTGGGAAGCCAGAGTTTGGAAGAGATACTGGAAAGCCAGACTTCAGGTTGTTGGTGTGCTAAAAGTCCCATTACCAAAACTTTTGCCTGAGTTTCTTGGGCATAATGGCACATTTCCCAGTCATGATCCCTTCTTTCCATGGGCTCCTAGAGTTTGGAGCCATGCCAGATACGTCAAATGCTCTCAGATGTGCGCACTGAAGTTTCTCAGAGATGAATTACCACGTGTAATTGCTGTGATGGATAACACAGCAAGGTATTGAACGAGGCCCTGGAGTCATTCAGGACCTACATTCGCCCCTTTTGTTCAGATGGAAAATTAAATGATTCTTAAAATAATAAATGTGCACCCTGGAGAGAAATACTCAGCTGCTCCCTCAAGAGGTGCTGTGCTGTTGTGTTGAGCAAGGCATAACGAAGGTAATTGAAAAGTTATTACTTTGGGGGCAAATTTGTCTTGGCTTGTACTGCCTTGCAAATAGACTCGGTTGTGAAGCAACCCTCGTGCTGCAATGGGGGAACAGCTGTGCTTCAGGAAACCAGGCCACCAGATCTGGGGCCAGATTCTGCATTTCCCTCTTCTTTGTGTGGTCACAAAGGTCTTGACCTAATCCCAAGGCAACAGGTTGTGCAGTGGTGCCTGATCTGACTAGGCTGAGATTGTGCAAGCTGACTGGTGCCACCTGGGCTGGGACGGGCTAACACCAGCGCTGGCCAGGCCATGGGGCAGAACTCAACAAGCTGCAGGCGACTGGGCAGGGAAACAGTGTGCTTGGATATAAACAGCAGGATAAGTGCTGTATGGGAGAGGTTGGCCCCAGGCAACCTGCTGGCATTACTGAGCCATGCCAAGGGAGACCACAAGGATCTGGCCGCGCTTCCTCTTGCTGGAACCAGCCTTTCTGTCTCCTCCACGTGATTTTGTCCCCTCTGCTGCTGTAGTCAAACGGTGACTCTGGGAATCTCTGTCTTTAAAGATATTAAAATCTCAGCATGATGAGATCAGAGCAACATAATCTAACTTTAAATCTGGATCCTTTGTGCAGGGGGGAGGACCAGAGACCTCCAGAGGTCCCCTCCTGCCTCAGTTGTGCTGCTGCTTTGGTGCTGGTTTGAAAAGAAGAGGAATTAAACCTCGCTAGTTCTGCAGAGGCAAGGAAGCTGTGGGAGATGCACTCTGCCTCACCAGAGACTTGTGTCCCAGACTAAGGTGCAGATGATAAATACTTTACTGGCTGTGCTAAAGGTCTTGAAGGGGTTTTTGTGTCTCTTAGATGAGGCAGTGATAGTGACTTTGTCACCTGCTGCTCAGAGATGGGTGGGACAATGCACCTTCACCTAGGAGAAGGTGCATTGATTCCTTGAGAGGTTTTCAGTGATGGTGCAGGACTGGTTGTGTGCAGATCCAGTGTGCAACTGGTCATCCCTGTCCTGTACACCCCGAAGAGAGAAAAGCTAGAGAAAAACAAAAGGGACAATTCGCTCCTCAGTGTCTTCCTGGGACCTGGCCTCGCTGCAGGGAATTGGAAGGAAACATTTTAAAAAACAGGTTTTGTGTTTTTCATTTGTTTGGTTTTTCCAGCTTCTTTTAAAAAATTAATTCAAATGAAATTACAGTTTTCATATGTCAGTCTTCTGTTTTTAAAAAAGCTCTCAAATAATTAGAGTACTTGAAGTAAACAGTCTGTTATGCTTTATTATCTGATATGTGCGATGACTCTGTTAAAGCCCTGTTGCACTTCTGCCATTTTCTGTATTTCAAAATGCTTTAAAGATGAGACTCCAATCATCAACATTAATTGCCAACCAAACAGAAATGAACCTTCTAAAAGGGAAATAATTTTATAGCTCTAATTTTATTAAGTAGCAAAACACGTTGTTTCCATCTTAGGTGGGCAGTATAAACATAAGTAAAGTTAATATTTATTAATCTTAATGTGCATGCCAGGTAACTGCAGCGCCCATCACAGCAGTGAGGGCTGCACAACTCCTGCTCTCTTGCTGTATGTTTGCACACCCTTTGGGTAAACAGGAAGGAGAGGAAGGTTTGGTGCTAATGAGATGAAATGCTCTTTCCAAAGGGCTCCTGATTTTAATCATGTGCTCAGGACTATGGGTGCAGGTAGGTAATTGTGTTTGGTGACTATGGTCGGAATCCAGGAGTGAGTGAGCAGCTCTGGAAGCAGCTGTGACTTACACACGCAGAGGTCTGAGTGTAGGCATCCACACACACACACACGCAGAATCACACGTTTGGTCTCCTGTATGGTGGTCATTTCCCACACAGAAATCTTTCCATACTTCCAAATTTTTTTTTTTCATTTTGTTTTTTAATTCTTGTCCTTTTTCTTGCAGTCTTGAAGCAAACCCAGATGAGGTGTGAAGCATCTTAACATTGTGAGCAGGACCAGCACTGCACTGTCACCAACACAAGCTGTGGGACATTGCTGGAAGCTGAGTCTTGAGCCCAGGCACTTTTGGGTTAGTTTCTGGCTTGCTGTCACTCTCCCTGTGCAGAGGATGATACAGGGACAGAGCGAAGGCAGGGCTGGGACAGAGCTGCACTTGCTGGCTGGCAGGGAGCAGGGGTTACAGACCAGGAGAGCTTTAGCAGGCGCTGGAGAATTGCCTCTCCTTGGCTGCTTGTTTGAACCCATCTCAGGACAGTTGTGTCTGAAAGGATTTTCCTCCAACACTTTCACTTGCCATGTGTCTGTAATTCTGCTCACTCCCATCACTGCAGTGAGCTCCTCAGCATCCTGTCTGGTAGATACGGGGATCTTCTGTAGGAAAGATGCTTTCGTAGGGCAGGTGGAGATCCATGTGTGGGAGAAAGGCCACGACACATGCCCAGGGCAGATCAGACCCATTGTGTTCCTAAGTCAGAACCACGCCAGGGACAGAAAGGTTTCCTGTCTCTGGCTTGCCAGTCCAGCCCACTATAACCACGTGGGCTTCACATGGTGAGCTGAGTGTTTCCTTCATCACACCATGGCTGTTTGGATCCCAAGCTTGGCACCACAGCCCTGCAGACGGGGCCAGTAGGTACAAAACCTGTGACCTCTGGATCAGCACTGAGTCAAATTAACACAAGCTATTTCCAAGACCATTTGTGCTGGGCAGGAGCAGATGTAGAAATTTTCTAACCTCCTCTCAAATGACTTAGTTGAGAAGAAAAGAGCCCCAGAGCATCACAGGTCTAACATTTGATTTCCCCATCAAGCCTGCTCAGCATCTTGCAGGATTTGCCCTCCTGCATCCTGCCTTTTAATTGCTGACTGATTGTAATATAGGATTTTATTTTCCCTATAATGACTCTTGGGGCCCCCAGATGTTCTCCTCAAGTGTGGTTGCGTCAGCACTAGAGATTGAATGACTGATACCAGCAATTTTTACAGCTTGAAAGAAGAGAAATATGTGAAGGGGATTTAATTTAGCTCCAATATTGTGTCTTCATCTTCAAGACTCTACAAGAAAATGACACCAAAAGGTTATTTTACAATGAGAGGAGGGAGAATTAGCCCGAGAGAGGGAGAGATCACCAGGCTGGCTTTCTAATATCAGTTCATTACAGAGAACACATTTGCGCAGCCACTCCACTGCTGCTGTTAATTTAAACCTGGATGATTAAAAGCTGTAATTGCACCATTTTAAATAAATGTCCACTATCTGGATTATTATATTTTTAATTAGTGTGTCTCTGTCAAATGTTTTTATCCCTCTGATTGATTTGTTTATACTGTATTTATTTATAATTCCTTCATCTCCCTGACCCTGCTATCTCCTGAGAACACAGTTTGATTGTGATTCCAGCAAATGGAAGAGGAGTGAACCAGGAAAGAGCAAAAGGTACCAGGTCAGCTTTCCCTTATGAGATCTTTGCAGCTCTCCTTCTTTGCCTCCTGACCCAGGTGTTCTTCTGCTCTTTTTTCTTCCCCAGGGCTGTGGGGGAGGAAGAACAGCCTGAAGGACTGTCTGGCTGGGAGGCAGGAGAGGGGAAAATTGAATTACTAGCCAGCAAAACTCAGCCTGTGGAGCTGGCAAGAGCATCATCCTGTGTGTTAGAACCCATTCTTAAACCATTTCTTCACAGGCAGGAACCTGCTCCTCTGTCTCTGGTGTAAGATCCAGAATAAGCACCTAGACACATGGCACCCCATTGCATGTTGTTCTCTGCCAGGGGCAAAGAGCTGCAAGCAAGAATGGCTTGTAGAGATCATGATCTGGATGCTCAGGGCACTCCTGAGTGGTACTCTGGGGCTGTGCTGTGGGGCACCTGAGAGAACACACTGAGAATATTCAAGAGGCTGCTTGCTCCTTTAGGAATCCAGGGCATCTCTGCTGATGCAGTTATCTCCTATCACATAAAATATCTGCAGGATAAGGACTGTCACGTGCTCTGACTTTGTTCTGCATCCACCACAGGAGGCTTCTGATGGCTGGCAAGGGCTCTGAGGCACTCTGATAGCATGAAGGCATAGTCTGCCCAGCAGGCAAATATTGCAAATCTTCCAAACACTTGACTTTACCCCATTTTCTTCAGTCTCTGGAACCCTTAAGGAATGGATCAGGCCTTCAGCATTACAGAAAAGGAGTCTGCATGTGTCCCCTGGCTACAAGAGAGTGTGTGGCCTCACCGTATCAGCTCTGTCAGCTGTTTAATGGCTTTCCCTCTAGAAGGGAGCCAGATGCAGTGCTGCAGCTGCTGTGTGGGGCAGGAGGAAGCCTGGTGAGAGCACATGGCCAGGGAGGCTTTTGCAAAGGGAACATTCTCACTGGGCAAATTTCAGTGTGGACTGAGTGACAAGGCAGTGGATGGACAGACTTACCAGGTAACTATACTGGAATGGTGTTTAGGCATCTGTACAGAGCATTTCCAGGAATGGCTGCTTGTGGGGCACTTGCTACTAGGAAAAAGGGAGCACAGCACTGAAGGAAGCCTCCTGGAACAGCACATCCAGTTGCCTGACCTCAGAGTTCAACTCGGATAGGAATTTGCTCTTGGAAGGCCACATACAGGGCAGCCACTTACGTTGCATGTAAGCAACACAGCTCCACTCCAGGTATGTCCTTTAGCACAGAAGGACAGAGCAGGAAGGAATGGGAGAACAGAACCTCAGCAGGCATCAGCCATGTTCTCATTGTGAATCCTCCAGCTACACAGCCAGAAAATAAGGCAGAAACCACACGTCTGTACCAGAGTATGATTTCATGGATACTTGAGCAGCCCCTAGGCAGGTACAACACTGGATGAATGGGATAGGTGAGAGGGTGGCCATGATTTTGTAGCAGCATTAGAGAAAATTACAGTCTGAAGCAAACCAGTCATTTTGGCCATTCAGAAAGGGTAATTACACTTTGAGATCTCTGGGAGGCAATTTTCTTGTTGGCTGGTAATCAGCCTGTGTGTTCCTTTTCTCTTATTTTAATTAAAAATATTGGTTTGCCATGTTCACCAGGCACTGCCTGAGCACAAATGCTTAATAGCATTTTGTAATTGACTGAATTGTCTATTAGTAAAAAAGTCTTGTAATTTAGTGAGCATCATTGAAGCGCTTACTGTTATACCTGATGCAAAGCTAAGGACTCCCACCTCAAGAACTGAGAGACAAGAGGGTTGTTAAAGACAAATTAAGGCGATTTCACATGAGAATAGCAGCGTACTTGGAAAAGTGGAGCTGATGGATGGGCCAGGGTGAGGCATTGGCATTCTGCAGTTGTCCATAGCAACTCTGCTCTCTCGAACTCTTTCAATCTGACAAGTGAAAGTGGGTTTGAAAGTCTGTGTATTGATTTTACCTAAGAGAAACATGCAATTTTTACAGATCACTTTCTCCAAAGAATTTCCTCTTGCAACCTTTGCCTTTGGCAGGCTCCCTAGGCAGCGTGGTGGTCAATGTGCAGGAAGGTAGAGATCCTGTTCGGAAGCCCTGATCTCTCAGCTGGGAGCCAGGGCACAGTTGGTCTGATACTTTGCAAACCATGAATGTTAGAATGCTGGAAAATCCAATGTCAGGACCCCTGTGGAGGCTGTCCAGGAGGGATCAGCGCACGGCTGGTTCTCTGCCCTCTGCCCTGGCCAGATTTGTGAGCTCTGTGCTCTGTTTTGACCCAAGGTATCAGTGTTACCCACCTTATTTTTTTTAAAGGGCAAAAAGAGGTAACTCACATGGTTATTCATGCCGGAGTTTATTTTTTATTGATTTGTGGTTCTCACCATCTGATGTGTGCGTGGAGGAGGCCTGGATAATTCTGAGGTCCTCGTGCTTTTTCTGCTGCTGGTTCTTCCTGCCCCCAGGGACATCATCTCAGGGAGAAGCACAACATTGGCATCCTTAGAGGGGACCTGACTGGCAGAGAGTCTGCTGTGGGCTGTTTTGCTTGCAAGATTGTGTTTCTGCTGCAGGGGAACGGCTGTTGCTGCAGACTTCCAGGTGGCAGGATGTCATCAACTCCTTCCCCTTTATGCACCCTCCTGTGATCTCTACGGATTGAAGAGGAGATGCTTCCACCTCAGGTATTCCCCAAGGGAGGAGGAGGAAGAAGCTTCTCTGGTGTCCTGTTCTGTCTGGATGATGGCCAGGCTTTGCTTCACACAGTTCTGCAAGAAGAGAAAGAGGTTTTCTATGAAAGACTCCAACTTCTCCCAGGCCATTTGTTCTTACATTCATAAATATAACTCCTCTAGACCTTCAAACTCTATTTGGAGAAAATTTTCTAGAAAATGATTTCTAAAATATCACCTGCTTTATGCTTTGCAACCCTGTGAGCTGCCCTGGGCACCTCCCCTCCTGCTCCTACAGTTGTTTCACTTGTCCTGTGCTTGGCAGTAGGACTGACTGTCTTTTAGAGGGAAGCTTCTACCTTGACGCCAGCTGCATTCTGAGTCAGGGTGAGGTGGTCCAGCATCCTCACTTTCTTCAGCTTGCACAAGTTATGCATCAGTTTTCAGGGTCTGCAGTGGGAGTTTGTTTGTGTGCTGCCTCAGTGCTTCCTTTGGAAAGTCTTCAGGAGCATGTGGGCATCCAGCAGGATTGCATCCAGGTTGATGCTGTTGATGGCGCCTGGCAGAAGCCATGTGATCCCTGACAGGCACTTGGCCAGCAGCTCAGAAAACTTATCCGGGTTGCCCTTAGCAGTCAGGCTGCCTTGGAGCAGCTTCCACAAGGCACAAAAAATCAGCATCTGGTCAGATTTTTCCAACACCCTCTTCTTGAGGACATTAATGGCTGTGTTGGTTCCGATTTTCCTCTATGTCTCCATTCAGGAATTCTAGCATTAAGGTAGAAAGATTGCCCATTACATCCTTAAGAATTTCCACTAAGGCCTCCTGAGCCAGTTTCTTCTGGAGGACAGAGCTGTAGGATGACACAATAACATCACAGAATGATTTGTTCCTTCCCTCATTTCTTATCTGCTTCCTGCCGCTGGTTGATAAACTTGATTGATTGAAAGCTGGCTACAAGGAACTCATTAATGTGTTTAGATATGGCTTCTATTTTGTTCCTCTGTCTCAGGATCTCCTCAGTTTCTTTCATTGCCTTGTTGCTGGTGTCAGTATCACTGCTGCTAATGTGACAAATAAGGGAATTGATGGTGGAGGTGACGTTATGACGTGTCATCACTGTCTGAGGAGATAAGCAGGATTTGGAATTCAGGGTTCATATCTAACTGGATCATATCTTTCAGTCAAAAGAGATTGTGTTTTCTGCAGACCAGCCTGCTCTCTTGCTCACTTGCATGTGGAAGCAGTGTCTGGGGAACCATATCCACCACACTGAAACTTCTTCCTTGAGAGCAGGTGGGCTCTGGCTTCAAGGGTGCATCTCTGCATGCTGACAAGAGACTTCAGATCTTTTGTTTGAACCATGCTGAGGTTTCTCATTGAAACACATTGTTGAAGAAACTCTTGACCTGCCAGGTTCCTGTTTTGCAATATGACCCAGCATCCTCACATGTTCTTCAGGAAGATCCCCAACTGTTTTGAACAGGCCAGTTCCTTCCTCTGCCCCTGCCACTGCTGCTTAGACTGTGAAGTTTCAGAAGAGCTGAGTGAATAAGGAGAGGACGAAAACCAAAAAACGCCGAGGGAAGAAGATTTGCATGGAAACAGTTTCTTTAAAGTTGCTATTAGGACAAAACCCACTGCATTTTACCCTAGGTAGCACACTTAACTTATTTTCATGTTATTTTCACGTTTCCTATTCTGACATGTTAAAAACTGGCAACTGTGACATGAGAAATGCCCTTTAGAAATGAGAAGCAGGCACTTAGTTTGGAAAAAAAATTCTTTGTCAGTGCAACAGCACTGCCTGCATTCTGACACAGCTCAATTTTGCTCCCCAAAAGTGCTGCTCCATGGAAAGCCCCTCTTTGCAGGACCTCTGACTGCAGCCCATCTCCCTGTGGTGAGGCCGTAGCCAGAGGTGGGACAAACCCTGGCTCAGAGGACCCACATCCTCAGCATCTCTTCGGATAGCCACGGACCATGAGCGGGGCTCTCTGTGCTCTTTGGCTCTCTCTGCTGGCTGCAGAGCACCCCAATCCTGGGCTTGTGTTCGGCGCTGTCCCCCCACATGGCTCCCTCTGGGGAACACACTGCTGTGGGGGCCAGAGACACAGGGAGAGGAATATTGAGTTTGAGCCCCTAGGAAGAATCACAAGATGTAAAGCAGGAGAAAAGAGCTGCCAGGAAAGATTTACAAAAGAGCCTTGCAAATGTGACAGCCAATTTCCAGGGAGATCCTTTTCCTTCCTAAACCTCAGTCATGAGCAAAAGGAGAGATTTTCCTTGAAGGCAGAGCACAGAGCTCTGTGTAAGGGAGCAAATGATCTACCTTGGGGCAGAGCAGCACCGGGCTTATTGCTGGGTTGGGAGGGAGTCACTCTCTTGGCTCTGTGCCTGGGACATCTCCTAACAGGGGTTGTGGGATGAGTATGGAGGGCCCAGAGCATCTCTCAGCTCACCCCCTGGGAATGATTTTCCAGGGCTGGAGGCCAGGAGCGCTTCATCCTTCTGCACCACAGAGCACAGCAGGCTGCCGGCTGCAAGAGCCAGCTGCAAGGGAGGGGGAGGCAGGCAGCAGAGAGCACCAGGAGGGATGCTCTGTTGCTGTATGTGGGACCAAGTCACCCTCTCTCCTGTCCAGCAGCCAGTCTAGGTGATAAACAAAGCCTAGGTCTGCATTATTTCATGTTCTCCCAGGGAATATCTTTGTAGGAAATACTAGGGATCTTCGTTAAATTAATTTTGTTAATTGAATGACCAGGTGTGTTTCTTTATCAGGTGATGCTGTAAGTAATAGTTCATGGCACAAACTGGCATTTGTACTATACATATGAAAAAACCCTGAACTTGTGGAGTTTTTTCTGACTTTGTTTATTTTTTTCTTGTATTCTACAAGTTGTTTATGGGGTAAGTTTCCTAAAACTGGGATAAACAATGTTTTCTGAGATACCCACAGTATCTGGCCAGACATCTATTCTCAGAAGTGGAATTAGGTGTTGGGAAAAACTAACAAATAATTCCCTAATAAAATGAAGACAAAGGTGAAGAAAAAAAAAAGAATAAAAGTGTTTTTTATTGCATTATTCTGGTGATAAGCTGACAAAGAGTCAGAAGGTGTTCAGTGAGCAAAGAGTACAGTCTGTTCCTTTATCACAATAACTTTTATTGCCTAGGTAGATCTTCTCTCACCCTGCTCAATAAACATCCTGCTGCTTTGCTTGCTGAGAATTAGGACTCTGTTGCAGCAGTGAGTGCTTCTCTCCAAGTGCCTGGTGCTCACCCATACAGGAGATGAGGGCAGGTCTGGTGCTCCCCAGAGATGCTGAGAATTGGGTGGGATGGAAAGGAAGTTTCCTGTGGTGTGAGCAGCTGTCTGGGAATCAGAGATGCACTCGGTGGCTGCAGTCAGCTGGTGTAATGCTTGTGAGGAGCCCCAGAGGCAGAGGAAAGGCAAAGGCACCACAGAGCATTTTACAGGCTCTTCTGGAGATGGAGGAAGGTTGTGCCCGTGGGTCCAGGTTCTTGGTCTTTTCTGCAGAGACAAAATACTTAGATGGTGCCAGAGTGGACTCAGGATACGAAATCTGGGTCCTACAGGTACATCCTCTGCAGCATAGCTAGGATCACTTCAAGCTATTGTTCCCCAACAAGCCGTCTGGACCAAGGAAGACTTCCCTTTTTTAGCAATTAGAACTGCACATAAAAAAAATAATCTTGGCCTGCTTGCTAGACCAAGAGACACCCCTCAGCACCACCCCATTGGAGACTTTGCCTTTGGGGATGGCTGAGAAGCTCCTCATGGACTTCCTGCAGGGAATGTGTGTTTCCAAGCCTTATACAACTTTTTCTGGTTTTCATTAAGGGCAACTCTTCGGGCAGCAGTTTCAAGCCCTTTTATGTGGTTCCTTATGGACATTTCCCTGCATTGCCTCAGATGAATCATCAGGTTGAAGGTACCTGCTGCAGGGGGATTACTCGGGGTCTGCCCATGGCACCAAGTGCAAGAGGGGAGATGAATCATCCAAGTGTAGACCATCACAGCCCCTAACCTCCCCCAGACCCATGCTCAGGCTGTCCCTCCACGGAGCTTCCACTCTGACCTGCAGAGAATGTCACTTGAAAACCTCTCCCAGAAACTGTTCTGCCCTTTGGCAGCTCCGGCCTGTGGGATCTGACTGTACCTATGTGCTCATCCCAGACTCAGCCCTGCCCAGCAAGAGTGTTCCCAGCCTGGAACACTGTTCCATGGCTCCGTGTCTAATGACTGAACACAATTTTTAAATCTCTTTAGCCCATAACTCCCACCTATCAAAGGGAAAAAATAAATCTTTCTTTTTCTTTCTAGTCTTCGTAGCTCGGCATGGCAAGACCGTCTCCTGCATCGTGTTTGTACAGCTCCCAGCACTTGGGATTGCTGGCGCTGCCACAGTGCAATTACATGTGGTGATACTGCATTTAATGCCTTGGAAGCCAGCTCCCCAGGCTCCAGGAACTCCTGAGCTGACAGAAGGAGCAGTTTGTCTTTCTGTCTCTGAACTGAGGACATGCCTCCACCAGTACATCTTCATTAAGCTTCCCAGAAGCTGCCATGACGTGCCATCAGCTGTACTGAAACAGGCTGGTGTAGCTTGTGAATCACCGTCTTTAATTCCTGCTTGTGACTGAGGATCATCCTCATCCCTATTTGGGATGAGTTTCATTCCAGCAATTGGCAGGATTAAAATCCTTTCAGAAGCACAGGTTGAGCATTATGAACAAGGGGAAAAGCCCCAGGCGAGTAGTGGTCTATTTATATCCCATGAAAGATGGACTCTGCGCATAAGAATATTCAAGCCCCTGGCACCTCCACCCCTCTCCTGTTCCTGTAGCTGCTCTCTTGAGGCTGTCTCAGCATTGAAAAATTAGCTGCTTTTTGAAAGCTAAGAGGAACCTCAGTCAACACAAGAGTGAGCAGCCAGGGATGGGGACGTCTCTGCTTTAATGAATCCCCTAAATTCTGCTCTGTTGACGCCACACAGCAGTGAAGGAATCAGAAGTGAGCTGGGACAATTGCTGTTTCCTCACAGAGTCATTTTTAAATAGGATCCTATTCTTACCCTGCCTGCTTTTTAGGGCTGATTATTGATCTATATTACCTGCACTTCTCAAAGATCTTTTTGGAGGCTTTTCCCTGCAGTGCAGCCCTGTCCATCCCCCAACGGCGAGTTAATGCTGCACCCTCCACAGCTGCACCAGCTACAGAAATCCAAGGCCTCAAACAGGGTAAGTCTCTCCCCCCCACCCCCACAAAGTGCTGTGAAGATCACTGTGCCCTGCCCAATCTGCACCACACCCAGCTATGGTAAAGAGGGCAGAGCCCCTAACCCCAAGGCACTGCATATGGAGCAAGCATTTCCCCAGGTCACACCACGAAACCTATCCCACTTCCAAGGGAGGAAGAGAGGAAGCTCCCAGGAGCTGGGGAGACACAGGATCACGTCACGGCAAGGCTTCTCCAGCAGGTGCAGGATCCAACTGGCCCAGCAGCAGTCCTTAGCCCTGCCTGCAGCACAGGCTAAGCGACGGCTGCCCCGCTCCAGGGAGGGAGGGCAGCATCCAGCCCTGCCTCTGGCCCCCTCAGAGGGGCTGACACCAGCAGCTCCCCTCCCTGAGCACGTCCCTGCTGCCTTTGCCTGTTGTCAGTCGGCTGTGGAGCAGCTCAGTGTGAGCTCTGTGGCAGCGCTGTGATTTCACACTGGCACTGCTACAGTTCCCCACGACAAGGGATTCACCTTCCCCCCAGCTCATATCCAACAACCCCCTGCCTGCAGGGAAAGGAGGCGCAGACCAGGAATGAAAGCAATAGTCCATGAGCCATCAAGAATGATGCCCCACAGAGAGCTACATTCAGCACAGACCAGAGGCAACTTAACAAGCCTTCAGCTGGGCAATCCACCTCCGCTGGAGTCCTGCTCAGCCCTGCGCCCAAGAACATCCCTAAGATCCCCCACTTTTCACCCTCCTTTCACATATGATGGCTACAAAATATTTGTTATTTTTAATCCTGAATGATGAATTTCTCATCAAAGTGGCACCTGTCCCCTGTGCAGGATGTTTGCTCTATGGCTCCAATTCACCTGTGAGTGTGTGGCACCAACCAGCACGGCCAGAAAGCCGCGACTCTGCAAAAGCATGAAAAAATTGTCTTCCATTGAAAGAATGCTCTTCTCACAATGCAATCTCCTACCCTGCTGAACATTTCAATATTGCCTTTCAAGATGATGAGGTGGGTAGAAAAACTGCTGTGACCAGTTTATTAGATGGAGAGGGGCTGGTGTCACAGGGTTAACATCTCAGCTTTACAGGGATGCAAAACCTCCCCCTGCACAGCAGAACAAAGGAAAACTTCCTGAAGGAATCCCAGAAGCAGTGTTTGTCGGGAATGCTGCAAGGAGTAAAATATGCCAGGTAAGAAAATGTTTTAGTGTCTGTGGCTGAGGAGGGAATGAGATGTGTGGTGTAAACTTGTACCATGAACCACTTTTATCATCCCCATCACTCGAAATACACAGCTGAGATTTTTTCTGATGCCTCTGGTGATGGGTGTAAATCCTCTAGGCTGACTTGAAGTGCCAGCACTGTGGATTTGGTTCCGTTACAACTGCAGCGATTCGATTTCTAAAATATCACTGTGGCTCTAATACTTTAGTGAGACTACAGAAAAATTATCACATTATGATACACTCTGTGTGTGTGTGCAGATGTGTGAATGTGGATGGTGTTTGCTGTCCTGAGACAGGCAGCGTTTCGAAGATGAACAGCCTGAGAGGTAACTTCACTTTTCTCATTGACCACCGAGCCTCAGCATCACCGTTTGAAACATAAACTTTATTGCAACAGAGAATTAAAAATAGTACATTTGAAAGAGTTGCAGAGTGCATGTCATCAAAGAACTAGTCAGAAATCACAACTCAAGCAAATCATGTACAATTGGAACAGAAAGTTTTATTAAAACAAGTGGAAATCAAACTCAAATTTTCCTTGTTTGTCTAATTTCACCATAACTGTGGATTGTGTATTTACAGTCTTCGCCTCTTGTGGTGAAGGGTCTGCTCAGGGCAGGGATGGATGGGGAAGAGAGGTGGGTTTCAAAAGCTAACAGGATGTGAAAGTTTTCCAGAAGAAGTTCTTGCAGCCTGCTTTGCGTTCCCGGGGTGCCAGAGCGGGGTTTGAGTTAGCCGAGCGCTCCAGCTCCAGTCTCACTTCATCCTGCTCAGCCCCTCGGGACAAGTCCTCAGACTCCAGGGCTTCATTTTCTGTCTGACTTGGCTCTGAAAGCAGTTCTGCCAAAAAGTACTTGGCCAGTTCCTTGGGGGACAAGAGAGAGAAAGGGAGAAAGAGATAGAGAGACCACAATTACTCCTTGACTTTTGTGGGCTCACCACTCTGTTCCTCTAAGACACCTCTGTGCCCAGATTAGAGACATTCAGGATGCAGGAGGAGAAGAGGAGCCCTGGCTTTCCAAAGAGCCCAGCCTGACAGCTGCTATGCAGCAGTTGTGTCAATGGCATCTACCTGGTGTGGGGAACAGACCCTGTCCTGGCTGTGGCAGGGAATGAACTCATCTTTACCTTCTCTTCCAATTGCTCCAGCACTCAGCAAGGATGCCACGAGCCTGCTGCTAAAGTGATGTGGGAAAGGTCTTTGAGGGTGCTGGCAGGGGAGGTTGAATTGGTCACCGTCTCACTGGGACTTATTTTTCTTCTAGTCCCTCCAAGCCTCAGCTGTCACCCAGCAGGCATAAGGACATCGTTCCATGCTCTGGGGAAGCTGCCTTCATTCTGTGACCCGGAGAAACCCTTGGGAGCTTCACCAGGGGCTCTGCCCTGTGCCCCAGCAGTGCCTGCTCCTCACTGCCCACCAGCACCCAGCTGGACTGTCTCACCTCCCAGCACCAGCTGCCCAACCTGTCGCTGGCTCAGCCCCGGCGGGGAACCAGGGGATCTGTCGGGGAAGGGGGGTCTGCAGCAAGGAACCGGGCGTCTGAAACGGGGACACTGGGGAAGTCAGGCGAGGAACTGGAGGGGTCTGCAGCAGGGGTGCCAAGGGCTCTGACAGGGAGCGGAGGTTCTGAAGCGGGGAATCAGGGGGTCTCTGGAGAAGAGGGAGGCTGCAGCGCGCCCGTCGGGGTGCCCAGCGGGGTGCCCGAGGGGTACCCGGGGTGTCCGCCCCGTCGCGGGGCTCTCACCTGCTTCCCGGCGGCGGCGGCCAGCGACTTCTGCAGGAACTGCCGGAGCCGCGGGTCCGAGGGGGCGGCCGAGACGGTGCCGAGGACCAGGGCGATGGAGAGCAGGGCCAGGGCGCACTGGAGGCGGCACGACAGCATCTCGCCGGCGGGTCGGGCGCGGGAGGCGGCGGCGGGAGGCGCTGGCGGCTCCGCTGCGGCTCGGCTCCGGCGTTGGGGATCTCCTCGCCGCCCGCCGCCTTTATAAACCCTTCTCCTGACGTCAAGGCGGGGGCGCCCCCCTCGCCCCACGCCGCCGGGGGTGGGTCTCTGGGACGGGGAGGGGGGAACGGGACCGGGGATGCTCCGCTCTGCCCGGCGGCGGCCAAGCCTCCACGGTCCCCCGTGAGATCCCCTCCCTTCCAGCCGCCCCCGGTCCCCGGCGCGTTTTGTCCCCAAATCACCGCCCTTCCAGAGCTCCCGACCCTGCCCGTCCGCTCCCTCCTCCCCTGCCACAAGCCCACCGGAGCGGCTGTGGGGGGTCCCGGCTGTCACCGCCCACCCGCGGCTCTGACCCCGTGCCGGAGGGTGAAGCCCCCCAGCAGTCGCTCTGCCAAAGCCCCTCGCCCTGGAGCCGGGTTCCGCCCCGTCGGGTGAGAAACGGCTCCAGAATCCGGGGAACCGTAAAGGATCCCCTTAAGGGCGATTGCCCACGGCTCCTGCAGGGGGTGGGGGGTGCTGAGGTGCCCGTGGGGGTCCTTTTGCCTCTTCCGCCCCGTGGGTCTCTCCGGCACCGGCCCATTACCAGCCTCCCTCCCACGGGCAGATCCGGGGGGCAGTGGGAGCCTCCCGGGGAGTGCCCCGGCTCCTGCCATGGCTCTGCGGCTCCGGGAAGCGATGACAAATCGGTGCCTGGGTCGGGGCGTGCTGGTCCCTGGCTGAGCCTGCAGGGACCCCTGTCTCCATCTCAGGGTCACTGGACGTGCTGGTCCCGTGGGATGCAGCTGTCCCACTGGGATGGTCGGTCTCCCCAACTCCTCCAGCCTCTCCCTGTGAGCTGGCTGGTGCCTACAATGGGAAAAGCTGCTTCAAACCCCCCGAAGGACCAGCCTCCTCAGCTGTCTCCCAGCTGGCAGGAGCAGAGCAGGATGTGCCAGAAAGGGCCTCTGCTGTCAAAAAAGGGGTATCAGAATCTCTCCTATCTCAATTTCCAGCTGAGGAAAGCCAAAGACTCGAGGGGACAAGAATTCAAGTACTACAAAAAGGTCTCCAGAAACCTTCAAAGTGACATTTTGTTTCATGCTGAATTAATGTGCACTCTCCTCCCCACTTTCAACCCTGGTGCTGCTGGCTGGGTTTGCTGAGGCTGACCTGGGAGTATGAAGCATGAAACAAAAGTCTTCCTGCTCGGTTTCACAGTCCAACAAGATGAATTGGTGCTGGTTGCTGGTTCCAGACCAGGTAGAACTTTGGGCTGAACTGCGACTGCCCTCCCTGGATGGTGCCTCCCTTCCTTTGTGCAGCAAGGCTCTGCAGCCTCACATAGCTTTCATCATCTTCATCCTTCCCAAATTGTGGAGCAAAATTAATGACAATCATGACAGAATAAGCCTTCATTTGTAGCCCGTGAGGCCCTGAGGGTTGGGTTTACTTGTGCTGCATTTACAGCCAGTTTTTCCCCATCTGCCTGATGTGAACAAGGCCAAGCTCTGTGCTCCTGGGACCCTGTCTGTCTTCTAGCATTGGTCTTGCTCCGGGGAAACCAGTGGAGAAGAATCAGCCCCTGCTCTGGTTTAGACACTTTTCCATGCTTTGGGCACAGGACACAGCCTCCTGCCAAGGCCAAGGAAAGTGACTGGACCCAAGAGAGCAGATTGTCCCTAAGGGCCATGACTGTCAGAACTTTTCTCTCCACCAAGACCCTGTGTTAGCAGCTGGACCAGCATCTCTCTCCTCCTGTGGGCAAAGAAGCAGAGCCAGTCCTGGGCATGGTGAATTGCCAAGGCAGCAGATGCTGGGCATCAAACCTATCCTGGCCCTCTTGCCTGCCTTCAAGAGAGGTTTCCTAGGAAAGGCTTCTCTCAGCAACAGTAATTTCGCCACTTTTCCGGATGTGCCAGTAGCAGCAAGCTGTGCTCTCCCGTTCTACTTGCACTGTGAATAGACTTGTTTTGTAGTCCCCAGGCTCTCCTCCTGGCCCAGCTGTGCCACACTGCAGTGCAAGCCAGGGCCAGCTTTGCAGAAGGCTCCAACTCCCCACCAGCTCATCCCAGCACCCACAGCCCATGGCAGTGCAGCCTGCTTGGGTTCCACATCGGAGAGGAGCACAGGTGGAAATGAGAGACAGCACTGGGTTATTTCAGACTCTCCTGTGGCTTACTGGAAGCTGTTACCTAATGTCCCCTGCCACTGCACACAGCAGGCAAGTCTCTAGGCTGACACCCCTTCTGTCATTCAGCGTGTCACCCCAAGGGGATGGGGAAGCTGAGAACCCCCATCCTGAGCTACCATCCTCCTTTGGCCTCCACAGCTATGGCCCTGATGTGCCAGAGGGATCAGTTCAGCACCTGTATTTCCTACAGATGGCAATGGGCTGGAGTGCAGCCTTGGACTACTGCATAGGATGGAAAGCTATGCTGCATTTTGTCACCTTTTGGACCCACCTGTACACCAATGTGGAGATGAGAGCTGTAGGAGCTGGCACAGTGCAGGAATAACCTCCTTGATGAGTTCTCCTCTTTCTCATTTCTTCACAACTTCCTGTGGGGCCACCAGGACTCAGACACACCTAATGGGACTTTGCAGAGTTGCATAGCTCAGTCGGAGATGGATGGGTTCCAGGTAGGCTGGCAGGGATGGTTTTAGGAAGTTGGTATGGTCATGCTGCCATAAAATGGGAGAAGATACCAGTCTTGATTCCTTAAGGCGTTTTGAGAGGCCATTCTTGATGTCCTGCCCAACGCCAGGCTGCTCCACCCCCCACTCTTCCCCATCTACCCACAGCATGTCTGTGCATGAGCCCAGCCCTACTGAAGATGTTCAGCCCAGAGCTGTTCCTTCCTAGCCCCTGTCTTCACCCACACTTTGTTCTTCTGTTTTCCCCAGCCCAACCCTGCCCTGCCAACCCTCTGTGGCCATCTTGCAGTGCAGGGCATCCTGCAGCAGAGCAATAATGCCCAATGGGACTTTGGGTTAGGAGCAATATTGTTGGAGTTGTTGTGCTCCCTACAGTCCAGTTCCAGGCAAGCACAGACCCTCAGTCACATTGGGAATTCCTGGCTTTGATGTTCACTGGCTACTATGGCTTTTCCAGACACGTGGGAACAAGGCTTGGAAGACCAGGTTAGCTCTGACACCATCTCTCAGTGCAGCCCTGGAGATGGGTGGCTGTCCCTCTGTTCCCCCCTCTGCCTGAGTGAGGCTGAAGGAATTACGTCAGTGTCCCCCAGCAACAGGGGAACTATGACCACATGGAAATGCCTGGGATTTGTCCCACTGAATTTCAGAAGCTCACCTGAGGAAAGTGTGGTTGGTGTCTCCTCTCTGGTCATGCCCTCCATCAGGAGATGACTTGGCTCCTGAGCCAGAGCAGCCTCAGAAAGGCTTTGACATCCCCCTTGGCCGTTTTTACCCTCTTGGGATTCAGCTGAGATTGTGAGGCTGGTGAGGCAGGACCATAGACAAAGCTTTGATGGGAACGTTCCCCTAGAAATAGTCTGTTTAAAGGAGAGAAACTGAACTCCCATCGGATCTGAGCCTTGTTGACAGATACAATGTTGAATGGACCAACGTTCTCAGGTAATGTTTAGGAGAATCACTCTGATCTTCTCCTTCTGAAATTTTTTATGCTTCCTTTCAAGGAAAATCTAAAGAATAAATACCATGTGCTTTTGTTCAGAAAGCCACCCCGTGCTGACCTGAAGGAACCAGCGATGAGGGAGTGGAGAAAGGAAGTCCATCTGCTCCATACAAGTCTGGGCTGTCTCCTACAGAGGACTCCTGGGGAAGGGGTCAGGGCAGACGTCCAGACATCCTCATGGGTGGCACAGGCATGGAGCAGCGAGTGAGTCGCAGATTGATTTACCAGTTCCCCTTCCCCCAGCTCCTCTATGGGAGCAGTGTGCTCTGAATTTTTTGCACTCATTCTCCAGCCAGATAAATCCATCATCCGCTCGGCTGTAGCAAAGGCAATTCTGTTCCTTTCTTTCTGCCGCAGCGCTGCAGGGCATGTGGCTTTGCAGACGATTGAATTGCATTGAATTCCTGTGACTACTTCCTTACCCCCACGCTTCCAGCTTGCTCCACAGACCCAGAGCGTCCGGCAATGCGCGGGTCTGTGCGCACAGGCTGTGCGCTCGGCAGCGAAGCGTGCCCTCTGCTGTCACGGCAGCCGTCAGCCCCGTTCCTATTGCACCGTATCTCCCTCGCTATCACCTACAAAACACTCCCCACACTCTCAGCTCTGCTTTCACGAGCAGGACAGTTTTGCCATGGATTACTACCTTGCCAGCAGGGAAAACCGCTTTTCTTTATGTTCTAGCACTCAAGCTGGTAGGGCTGAGCGGTGACCTGGGAGCCAGGGCGGTGACATTCCCCATTCTGCCTCCGGACATTGCAGCTGGTGCTGTGGGGCAGTGAGGAAACTGCTACCGCCCCACAGCTCTAGCAGCTTGCTAAAAACCTAATACAGCAGGTTTCTGCTTGTTTAGGGGTGATGCTCCCCGGGGAGTTCCAGATGAGAGGAGGAAAAGTCAGTCACGCCTGAGTGATAACAAAAAACAAGAGCTCAGTGAGGGAGAAAGACTCTGTCTGAATGGTACCATGTATCCCTGGAATGGGCCACACAGAGAGCAGTGATGTTGGGGTTGTACATGAACAACAGCCATGAGAGGTGTCTGTTTTTATAGTAAAACTTGGGCACAGATCCAAAAGAATTTGCCTCTCCATTAATTACAGGCCTCTGGGATTTCTGCTCTAGTAGCAAAGAGGGAGGGCAGTCAGACTGTGAAGGGTCACAGAGGCGGGATTCTAGTACCTAATTTTTGAAATGTCTCTGTCTAAGAGCCCGAGCTGTGTTTAGGATTTCTGATGCTGCTGCCTGAGATTTATTCCCAGTCTCTGCCACCTAGGATACTGCCATGGCATCTGTAGGGCTGGTGGCAGCTGCCTTGAAGGGAAAAGGAAAAGGAAATGGAAAGGGAAGAGAAAGAGGAAGGAAAAGGGAAATATATGGGAAAGGTGAGGGAAAGATCAGCACAAACATGTGCAGAAGCACAGCTGAACAGGCTGAGCTAAGAGTTATATACCATGTATAATATGAGAGTTAAATACCAGGGTATTTACCTGTACTACTGCAGGGGCTGTCAGGAGTCAGGGATGGGGCTGTGTTTGAGTCTGAACAGAGAGATGCTGGCCTGTGCTATGAGGAGTTACCAGCATAAGACAAGAGATGATGGGTACAGATGGATGAGCACACAAAATCAGGAAATAATGTTCCTGACTATAAATAAAAGGACTCTGCTTTCTCTCTGTATATAACTCTCCTCCATAAACACCATCTCTGTTCAGCCTGGAAAAGGCTCCGGGGAGACCTTATAGCACCTTCCAGTACCTAAACGGGATTACAGAAAGTTGGAGATGGACTTTTTTACAAGGACATGCAGTGACAGGACAAAGGGGAATGGCTTTAAACTGAAATAGGGTCAATTTAGGTTAGACATAAGGAAATAATTCTGTACTGTGAGGGTGGTGAGGAATAGGTAATCTGTGGATGCTCCATCCTTGGAAGACCAGTCTGGATGAGGCTTTGAGCAACCAGATCTTGTGGAAAATGTCCCTGTCCAGGGCTGGAACTGGGTGATCTTTAAAGTCCCTTCCAGCCCAAACCACTCCGTAATTCCAGGACTCCGTGCTCAAACTCCGTCTTCCACTGCCCTCTTGTGGAAAGTTGGCAGAATGCAGCCGAGAGCCCCGGCCCCAGCCCCGGCCCCGGGGGTCGTCCATCAACGCTGCCAAAAGAAATAAAGCATCCCCTCCCCGAGCCCTGCTCACTCCCCTGGAGTCTGAATCCCCATTTCCATGCTGGGCCTTCCTGGCAACCAGCCATTTCATGAATTTGGTGGTGATCTTCCCTCTGAATTCCAGCTTGTCTCTGTGATGTCTTAGGTTTTAACATTTATATTTTCCGAATTCTGTACTGCCTAGCGTGTATGTCCGAATTTTCTTGCGGCCTATTAGCTGCTGTTCTCTCATGCTGGTTAGACATAACAAACGTCTCTAGGTTTCCACCTCAAGGACACCAGGCCCCAAAATGTATAAACGAACATCTTAGAAGGGGGGGTAAACTTGGGGAAATGACATCATTAACTGAAGCTTTAATGGGAGAATTAACCCTGATATGAAAATGAACCAAACTTAGAAAAGTGTTAAGAACTCGTGACTTGGGTCCATCTTGGGTGTCGCCTTTGGCCTGCCCATGGTGTACCTTTGAAGGCCCTTCAAATAAATACTTACCTTTTTTCCCTTATTCCTGTCTAATCTCTCTTTTTTAGGTGGCCATCTCAGGCATTGTCTGAAGCTGTGTTTTCCAAGGGCAAGAAACCCAGCAGTACTGACACAAGCAGGGCTGAGCAGTTCAGTGTTTGTGGGTATAAAGCAGGCATAAAACAGGTGTAGGGCAGCTCTGTGTGTGACGGCTCCCTTGCCTCTCCAAACACCATCGGTGCCAGATGCCTGCAGGCCTTTGACCGTGGATTGCTATCGCTTCAGCTGAACTGCCTGGAAAAGCCATGACATCATTGTTTAAAAAAAAAAAAAAAAATCCGACAGGAGGAGGAAACCATGCTGCGGGAAAATACAGTATTTATTTTGCAAGCGCAGCTGAGCAAGTCAATGGGAAATAGAGGTCGTGGCTACACAGCTGCTTGTCTGGGGCAAGTGGAACTGTCAGCCCAGCCCAGCCGCTTCCAAAAGTGACAACTGCAGTAACCAGAGAAGCAGTGAGCTCAAAGGCAAGCAGGTCCTGACAGGGAGGGGACAAACCTAAATATGTGTGTCAAATGAGAGCAGTATGTGTGTCAAAACCCTCTTGTGAGGACAGCCAGCTTTACTAAACATTAAAAACCCACCAGAGAAAGGTAGAAAGGGAAAGCAAATGAGGGAGCAATGTGGGAAAGCAAGATTTTGCTATTGTCAACACTCAGGCAATGCTCCATTTGTGGTCCTTTTCCCACCACCCACTGTCTAACACAAGTAAGCTGGTGAGGACTCATGCTGGCCTCAGCCTGCGGGGTGAAAAATAGGCTCTTGCCCAGAAGGATGCTTGGGAAGACCTCACTCCATGAAATACCTGCCCCACAGCAGGCAGGCGCTGGCTGCAGGCTGTCAGGCAGCTGTCCTGCCCGGCCAAAGAGAGAGGCTGGCTCCAGCTCATTGCTCAGCCCTCGCCTTTTTGTGCGGCTTCTTCACATGCCAGCAGATCTGGTCTGCTGGGAGACAAGCCAGAGGAGCTGGGGGGTCAGGAAATCATAGAATGGCTCGGGTTGGACAGGATGTTAAAAGATCATCTTGTTACAACCCCCTGCCATGGGCAGAGACACCTTCCACTAGTTACAGTTACTCAAGGCCTCATCCAGCCTGGCCTTGAACACTGCCGTGGATTCGACATCCACAGCTTTTCTGGGCAACCTGTTCCAGTGCCTCACCACCATTATGGGTAAGAATTTCTTCCTAATAACTAATCTAAATCTACTCTCCTTCAGCTAAAGGCCCTTCCCCTTTGTGCTATCACTACATGTCCTGGTGAAAAGTCCCTCTCCAGCTCAACTGCGGGCTCCCTCTAGGTACTGTAAGGTGCTCTAGGGTCTCCCTGGAACCTTCTCCAAGCTGAACAGCCCCAATTCTCTCAGCCTGTCTTCATAGAAGATGTGTTCCAACCCTGTGACCAGCTTGGTGGCTCTCCTCTGGACTCATTCCAACAGGTCAATTGCCTTCCTTGCGCCGGTGGCCGCAGAGCTGGACACACTACTACAGGTGGGGTCTCGCAAGACCGGAGTAGGAGAAGTTAAAAAGTTTAATTTTCAGCCTGAAACAACGTCTTTATTTAGAGGCAAACAGGAGAAGGCAACTGTTTTGTCTTTAGACAAGCACATAAAGCAAGAGCTCAAAGATGTCACAAGAAAGAACAGCAGACCTAATGGCCGCAAGCTCACCAAGATGAGGACCAGGCACTCTGTCCAGGGCAGCAGCCTGTCCAGATCCAGAGCCTATGCTAAGCAAGACAATTCCTCAGGAGTAACTTCTCTAAGAATAGCATTGCTGTTATTGGTCATCATGATCCCACTTATTGGGCCCAAAAGCACCTGGTCCTAAAAACATTCAGCTAATGTTGGCAATAGTCGTCTCAGCCTGCTGTGACCATCAGAAGGCCGAGCCAGAGCAGAGAGGATCCTGCAAAACAGCAAATTCTCTCCCCCTCTTCTTGGCATTTTCCTGCCATGCAAGGCTGCTTTGGTTGTCTCACATCCACCTCGTCCCATGGTGTGTTGAAAACATACACTCCTCATCTCCATCTCCTCCTTAGTGCAGCCCCTCCTGACCCTGCAAACAGCCAGGCCTTCCCGCTCCTGCTGGTGCTTCCAAGTCCCCCCACTGTGAATCATCTGGCAAGCCCTGAACCAAAATTATCTATGAATTAACTAAACTCAAAATGAAATTCAGGCCCCACCCCGGGCCGTGCTGAGCTGTGACTGGGCTCCACACCAGTGCTGGTTCCAGCCAGTCGTGCCTGTGTAATTCAGAGAAACTTTTTGCATGCGGCTCTTTGGTTTTCTGAAACCAGCGATGGCAGAGCAGCACAGAGCTCAGGGGCTGGGTGCTCCGGGCTTCTCCCAACACACCACAGCCACCCAAACAGAGCAAAGTAGCTCCTCTCCCTGCCAGGGCGAGCCCAGGGACTCCCTCAGGCTGGGCTGTCTCAGCTCTGACCCAAAGCCCACGTGCAATGGCTGGATGGAGCGATGCTCTCGGGCAGTGAGGTCCTGGATGGGGTTACGGACCCTGCTCCACTGAATCGTCTCACAAGGCAGGCAGAACAGCAGGCCCCCACCATCCCAGGCTCTGAAAAGAGAGGAGTAGCAGGCAGCCATCTTCCCTGAGCAATTCTGGCAAGAGCACTGGATTCCAGGAAATATAAATAACTACTCAGCCATCTGGAATTGTCCCTGGGCTGGTCAGCAAAGGTCTCTCCCAGGCTCTGCCCTGTTCTTGCTGGCTACTCGGTGCCAATGCAGAAAGTACCAAGGGGGTGGCACAGGCCTGAGCAGGATGCAGAGCAGCAAGCTTGAGTCTTGCTCAGACCTCCTGCCAGAGAACACACCTTCACTCCATGCTGGAACAGGCCCCTGTCTTCAACATAGGGCCAAGAGCTCACACCAGGGCTTGGAATGCTCAGCCCCTTCCCTAGGCACCAGCCAGGCTTCAAGGTGCTTAAGGAGAAGGACAGACAACAACAGACCTCTCACTCCATCATACGTCACTTTTCTTCATTTTATTCTTTTATTTGTACAGCTATATTTTACAGAACGCATTAATGCAGTTTAGACACAGCCCAAACCCTGTCTCCCGAGATTGTTTATAACACAAGCATGTAAAATAAGACCAAAAACAAAAAAAAATCCAAAACAAAAAAAATAAAACATTCCCCCACTAGAGCGTTCCATCAAAACTCCTTTTGCAACATCAGGCTGTACCTTGAAGAAACTGAGCTCAATATAGTCCATACACTGAAAACTTCCATTGAAAAGAAAGGCACCGTGCGAAACCACATTTTACATATATACAGACTGAGAACTAGAACAAAAAAATTACACTTTATTATTATTTTAAATTCCTTCTGCAGCTTTGTTGGTTTAATACACACTTTTTTGTAAATTGTAAACCTTCACTTGCAAAAAAATACAAATACACTGATGCATTTAGACAAAATATTTTCTTACTTGTACAGATGCAATACTTTAAAATATCTCCTTAAGTGCTCTATCATAATAAAGATTCTCAGAGTGGCTTCTGCCTGCAGAGTCCAACTGAGCCTTTAATGCATTTTATATATTTTTAATATAGCTTTTTTAAAGGTCTATATATATTTATTTTATATATATATTTATATATTTATATCTATATATATTTACAACTCTGCCATAGATTCCTTCACCTTTGGTTAAAAAAGTTAAAGCCCTCTCTTTAATAGCATACTTTCTCTTTAAAAGAACACACATTTTGCATACAAAAGAAAAAAATCTGTTCCCATAAATCAACATTACATTCCTCATCTTCAAACGGCAAAGGCTGTGAAGGTTAGACTCCAGAGTTTATCAACACTCCACTGCACAGACATTTAAAATGACTATTTTAAATTTTTTTTATGTTTTATATACAGTAAGATCTGAATAATTTTATTTTTTCTTTTTGTTTCACATAACTGGGAAAAATAAAACCCGTGTATTTGTAATTTTTTTTTTTAATTTCTAATGTTTTTCCATCTATCTGTACTATGGGTTTAGAGGCACTCCATCATGTGATGAATATTTTTTCTTTCTCTCTTTTTTTTTTTTTTTCTTTTAAAGTGTTGCGAGTATCCTTTGGATAGCTTCTCCCCCCCATGCCCCCCAAGACGACCTCCTCCTGGGAAATCCTCTGCCTTCAGCAGGCCTTGGGGAGCTCCGGAGGCACCTCGCTGGCCGAGATGCGGTACTGCACCTTGGTGTTGGTGATGGCCCCGTGCTTCTGCCGCAGGTGGAGCCGCAGCTGGCTTTTGTGGCGGAAATGCAGGTTGCACTTCTCACACTGTGGGGCGACAGGCAAAGGCAGAAGGTGTGAAACGCCATGGCAGGGGACAACGTCCTTACCCTCGAGCCACCAAATGCGTGCCCTCCACCAGAGACCCCAGGACACTGCACCCACTAAACAGGCGGGCGAGGGAAAAAGTGGGAACGCGGTGGGAGGAGCAGCACCTGGGGGCACCCCATCCCAGGCTTTCAGCAGCATATATTGGTTTATGGGATGCACAAAGGGCAAACTCCCTCAGGAGATGACTCTGGCTCTGACAGACACAACACCAAGCTCCATATCTGGGTGATCAAACCAGCTACAGGGCTATTTCTAGAACTGCTTTTGACCTCCGGCAAGCTGGATGGCTCCAGGACTTTTAGATGTCAATCCCTCCTTGGATTCTCTCTCCAGCAGATGGTGAAAGCCAGGAAAGCCCCAGAAAAGAGCTGGGAGCCCCCAGGGCTGCAAGCAAGGCAGGGCAGGCTGCTCGCTGGGTGCGATTATCACCATCAGAGGGGAGCTCAGGCCAGGCCGTCTGCTCCTTTCCTCCATCCCTGCACACCACAGGCAGCTGTAATTTAAGCCACAGCTATTTGAAGAAGTGTGACCTTCTTCCAGATGGGGTGGAAGAAAAGAGCAACTAAGATGTACCCAGCTTGGGCTGCATGTCAGTATTTCCAACACAGCCACGCCTGAGAAAATACCACATCAGCATCAGCTAATGCCCGGGAGGGAAATGGGGCACGAGAAGCAGGGATGTGACCTTGGTGCAGGGCCTCATGAGGCTGGCAAAGGGCATTAGGATGCTGCAACCAGCCTGTGTGAATGTCCCCGTGTCTTCTCAGCCCCCGAGGATTGGAAGCATCTTCCCCCAGCCCAAGCTGAGATTCCCCACCACCCAAAAGAAGCAGGGCCACTCACATGATACGGTTTCTCTCCTGTGTGGATTCGAAGATGACTTTTGAGGGTCTGCAGGTGCCGGAAGCGTGTGCCACAGATCTCACAGGGGTACGGCTTCTCCCCGGTGTGAATGAGCACGTGAGCACGGAGGTGGGCCACCTGCAGAGAGCAGCTCTGGGTCAGGACAGCCCCAGGGAGGAAGGCACCCCACTGGGAGCAAGGGTATCCCTGTGGGAATGGGGTTCTGCCCAGACATCTTTTCTGGTCTTTTGGGTTCCAGCTGGGAGTCAGGGCCATGTGTCTGAGGTCTGGTATCTCCAGTCCTTAAGACCAAATGGAGCAGAATAGCTACAACCAGCAGTCAAGGCTTCCTTACTAAGCCAAATTGTCCCACTCAGACCTTAAGGTCTGTATTTACCTCACGGCACCATGGGAAGAGCGGCCCAAGGCAGCAAGCTGGGCCATCATCAGCCTCCTCCCTGCCATGAGGCATCACCAGTCTTGGTGGTAAAGATCTGCCAGTCTTGGGCAGAAGATCTGACCATATCCCACCTCCCCAGGCACTGCGGGTCCCAGAGGCTACACGCACCTGGACAAATCTGGCCCCGCAAGTCTCACACTTGTAGGGTTTCTCCCCAGAGTGGATGCGTGTGTGGGTTTTCAGGTTGGCTGGTCGGTTGAACTGTGCCCCGCAGATGTTGCAGCGGTACGGCTTTTCTCCTGTGGGGCCCAAAGGAAAGGGTGAGGGATTAGCTACAGGTGTGCTCAGCACCCAGGATCCATGGTGCTCCCCAGGGCTAAGTCCCTTCAGGTGCCAGGCCCCATGGCAAAAAGCACTAGCCCTGACTCATGTCCCTTTTGGAGATGGCTGTGGACAAGCAGCATTGGTCGGGGTGTCTACAGAGCAGGGTGAGCTCAGGAGGCAGCTTTTCTCTTTCGGACTGGGAGCTGCAGCCTTCAGGGCAAGAGAGGAAGTCAGGCAGCAAGGATTGCTCTGCCAGCAAGGATTAACAGCATTGTTCCTCCTGGCACCTACATCTCCCTACAGCTGTTACTAAGCACCCCTGAAGCCTGCCCTGGCACTTGTGTTGTTCTCAGTCCCCTCCACAGCCCTCCTGGAGCTCAGCTGAGACTGTGGGAATTTGGGTCTAATTCAGTGCAGCAGCACTGAGTTGTCAGCCCAGACTTCCCTTCCTCAGCTTGTGGACTGGCTGTTGACATGTTAAGCATTAAAAGCATGAAATAAAATAAGCCCTAGGTTTGTCAGCAAATGACTAAACCCTTAATATCCTCTTCCTTTCTCAGCTTTCATTGTGCTGATTCACGGAGTCCATCCATTCACAGATTTTCCCATCAGCAGAGTTTATGCCAAGCTAGATGTGACCTGGATTTCTAGGATGTAAAAATAAATCTCAGACTTCTCCCTAAATATTCTTTTGATTATTTTTAAAATTTTTTTTGCTTAAGTCTACCACGAAGTTACCTGGAGGCCATGCATTTGCTCCCAGCTGTGCGTTTTGTGAGACACCTTTAAAAAAAGTGGTGCCCAGTGCTTTACAGCAAAGGAGGTTGAGTTACATTCCTGCTTGCAAGGCAGGTATCTCCCTATTCCCAGGTTTGGTGCTCTGTCCAAGGATCTCTGGCAGTGCCAAGTAAAGCACCTTGCTCTTCCTATCAGGGACAGCTTGTGACACAGAGTAGAGGATGTTGTACCTGGCACAAACCCAGCCATAAACACCCATGTGCTCACCAACCCACAGCCTCCCCAGAGCTGTCCCCATAGCCAACTCTGTACCTGTGTGGACGGTTTTGTGGCTGGCGAGGTTCCCCTTGTAGCGAAAGGAGGCCTGGCAGCGGTCACACTTGTAGGGCTTGTCACTGTGGACTTGCAGAGAGTGTCTCTTGAGAGAGGCCTCCTCAGAGAACCGGCAGTCACACTCGTTGCAGAAGAAGGCTCCGTTCTCTGGGAGGGCAGAGAGGAGAGCAATCAGATGGGCAGTGCACGGGCCACTTTCTTGATAGGCTATGGGATGGATTTGGGATGGAAGAGAGTGGCAGCCAGAGCAAGTGTTGGAACAAGCAGCCAAGCGCAGATGTTCATGTTCAGTTGTGCTTGCACCGTGCTGTTACCTTCTGATCTTGTGCACACAGCAACAACATGCATGGTTTGAGAGAATAAAGACATCGTGAGCTCTCGTTTAGAGCTCTCTCTTTCCTTTAGTGACACACAGGCTGCTTCCAAGAAGCCAGCACGTCACCTGGACATCTTTCAGAGATGTCTGTGAAAGCACTCAAGTTATCAGGCATCCTCTGAAGGATGCTCAGCTCTGGAGCAACTCCTGCACCTTTAGAGGTCTTTAACCTTTACAGGTACAGAGGTCTGCCTTAAGCTTGGGAAGATGATCGTGACCCAAATCACAAGGCAGGTTCCCCCAGTAGGAGGGTGCCCAACTCTTAAATGTTGAGTGTTACCACAGTGGGGTTCCCTCCTGGGATCTCTGCCCACACTACAGGTGGCAATGCTGCATTCCCCCTTCCTGAGCTACAGGCAGATGAGTGCACAGATACCTGTCTTTGGGCTTGTGGGGTTTTGCAACAAGATTGCAAGCCTCATTATCTGCATTTCCCCAGATGTGCACACTGGGCGCCCCCATAATAAAGATACCATGACGGATGCATGAGACATGCCAGCTTGCCCAATCCCTATTACGGTCATTACATCTGTCAGGCTTGTTCTCCTGTGGTTCTGGTGGGGTGGGGTGCACTTGTTTCCTGTCCTTACCTGCCAGGTTTGCAGCAGGTGACTAACACCCTGCACAGGGTGTCTGGATGGTGCTGGGGAAGGGGAGGAAGGAAGCAATTCCCATGTGCATGTGTCCCTCATATGCATGCACACAGCTGGGCAGAGAGTTAAGAGGGGGCTGTAAAGCACCGTGGGATCCACCAGCATCAGGGACAGGTCTGACTGTGTGTTTGATCACAGAGCACTCAGCGACGGGTCCCTACATTGCATAACCCCCCAAATGCGGGTTGAAAAAGACAACCGAGGACGCAAGACTCACCGCAGCTGGAGTCAGAGTATTCAGACTGGGTTTCCCCCATCTCTTCTCCAAAGTTTGAGCCGGGGGTATGAAGGCACATCTCAGTATGTTGTGGGGACTGGCAGCCACAGGAGCTGCACTTCGATGAATGCATGTACAGTGGGGACTGCCCTTCGCTGCTCCGAGGGGACCCATCCCGGGACCTGTGGAAGGACAGCAACATACACAGCCGTGAGAAGGCTCTTGCTGTGCTCGAGATACTGGACCCTTGTTTGCACCCCTCCCAACACAAGGGACAGACGTGTTTTATGGGGACATCTTTGCGGTGAGTTGCACAGCATAGCCCTGATCAACAACAGGTCCTTAAGCCTCAAACCTTCAGATGCCCATGATGAAATGACCTCAAATGTCTTTAGAAACACCCAGGTCCAGAGGATAGCATATTGTTCCCTGATACTCTGGCCACTCCAATGCTTACAGCCAACAGAAAGCTTGAGGCATGGGGAGTCTGGTGGAACCACAGGCTAGGCAAATCCAGGCTCCAAAAATCATCCAGAGCTGCCAAAGTTACCCAGGGATTCACAACCCAATGTTCCCAGTTCCTTTGCCAGTCCAGGCTGGCACTACTGCAGTGGGGACGGTGGGCACTCAGACAATGTCACTGGCAGCCCTCCACCAAATGCAGAGGCTTCCATCTGCTCATGACTCGACTTCCCAGCCCAATGCTACAGATATTTCACACTTCCATACCCTCACCAACAACGCAGAAAGTCCTATTTCTCAGTGGGGAGGGGCATGGCGGGTGGAAGTCTTCTCACCTGTTAACAATATTGTTGAGTCTGCTCGCTTGTGGGATAGTAGAGTCTTCACCATTCACACTTATCTTGGTGGGGGATTGCACATTGAGATGCTCCGGCTCCATGGACTGCTGGCAAGTGGACATGGGCACATAGGTGCGAGGAGAGAGGGTTCCCATCTCGTTCTGGTCAGCGCTGTCTTGCTTGGTGTTCTGGTTGAGAGAGTTGAGGACAATGAACTTGTACTTCTTCCAGTTGCAGGCTTTGGGGTCTGTGGGGCTCTTGGTGAAGAGGGAGCTGGAGTTTTGACCGATACGGGCATTCTTGCTGCTGCTGGACTCAGTTGGTGAGTTGGGCTGACAGTCTGACTTCTGTGGGCTCTGGGGGCTGATGAGTCCCTTGCGGTCCAGGGGTGTGTTGGTGGGCTCAAAGTGCTGGCTGATCTCGTCCTCTGAAGAGGTCCGCTCCTCCTCTTTGGCCACTTTGTCGCAAGGGAAGTAGGGATTGTTCCGGATTGAAGGGATGACAGGTTTGGGCCCAGAGGCCACGCTGTAGTGCATGTCACTCCGGGCTTCCTCAGCAGCACCTTCTTTCGGAGCATAGATGGTGGCGTGGCACATGTTGGCAGAGATGTCGGTAATGGTTCTCACGTACTCAGTGGGGATTGTCCTGGAGCTGTCACACGGCAGGATCCTCTCCTTGGGGAAGGCACCTGCCCTTGAGAGTTCAGAGAGAGGCATCCTCATCTCCCGCAACTCATCATCCACCAGGAAGCTATTTAGAGGGAGAGGGCTGTATCCGTGGTAGGAAATGGGGGATCCAGACAAACCGTTGATCAAGCCAGGTGCAAAGGCCCTCCCATTGCAGAGGGACCCGTTTTGAAGAGGCATGCCGTTCTCCGAGACATCTCTGCTCCGATAAGCCATCACCTCTGGGTGGCCCAGCATCCGTCCAGCCAAAAACTCTTCCCTTGGGGTCTTCACAGCAGACACCATCTCCGCTTCACTGGAATTGGGGAAAACAGGAGGGAGACAAAGTCATTGTCAGCCCGTAAAGATACATTTTCAGATATTTTGTCAGTTCTCCCCCTGCCCACCCAAATACACAGTTCCAGGCTATTCAAAGTTGACCAAGGGCACTCACCTAGACTTGACAAACCTTCGGCAGGTGTCAACCACGTGCTCCATCTGCAGGTAGAGTGCTGTGGCCATCACAGCCATGATATTGTTCTCCCTCAAGTTCAGGCGGGAGGTGTACATGAAGTCCAAGAGGATGCAAAACCCCTCAGGGTTAATTTCAGGGTCCAGGTTGATGACATTCAAGTTGCACTTGAGTTGGTCAGTGAAGATGCTGTAGAAGAGGCCACTGCAGAGGGGAGACAATAGAGAGGACAAGTGTTATGACAATTCAAAGGAAGAAATGAGAATTTGTATGAAATCCCTGAGTACAGAGGGGTTTGTGAATGGGAAGGGAGGAGGAGGCAATTACAGAATTCCCTGAGCTTCCCCCTTATTATCAAGCTTGGTTTCTCAGCTTAGTAAGCGTCTTCTGCACTGCACTTTTCCCAACTGGAACAGCCTGCTTTTAGATCTCACCTGCTCAACAACTCCCCACTGCCTCCATTTAGTAATTCCCCAGCTTTTTTGGGTTTTTTTTCCCATTGTTGTTCTTACCACCATCCCCCTCCCGCTATGACTCATTTCTTTCAGAAGCCTCTCGGGGCATCCACACACAGTCTTAAACCAGAAAATAAAAATAGGAGAAATGTTGGCAAAACATTTTTCAGATGTTTTAATAGTCAAAGCCTGGCTTTTTGAAATCCTTATACCATGTCAGCAAGAGAACCTGGAAGGCATCTGCCGTAATGCAACTCGGCAATGGTGGGATATTAATTAGCATTCACCAGAAAGCAAATCCAGCAATCTTAGGAGCTAGAAAGGGATTTTGGACCCCACCAAGCTTTTAAAAAAAAAAAAAAAATCAACTAAGGTGGGTGCAGCTGGCAGTCTGGGAGCCAGGAAGGAAGAGCTCTAAAAATAGCGGTGGCAGGGGACACCTCACTCACGGAGGACTCACTCACCCCAGTGAGCACCCAGCCCTCCCTCTCCTCTCCTGTCCCTGTGGCACATCTGTGCTTTGCCTTCAGGGATGTGCCTCACATCTGCTGCACTCCTGTTGGTCTCCATGGGCCGTGTGTGGGAAGATATGGGCACATAAGGAGAGAGGTGAGGGCAGCACACTGGAGGGAAGTGGTTTCAGCTCTAATCCCATTACAGGTACAAATTTCTTGGCAGCCCCTTTCACTTCTGCTTCTCTGCCTCTGTTTCCCCGTGAGTCCCACGAACCCCCACAGGACTGCAGCAGTGCTTCTGGAGGCCAAAGGCTGAGGGAGCAAGGAGGGAGGCAGGGAAGGACCCTGCTCTCACCTGCAGGCCATCAGGACTGTTTTGTGGGCTCTAAACTGCTCCCGGTTCACGATGATGACAACATCAGTTAGGATATCCCGGCTTCTAAGGCGGTTCAGATTGAGGAGGACGTCGCTCGCGTGGCGGGTGAACTGGATGCAGCTGTCTGCCGGCGAGGCCATCTTGAGTCTGCGTGAGACAGAAGCATCAGAGGAAGATGAGAATGGAGAACAGCAAGGCAAGTACCCTAAACCCAGGGAAAAGACAGCTGCTGCTCTGGGACATGCTCAGATGGCCAACTGCTCGTGGTAGGGGCAGCACCAGCTCCTTGGTCCCAAAGCAAACAGCCCTACACCACAGCAAGCTCTTGCCAGGCTGCCTAGTGAGGTCCCTGAGCCGACAGTGAGACCTGGCACGTCTCATCCCACCCAGCAAGCTGGTGGGTGAAGGCAATCAGACCCTCCTGAGGATTAGCCAACCATCTCCTCTTTCTCCCTGCCTCACCCATGGCAGCCTCACCCCAGCCCACTCCACCCACTCAGGTTCATCTCCACAAAGCTTCCAACATAGCTCCTAGCCTTCCAACCTCCCTCAGGAGCCATCCTCCTCACCTGTGTGAAGTCTGGCTGTAAACCCAGCCACAGGAATCAAAACAAGCCTTAAGGTCCCAACTGAAGTTAAATGATTTCAACATCTGGAATATCCAGCCCACAGTGGAATACCAGCCCTCACCCAGGAAACTACCTTCCTACTCCCAAGTGGTGGCCGCTCTGGAGAAGACCTGTCCACAGTTTCCCAATTAACTGGTGAGGAGTAGAACTCATATAACCTGCTGGGCTGCTACCCACACCATGGCCCAGTCCCTCCCCGTGAGCAAGGTTTGGGTTAGTCGAGGAACATGAAGCCTTCCCCCAACACAACACCTGCTGACCCATCTCAGAGGTGTCCTCCCAACCAGCACCCAGGGTGGCCCACATCTCCCTGAGGTTTGGGCTGGAATGTGCACCTTTGGTGTCAAATTCTTCCATGATCAATCCCCTCCCATTATCCTGACTCCTCCTTCCCCAGTGGCACATGAACATACAATAGTTTCTACAGAGCAGCTGCTCTCCCGAAAACAAATTCCAGCTGGGTCTAATGAAACAGTTCATTAAGGAAAGGGGGAGGGAAGTTAGGAGGGAAAGCACAAAATTTAAATTTACATACCCAATGCCTCAATTCACAGTCCGAAAGTTTCTTTCAAACCTACAAACAAAGCACAAGAAAAACAAACCCGCATTAGCTGATAATTATGAATTGGCCGTGGCAGGTCACAAGGCTGCTGTTTCGCTCAAGTATCAGTTGGATAAAAGCTAGAGATAACAAACCTTCTACTCTCCAGTAAGGTTAACATTTGTTTCTTCCGGTACAGTACGTTCTTATCACAACCACAGGCTTTGAGAATCCAATCATAGCTTCTTCCACACCCTCTAGCCCAAACCATGGGCGTATGCCAAGGAGATTTTCATTTCCATGACTCAGGAACTTAAAGGGAGGTGGGGAAGGGAAGTCAAGCGAGAATTTTCTCACCACTTCTTTCAGAGATAACTCTTCCCCTGCCAAGACTGAATTCCTGTCTGGTGCCACATTCAAGACCCATGTCATATTCCCAGCACCTTGTAAACATGCACATCATTAAGGTATGACATACACACAAATAACTGCTGCCACTCTGCTCAGAAACCCACATGCTCCAGCCACTGGTGAAAACGGCCTGGGATGGGATTGCTGAACAGATTTGGGAGGACACAGGTGTCAAGTACCAAAGTGACTCGGCCAGGATTACATAGGAAGCCAGTGGTGGAGACAATGAGGATGCAGAACAAATGCCCCTTCCCCTTGCTGCTGCCAAAGCCTTCCCTTAAACCACAAGCTGTGTCTCCAGGCACTGGCTTTACCAGCAATGTAGCTGGGGCAGAACAGCAAGGATACCCAGGAGTTAATTGCCTTCCAGAACTCACACTAATCCTTCAAAATTTACTTAAAATCAAACCCAACCGACTTGGCACCAAGGCAGGAAGAAGGTCCTCAGGCAGTTGCCTCAGCAGGTAGAAGCACAGTAAATAGGTGAGCCAACAAACCCCAAGACCTTCATCATACTATTTTGAGGACCAACCCCCAGACTATTAAGACTGCCAGGCACTTGCAGAAAGCCCAATCACCCCTGTGAGGACAAGTGTTGCCTTCCCTCTCCCTTGCGAGAGATGTGCAGGTCTGGAGCCCAAGCTGCCCTCCCAACCCCAGAGCCACCGGGATGAAGAGATGAGATTTAAGGCAAGGTATCACGCGCAAAACCCACAGGGTATCTCATAGCTTTATTCCAGCCATCAAACACAAATCTTCAGAGCCACTCTGAGCCTGGCCAGCTTAAAACTTTTATGCACATACAAAAAGTGACTCATTTCCCAAATACTGCAGACTCTGACCTTTCTGTACATGCTCACTGCCAGCCACTCGCTACCGTCAATTGCAAGCCAAGGGACTCACAGCGTTCTGCAAGGAGCCCAGCACACATCCCTGTGCCCACATGAGCAGATGTGCAGGTTTGGGGCAGCTGGCTGGCGCCCCAACCTCAGCCACAGTGGCAGACATACCCTGCCAGGCTCCGGGGAGTCACCTCAGTGTCACAGAGGTGAGGAGGTAACCCACTTGTAAACCAACAAAGTTACAAACAGCGAGATGAACTCTGCACCCGTGAGCATCATGTGAGAAGCTGCTACTGTCGCCAAATTCCCTTACCCGCAGTGAGGGCACAGCACTGCCAGGGGGGACACCCAGCTTCTCTCCCAGAGCTGGACCCCAGCACAGCCCCCTCCCCACCCTTCCAAATAATCTCTCCCAGCACAGCGCTGCTTCAATGCCCACAGCCCCAAGAGCTGGGCAGGTGCATCCCAAGCAGCTCCCGGCTGCAGGATGTGGGCACGCAAAGGGAAAGGGACTTTCCTTCCCCTCGCTGTGCTGAGTCGGGTTAACCCTGTCCCTTCCAGTCCCCGCACAGCACCAGCTCTGTACCCTGGCACGGGAGGATTCTCAGACCAGAGAGAGCAGGATGGCAACAAGGACCAGAGACCAGTGATGAGGGGCAGAAAAAAATCACTGCAGCCAAGCGTTGTCTTTGCCATCCAAACCCCCTCAAATCCCACGAGGCTCCTCCAGGCTCCGCTGGGGCCAGAGCGTCATCCCGCACCCCCCCTCCAGTTTTCCTTCCCAGTACCTTGCAGGTGTGGGCTCTCTGGCAGTGCTCAAGGCTGTGTGCCAGGGCTTGCTGTGCCCATAGAGGAAGGTCTGGAATAGGCGCAGGGCCCATTTTGGGGGTGGCCACACGGATTGTCACTGCTGTTGCCTTCCAGGAAGGCAATGGGTCTGCCCCAGCAGTTCAGGGAACAGCCCTTCCCTACTGGCACCTCCCCGAGAAAACCCATTCCTGGAAAGGAGCCCAGTGCTGGCTCTGCCTTCTCTGCAGCTCGGTGAGCATGGGGAGGGTGCTTGGTGAGCACCTTCATGTGGGGAACCTCTTTCAGCTCAATCCCATGCAAAGGGGAGACTCTCTTTGCTCACTTACTCTAGGACAGAGGGGAGAACCTGGGACTTCCAATCCATTTTTCTGCCATGCCTCTCCGTTCATCTACTCTCCCAGTTAGAGGGAGAATTTCATCCATCCGCCTCCCACTCTGTGCATGGGGGGAATTCCTTGCTCCCCTATCCTTCTTTGCATGGGGGATACCCCACAGTCTTAACCCTTCTCCCACCCCCAAGTGCATAGCCAGGGAGGAGAACACCAAAGACTCCCCCTCCTTGGGCCCCAATCTCCTACCCCTCCAGGAGCCTGCAGCGCCGACTCACTCACATCACCTTAAAGGGGTGGCTGGGTGAAATCCTCCTTCCCCACAGCCTCATCCCACACAGTGTTCCGAAACTGCCCGCCCAGGGGAAGCTCCATCCTGCCCTTCTCCTCCCCAGTCCCTGCACCCTGCAGGGTCCCAGCCCCATGGGAACATCCCCATTGCCTGCCAGGGCGTGCTGCCAGCTGCCTCTCCACCCTGCCAAGGAATGCCTGGTTTCTCCTGAACAGGGATCAAGGGGACAACCAAGAAAATGAGGTGGGGTGTGGGTGGCTCCCCCAGCACAGCCATGGGTGCTACATGCCACAGTGAAGAAGATGCTTTTTGGCTGGGGGTGTGTGAGTGCCCAGCTGAGCTTTCTGCTACCATGCAATCCAGGGGCACTGAGTGTCCTTTAGCTGTCAGAGCAGAGTTTTATTAGTTTAGTAGCTTCTGGTTAGTGTCTAGGCCAAAACGTGGCTGGGTTGATAATAACCCAAGAAGAGACTGAGAGAAGTCCACAGCGTCAGCACAGACCAAAAGCAGCATCACTGGTGCAAGCCCTGTCGTATTTTCCACCGTACCCTTTAGTGAACGGATCGCACTCGCTCTATCGAGCGGTCTCAATCTGATCCAATTTCCTGCCAGCAAACAAATGTTTCTAGGAAATGCAATACATTATCTGGACGGGTTTATTATCAGCATTTGGAACCAGGAAAACTGCATATTTTCTCGAGCGCCGCAGGGAACTTTATAGTTCATACTTCAAAAGAGGGTTTAAAGGATTGCCCTTGAAAGCTCGCCCAGCTCAAGTCTCCACATTGTTTTGGTCTTTGCAGAAGAAAACGCAGAGGAGGGAGGGGGTAAGCACGTTAAAACTGGCTCCAATGTTTTCCTACTAAAAAGGACTCCCCTGCCCTCTACGGAGCCAAGCTCTGGCTGTGAGGCAGCAGCAGCGCGTGCCCTTGGGAAACAAGGAGTCGAGCCTTCCTCAGCATTTCAAACGACCCCAAGCAATTTGGCACATTAATTTTTCAAGGGAAGACAGGAACCACGTCCTGGCTGAAATCTAGGGAGCTACTCCAGAGAACAGAAGACGGACTCCGTGCCCTCCCAACGCCGAGCCTTGTACCGAGATGCCGACCTGACAGCAGGGTGCAGACGGAGCCAGGTGTCCCCAGCAGCTGAGTTGGGTCCCTGGCCCTGCTGGGCTCCCAGGAGGTGTCTGATCATCCCTACCCAGCACTGGGACAGAAAATTACCAGCTAGCACCTGACTCTCCCTGTCTCTGTACTCCTGGGGCTGAAGGTGGCACAGCTCCTTCTGGCTGTAAGGAACTGCTCTGGCATCCCGCCTGGATGGGATGAGACACCCCCATGCCCCTATATTTAGCCAAACAAATTTAAGGAGATGCATTTCACAGGGTACCTAGTCCTACAGGAGACCCTCTTCAGGACCCATTCAGAACCCCCCCTCCTGCAGTGTGCTTGTCCCAAGCTCCCTCCTCCATAAACAGGGGTCCAACATTCCCCATGGGTACCCAGCACACAGCCCAAAGGCAGCAAATGACCAGGAGAAAGAGAGGAAGGAAAACAATATAGACCAAAAACTTCCTACCCCTCTCCCAAATGCCCCTAGCTCTCTCTCTGGTTTAGATGGGAAACTCCACTGAGATTACTGGGGTTTTAAAGCAGTCCTGAAGACTACACAAGTGCTCCGATTTAGGGGTGTGTGTCTTTTGGCTGCCAGCATCCTGCAGCGATGAGAACACATAAAATCTAGCTTGGATTAAAAAAAGAAAAAGAAAAAAAAGGGAAAAGGAGGACTACATTTGCAGTCTAAATTTGCAGTCTGAAGGAGCTTACTGGTCAGATGCTGACTTTTGGATACTGATCTAACCAAACTGCGAACTCCTGAGGTTTGCCAATGCCTGCTGTAAACATGGAAACCAAGTGTCACTTTTTGCCAAACAGAAGAATGGTTTAAAAATAGATCTAGAGAAGAATACAGGCACTCGGCATACAAGGCTCCTGTTTATAGACTCCCATACTACTATAAAACGGAGCAAGAGGTTATGAGCACACAAGCAACTTTCCACCAAATTTAGATTTTACCAACTTCTCAGAAACCTGAAAACAACACTTCAGTCTCCAGCTGAACCAGCAAAAGCTCTTTGAGTGAAGTTCCCAGCCCAGGTACTACAGCACATGGACTAAAACAGGCACGAAACAATTCTTCAACCTTAACACCGTAAACATATGAAGGTATATAAGTTGCACACTGAGAAATGCACCTCCTGGTTAGAGCTTCATTTTATCAATCTATAGACTTTGTAAAAAGGTTTTGTTTTTCATGGAGAATCCAAATAAAATGAGAGGACAGTCCTACCACATGGAACTGGCACACAAAGTTTTACCATCTGTATTTTTATGGGGTTTTGAGGATAACATTACTGTTTACTAAGAAAAAAGAAGTGCTCTAAACCCAAACACTATTCCTACAAATTCATATTGGGCTGCTACAGCTGGAGGCTGAAAGCTTTCCCCAACCAAAACAAAAAAAAAAGCATAACTTTACAATACATCCTAAATTAGGCAAAAATTCAAGGGCAGATTAACACCACAACTCGGAAAGATTTTCACATGTGATTTCATGACCAGACCCAGAGAGAACTCCATATGGAAATGTCAGTGACTTTAATAAGCACTCGGTTGTTTCCAATTAGGCTCCTTAAGTAAGTTCAGTGGCATCCAGAGTTTCCTCTGCCACCTTCCTCCAAGCTGGCAATCACTTTTTTTTTTTCTTTTTTTAACGAGCAGTTAATAAACATGTTCCCACTCTCCCGAGGCTGCCAGCCCCACCAGCCCCGCGAGGAGCAGCGAGAGGTGACACTAGATGGCACCAGTTCGCTTTGCTGCAGGAGCAATTTTTCCCCTTGGAAAATAAAACACCCCAACCAAACCTGGAAAACATATAATTTTGTCGATGTAATTCTGTTTCTCTTAAAACGCGTCTGAGCAACATTATTTTTATGAGCTTTTCCAGCCTTGTTTTGAAAAACTTAATGTTTCTGCTAGGTTTATTTTTGTACCATCCAACAGCCAGCTGAATACTCCCTGCACTGCAAACAAGGATGTCTAAAAAGTGTCACAAAGACTTTTGACAGATTTTTTTGTTGTTGTTGTTTTGTTTTTGGGGTGGGATTTGTAAGAATCACTTCTCATTCCAACTTCTTCCTTCGCAATAATAACTAACCAGTTAACCTCCACTTCCTCTCCCAATATTGACTCAGACAGTCAGAACTGAGGGGGATTGGAAATTGGAATTGAAATGCATCTCGACAGATCTTTGATCGGTTTTGCCAATGGAAATTGAAAATAGACGAACTCTTTTCTTACTGGAACCATGTAATAATCCATTCTTCTGGAAAATTTCTAGACACCCTTTGAATATTTTAATGGCTTGCTGATATGTTTCACTGGGCAAAATGTTTGCCATCTATAATGCAAGTTTTTAAACCTGCAATCCTACCCTTAGGAGAAAATAATAGAATATCTGGTTCTACCTCTCCATCTATATATAAAGAGAGGATTCCCCTAAAATATTTTTAGAGCCATTTTTGAACAGTAACCCCCTCAAGGACGGGAGGAAGGAGCCTGCATTTGCTCCTAAAGCTCTTATCCTTTAAATCCTTGAAACAGTACGGCAAATAATAACTTTTAACACATTTAAAACCTCGGGAGAGGAATCAGTAAGATTCCCAGATTGAATAAGGGCCTGATCCCAAACCCGGCCCTGCTGACACTTCCATTGGCACAAGTAGGAATCTGGCCCCAGAGAGAGATGTTGGACAAACGTAGCAGCTTCTCACTAAGCCTCATCTGTCTGTCCCCAGCCTTCCCTCGCACCGATCCTGTGCCTACTGAAGTCAGTGGAAAAAACTAACCGGGGAAGGGTTTGTTTTTGTTGATTTTGACTCATGATTTTAAGACCAGATTTGCCTCTTCCCTGGAAATGCAACAGGGGGGTCGAAGGCAGCTTTTTAGGCACATCTGAGAGGCCGCCGCGGATTTTTCTAAACAAATGCCTTGCTTTCTGTTTCTCTCCTTCCCAAGAGGCGATTTCATAACATTTCATACTGTGACTTTGCAAACTACAGGCGGGGGGGACGGCGGGGAGGTGGG
>VZRV01007624.1:437942-466010 GCA_013398115.1 Falcunculus frontatus
CCCCCCCCCACGGGCTGTCCCTCTCCAGCTTCTTCCTGTCGTCCCCTGACAAAGCTCCTGAGATGAAAAGCAACCCCTCTGCCTGTGTGCTGGCGTGCAGGGCATAGAGCAGTGTGAAATTATTCAGCCGTCCCTGGGAGCTGTAGCTGGATGTTGAAGGGCCTTGGAGCTGGAGGTGCTGCTTGGCAGCGAGGACAGTCCCCGGGCTTGGGTCGTTTCCCTCCAGGGGACACAGAGCAGGTTTTTATGGCATATCGAGGCCAGTGCGTATTTTTCCCGGGTGAACCGCACCCCTGGAAAGAAGTGCCTTGTCTTCTACAAAACACTGCTTAAATAAACAGTACCCTACTATAATTTTTTTCTTTTGAAATTAACTCCTTCAGGCCATAAGGCTTCCCCATCCTCACACCAAATAACTGCCAGGACTTTTAAAGGAAAAAAAAAAAAAGTATCTAAGAGAGAAAAGTTTAGCCTGACAGAAGAGAGCCTCTCCCCTTGCCCGTGGCCCTCGAGGATGGGTTTCAGGAACAGCCTGCCCATTTCGGAGCTGGGTGCCGCCGCATGAACGTTACTTAAAAGGAGTTTTGTGCATATTAATGTGAATGCAGCGAGGCCAGGCTGCGCGGGGACAGCCGAGTCCCTGCCTGAATTCAACTATCTTGTTTTCTAATCTAACCTACTTTTCTTCTTTTCCTTTTTTTTTTTTTTTTTTTTTTTTTTTTACAAAGGCCGGGGTTTTTCCGGAAACTTTTTCNTTTTGTCAGAGGCCGGTGCTTTGCAGGAACCTGTTCTCAGTGCAATCTCAGAGCTTTTTGTGGGTGTCTGATTTCTGTAACACGTTTTGGTTTCCAGTATGAATGTAGTGTACAGAGAACATCATGACACTGCTCTAGGTGTATGTGATCTTATCTACCTGACATTTAGGGGTTTTTTAACCGTCCAATTCATCTGATTTGCATAAAAATCACATGATTTTACTTTTTTTTCTCATTTTTTTCATGCATCATCATAACAAACTGCTAAGGTTTACCGGGCTGTTTTGTGTCTGTCAGCATGAAGACAGGGCCCATCTCTCTCCTCTTCATTCCTCCCTGGTGGTGGTTAGGGATGTTAAAAGTGGCACTTGGAAGGGACCTGTGATCCCAGACAGCCACTGAAATCCTTAATAAGCAAATGTATGCAGTTTAACTTCCCAGAAAACAAAGCAGCTGAGCATGCATGCCATGCAGTTGTTGTTAATTTAAACAGTCGAGACTTCTTTTTATTGATAAGGAAACTCCCCTGGAACAGCCCCCCGGATCCCAGCAGGCTCCCCCTGCCGCAGCCGTCCTCATTACAAAACAAGGCCGCAATTAAAATAAACTCCAAGAGCTAAACAAACTGCTGCCTCTCGCTGGTCATGTGTTAGCTTTAGCCTTTAACGCAGAACAAAATGTTTTCCTGGGTATCAGAAGAAGCATGGGCTCCGGCTGGGAGGAGAAGAGGGAGCAGCAGCTGGGTGTATGGGAATGGCAGGGAATGGGGTGCTGCAATGCTCATCGGGGCTTCTTTCTCTTGCTTTCTTTTTATTTTTTCTTGTTTTAAATTGGAGTGTTTGTGATCTAACTCGGTCTTTACTGCAAGGGAAAGGGCTGGAAGTGGAAAAACTTGAATGTCGTGGTAAAACCTGGCTGTCCCAGCACGCCCTGGGCACACCTGACCGTACCTCCCAGCCTGGCTCCCACTGAGCCCACTGGCCACAAGCCCCCGGCCCAGTTTGTGTTATCCCTTCATGTCTCGTGCAGAGGCTTTAAGTGGCTGCAGATACCACTTGGCATCTGCCAGCAGCTGGACTGGTATTGGGAGGGGAAGCACTGGGTGCCCCGGAGGACAGGACCAGAGGGATGAGGAGATGGATGGAGGGAGGGAGAGCCAGGGGCTGTGGAGGGGTGTGTGGCTGGCTGGCCCGCAGTGCCTCCATGCCGTGCCACGGCTCCCCACATGGCCTGAGAACCATTGTCACCCCTGTGCTGTGTCCAGATGTCCCGTTTGGGGTAATGAATCGCACTCGGATGAATACTCTGCAAGGAGAACTGCTCCGCTGATGCAGGAGTGTGCACCCATGCTGTGTGCACATCAACCCCAGGATAATATTCCGACAAAATTGCCCAAATAACTGGCATGTCTGCTTGGTGCTTGCTGCCAGGAGACAGTGCAGACTTGCCTGTCAAAAATTACTTTCTTGCCACATAGGAGCAAGACATCTGCCTGTCTCCTGCCTGATCTCCCAAACACTGGCTGCGTGTAAACAGCAGTTCTCGGAAGGTGGGTGAGGACTGTCCCCGTCCCACTGAGCACACACAGCCCCATATCAGTCCTGCCCCATCTTTGATTTAAAAGGGAAACTTCATCCAGAAGTTTTCAAGCTGCAGATAATTACCTCCCACCCCTCCCTGAACTCAATGGATTTTTAACCAGTTATGGACCAAAGCCTGTCCGTGCCTCAGTGGGGCTGTGCCAGGCGAGAAGCCTCCTGGCAGGGAACATGGTGGGGGAGCCTTCACCTGATCAGCATCCCCAGCCCAATCTCTTGCTTGTCCCCAAATCTTGTCATCCTGGCACCCACTAAACTGAAGTGTGTGACCTGTGGAAGCTGAAAATCCCTGGCCCGTGGCTGAGCAGCACTACTGACCTCTTTCCTTTTCAGCGTATCTGTCAGTGTTCAGATGTTACGATGAAAAAAACCTCACTAATCCGTACAGATACTTCTCTGATTAGGAATTGTGCTGACATAGTTCAAAACCAATGTATAAGTTGCTTTGTTGGGGAAAAAATAATAAAAAGAATAAAAGGCAGTGCTTGTTTTGGGTAGTTTATAGTATTATTCATTACTCCTACGCCTCAGAGAATCTTGTAGATCCCTGATATCAAAAAGCAGCAGAGAGCCTAAGAAGAAGGACAATGCCTCAAACTTTTACAGGCACAAGCACATTGTAATTAAAAGAGGGATTTGCATTGACCCTGATCATTTTGAAACAGGCCTCTAAAGTTCAGGCTAAACTAGCCTGGGTTATTTCTGTTTTTTCTCTAATAACTCCCCAGACGTCTCAGCCAGTAGAGTGCTATGTGAATTTCAATTTCTCTCTTCAAATAAAACATCGACATAATTTTTTATATTCTTTGAAATGATCTCTGCAATTTTGTTCACAGAAACTCTTTGATTTAGACTTAAAGGATTTAGGGACTGGATAGGAGGGTATCTGGAAGTAATGGTGAAAATGGTAATTATTTGTTTTACTGCCTTCAGAAATTCTTTTATTTCTCCGTACTATCTCTAAAAGCATGTCTGGCAGTAACAAGCTGTCTCTAAAAAGAATTCAATTAAATGTATTGCCAACAGAATATTTTATAATTTTTTATACCAGTAGTTGGAGTGTTAAATAATATATTAGTAGATTTATAGACTACATTTAGGTATGACTATGAATAGCTACAGTAAAAACTCAGAATATTCATGTAAAAGGGGAGGGGAGGAAGTTTGGTTTCTGGGGTTTAAGATTTTTTTCTCCTCGTCCTTATTTGAGTTTCAGTTTTAGGACTTAAAAAGAATTAGATTTTCACATCTTTTTTCTGTTATTCTCGAATGACAAGAATAAGTCAGCTACTTTTTGAGACAAAAATTCCCGTGAGATTTCTCCTTGTTTTAAATAATTAAATATTAAAGGAGTAAGAAAGAAGCAGGCAGATCCTACAATATGGACATGAATCAAATGGGATATTTATTTGCATAGGTACATGGCAAATAGGAAAAAATTGATCCCGAAGCTGTATGAAATTGCCAGTTACTCCATTACAGTGTTACAAATAGATTATTACCCATAAGAACGTAACTCTTAATGTCCTAAAAATAATTTAATGCTAGGATTATTTTTATTTAATTTGGTAAATGACAAATATATTTTTGATTCCTATAAAGCAGACGTAAACCATCTCCCAGGAACTGGAAGCTAAACCAAACTGCTCCCCCCCACCCCTCATATTTTTTTATTGACTTTTTTTCCTTTTTCTTTTTTTTCTTATTTTCTTTTTTCTTTCCAGAGTCTCATCGGCTCTTCTGAATTTTGCAGTTCATTTCTCCTCCCTTCTCCCTCAATAAAAACACTTTTCATCAGAAAACTTGATACTTTTTTCCTTCCAAGCCTCCCTGCGAATCGCCTCTCTCCCTCCAGACAAGTTTTGAGGATCAACAAGTTAACCTTCAGAAAGATTACAAAGGTACAAGTGGGCTGCTTAAGAGGTGAATCATTAAACATAAGGTGAAGTATACGACTGCAGAAGGTTTCAATTAAAGTGACAGTCGAGGCAGCCTTTGCCTGCCCGGGAAGGTTTGCTTTTATTGTCAGAGCCGTGCTGGGAGCTGCGTCCATCCCAGGCAGGGAGGTTTGGTTCCCACTGTCCGCGTTCTGCATTCCCAGGTCTGCTGCTGCCCCAGTCCTCACTCTTGCAAACAACTCCACTGGTTTCAGCATGATAAATTCAACTGCGATAGCAATAAAATGTGGGAAAGGAGCCAGATCTTTATGTCCCATCCAGGCTGGAATCGAGGAGCCTGCCTCGGAACTGCCTTCACCCAATGCTCCTCATTACCCCATCCTGAGGAAGAGCAGGATCAGGCCCACAGTCTTCCGCATTACTTCCCCAAATCCTGCTCGCTCCTACTTATTTTTATGTTTTTAAAGTGTCTTTGTTTCAATATCACAGTATATTTAATGAGCAGCCCCAGGGTGGAGGGAGAAATGCGAGATCCTTGCTGGGTGGTGGAAATCCTGCCCCGGTACTGCCTCATCCCCACATTGCCGCGTCTGCTTGGCATGGGGCAGCCCTGGTCCTCCTGCCAAATGTCTCGTGGGTGCCCAGGGACTGTTTGCCCTGACACAGAGCCTGTGTCTATGCACAGAGGGTAATGCATGGACAACCAGTCCATGGGCAACTGTCCCGCACGAGGGTCCCGTGTGCTTGGAAGGAGTACGTACAAGGTCGGGCTTTTTTTTCCTGGCTTTTTGGAGTACGGGCAGCACGGTGGTGAGGCAGGAGGTAGAAAGGGGTCAGGCTAGATATTGCCTTGACATGGAGCAATGCTGTGACATTTTTTGGCACTTCCCTGATTTAAAGTATTTCTGAGTTTTACATTTTGCTCTGACATGTTCCCATATGGCAGCCCCGAGTGTGGATGAGATCCTCTCCACAAGGATGCTCCAGTGATTGGGTTAATTCCCTCCTACTAATTCCTTACATAATCATGTGGGCTCAGATCCTCAAAAGTATTTGTGTGCCTGCCTCCCTTGGAAATCAGAGAGTTTAATTGTCTGCTGAAATTATTGTGTTTTGTTTTGAAAGCAGAGCAGGAAATAACAAACTTGGATTTTATGAGATTTGTTTGCCTCTCTGTGGTCACAGAGCACTTTATTTACCTTTGCAAATAAATTTCCAGTTAAATAACATAGTGCCCAGATTACAGATGGGTTTTTAGACAGTGACCAATGGGAACTTGAGTGCCAGCATAGGAAGCTGGGTCTTGGCCTCTTGGTGCTTCTGGTCCCAGTTAGTAAAATGCGTGTAGGACAATGGCACAGTCTTGAAAAAGTGCTGGAGGGAAGAATGCATTAAAGCCTGTGAGATGCTGAGATTGGAGGATAATAGAGATCACGTCAGTGAGAGATGCCATCTATTGCAGATAACGATTGCACAGCTGACTGCGTCTCCCCCTCTGGAAATGGCTCCTTTCTTAGTTTCATTTTTGGTTATACGACCCAAAAGAATTCTTCTCACTCCTTGGCATTTGTCCCCTTCAGATATTTCATGCAATACGGAAGAGTGAGGAATCAAAATACCATGACATTGAAGTTTATTGCCGATTCTGCTCACGTCAGTTGAAATCAGTCACTAAAACCTCAGCCTGCAGGACCCCGTGCTCCGTATTTTTCTAGTCTAGGTAATCGCGATGGCAGCAGGGGGAGGTAAGTAGAAGGAAAAAAGAACTGATTTCATTAGGTGTGAGAAGAGCTTATTAGAAAACAGGAGAAAAAAAAGCAATAAAATTATGGAGACGGGAATTAAAACAAGTGATGAAATCCAGTCCCTGCTGACTGCAAGGGGACACTTCTCACACACCCTTTCTTGGTCTGGAAGATGCCCAGGCATTGATAAACATTTTACGAGAATTCAGCTCCACAGCAGCAAGCGGCGGCGAATACCAAGAGAAAATACATTCGTGTGCCAGGATCAGCCCAGCAGCTTCAGAGGCAGCATTTAACCTGCTGCCTCACAGCCTCTGGGCCCTGTTTGGGTTTGTTGTCAGCCAGCAGTTTGGAGCTGCAGTATACCCGGGTTATATTTAGGACAATTAAATTAATTGCTGGAACAGACAACCCTTTTTAGACCCAAGGCACTTTTTGCCCCCCTTCTCAATACCGTAGGGCTGATGTAGTGATTCTGGGGCTTTGGCTTGGCAGTCAGAGCATGTGTGTGTTTTATGTAAGAAGCAGCAGTGGGGATGGATGCTGCTAGACAAATATTTGGTTAATTTTTGTAATTATTAGTAATAACAATACTCTGCTCTCTCAAGCACCTTTCATCTCTGGGTGCTTTTGAAACACTGTTAAAGCCAAGTGATGCAGCTCCATTCTAGGGGCTGTAATTAGCTTTAGCTCCACTCTGTAGATGTGGAAAGTGAGGTGGAGGGAGGCGAGAGGATTGCAGATACAGCAGAGTTGGGGAGCAGTGCCCTGAGCAGCAGCCAGCAAGAGCTACCAGAAGTAAAGTTCTGACCTCTGCCAGCCTCAGTTGACCTGTCCTGAGAGGCAGGCTCATCTCACCATGCTGTGATGATATTTGGGCCAGCTCCTGAGCCAGGAGCCTGAACTTTTCCTCCTAGGATGTTCAAATACACCATGTCCAGGAGGATATCCCTTGGCCAGCTACCCATGTAATCTCCCCTCGTTGTCAGAAGTGATGGGACAAGATTGTTTCATGTGGTTCCCCTTCCCAACCCTCCTCCTGACCGGGCTCCACATGCCTGTGAGATGAGAAGGGTCCCTCAGTGACCAAGAACAGGAGGGACCTGCTGGGTTTTGGAGCCTGGTCCCCACAGACCTGGGCTACCACATCCTCTTTGGCCAGGTTGGCTTTTTGCCTCTGCCTGTCTGTCACAGGACTCCTTTCCTCAAATGGTTAGGGTGTTTCTTCCAGTTTCCTCCCAGTATTGTTTCACAGACTATTGGTCCCCCACCATGTTTAGGTCAACTCTGTACCAGCTCTGCCCTTTTGCTCCAGTCTGCTCTAGATCTCTTGGACATCTGTGTCCAGGCTGTGTTTGTCTTGCTAACAAATGGGTAGCAAACTCAAGAATTTGGGATTATCCCTTAGGAAACTCAGTGTCTCATTCCAAAATGAACCCTCTGAGATTTCAGGGTGTGGACTGTGATTTGCATGGGCTCTTCCAGTCTGCACCTTCCTTTAGTAGGGTCATGTCATATTAGCCAGGATCTAGGCCTAAAACTAGAATGGGTAAATTCTAAATCTAATCTTGAGTAAAAAAAACCAAGCAAAACCAAACAATAAAGAATTAATAATCTATCATTTCTATGCTATTTTATTCTCTTCTGTTCCATTCGAATCCATCTCGAACATGTCTTCCCAGCAAGTTCCCTGGTTTAGGCCCTCAGTGCCGGCACAGAGATCCTGGCTGTAATGCTGAAATTAGTTGAGCCCAGCAGATTGTCAGAGCTTCAACCCGACACAAGGATTCAATCACCTAAGTATATTTCAGCTCCCAATTGACCTGGTGCTTCTCTCTGTTATTATCCGTGCACAATCTCTCCTGCTGTGCCAAGATTCCTGTGTTCTTCATTTCCCTTCCGTCTCTGATGCCACAAAGTCAAGTGAATGTCTTCAAGGAAATCTCAGTAATAAAACCTATTTCCTCTTCCCAGCTGCAAAGAGAAAGCAGAGTAATAGTTTCTTTATCCATCAGGGACCGGTTAATGCCTCACTCCTCATCATCACCAAATGCAACTAATAAAGGAGTAAAGGAGATTTGGCAGTTTAATGCAGCAGCTAATTTTGTGCCTGCTGCCCTGCCAGAAAGTATTTTCACTTTTGGGTGATGCCAGAAGAACAGAGCTGATTAATTAGCCTTCTCTTGAGCAGGAAGAGCTCAGCTAAGATGCCTGAAGCCCCCAGACATCCCAGGCATTGGCCAACCTTGTTAGTAGCCGGCATTCCCAGTATCTCAAGGGTTCATCGGTCTGTCTGTCTGGGTAAGGCAAAAAGACGACAGTGCAGAGCTTTCCCTCAGGAGGGAGCAGGTCTGTTACACAGATCAGGTCTAGCTCTGAGTGTGAGAGAACCGGCTGGAGAATGCTCAGAGCATGAAGGTGGTGGCTCATAGCAGGTCACTGCAGAGCCCAGTGCTGCCTTTGAGGAAGGCAGTGCACAGACTCCCAAGTCCCTCTGAAGATGTGGCTTTGGAGGGGTCAGCGCTGCAGCTGTCGCATGCAGGCATGGAGCTCCATGGAAAACAATGCTCAGGAATAGCGAATATGTTTATGAAATGAGAAGAAATGCAAAACAAGGAAACTCCAGCCTTGATAGGAAGTCTCTCAGCAGAGACATTCCCACTTGTTCATTGACTGAGAACAATCAAATACACAGAAAACACAAGCCACATGTGAGGACAGCCTCCCAGAGCAGCATATGCTCCACAGGACTGCAACAAGGAGAGCTCCTGTGCCGGCTAAGTAGTGCTCTCCACGGGTCATTAACACCTCCTGAGCTCTCCCTGTCCTGCCTTCATCTTCCACAAGGTGTTTCAGAACAGCTTAAGCCCATGGACAGATTAATTAAACTTGGGGACAGGAACAGGCAGTTTCTGCAGGGCCTGGTCATTTTCCTTCCCATATAATTTCTCAGAGGTTTTATGGTAATGCCTGTAAGAGTTTGCAAGAACAGGAACCCAGTGAGGGTGTTCACAGGCAAAGAAACTCCCTTCAAGCACACATGAGATGTGTAGGATCCAGCAAAACAAGTCCTTTGGTCTTGGTTGGGTCCTCTTTAGATGCTGTGACAGTAATGATAATACTGAGAATTTCATTCTGGAGACGTGGACAGCTTCTGCTGTCTGAGAGCTGGTGAGGAGATGAGTGGCTGCTAAGAGGGGAGCAGGGGGATGGTGTGGGGTGCTTCTCCTCTGGACCTGCCACTGGGCTGCAGTGTGAACCTGGGCGGGTACCCCAGTGAGAGCATCTTCACAGGGGCTGGATAACTCTGCTGCTTTTGTAATGCAGAAAACCAGATGTTCCAAAGAGGCGCTTCAACTAAAGGAGTAGTCCATGGTAGGCTGGTTGTGCCCTGCAAGTACCTTTACAGATGACTACCTCAGGTGAGTTCACTGGCCTTTCAGGTGTTCATACACAACCCCTACTTGGGGTTCTTCTGGCTGTTCCTGCCTCCTTGGGCTTTCTGAGCATTACTTCTGCCAGCCCCATGTGTCAGTCTGAATTTCCTCACTTAATCAGGTGCTTATTCAGGAAGACATAGGCTTGAACAGCTTGAACACATCCTTTGTAGGAAGCTTATACTCTGCTGCAGGTAGGTGAGGTTTAAGCCAGTCTGTAAAGAAATCCTGTTGGAGGGAAGCACGCTGTGTCTTGGACAGAGACCCAGAACAGCTGGTGATAGCTGAAACTTGCCATTTCTACATGCCAGACAGCTAAACTGCAACACACACAGAGGAGACCTTGATCCAGCAAAGGAGATAAGGTGTTTCAACTGGTACAAAGTAGCCAGTACAGAACTAGACTGAAAACACAGAGAAAGTTGGAACTATGAGGTGGTAGTGCAGCCTGGTGATGGGGTGCAGCCTTCAGGCACAGCGTGCCGTGATGTATTATGGAGATAAGGGACAACAAGAGCACAGCCATAAAATGGAAGGAGTTTTGCATTTTTCTGGAGTGAAACACTTTTCCTTGTAAAATGTGTTGTGCTGGTGTTTCCTTCACACTGTAACCAACTTCATGATGAGGGGAAAGAAGTTGCTTTTCTTGCACAATCCAGCTTTGATACGGTGGCTTATAGGATGCAATGACGACACTGTTAGGAAGGGTGGCCTCGGTGCTTCCCGGGCACGGTGTGTGTGCAGGATGAGAGCTCGGTGAGGCTGCAGGCTCCCCCTGACCTTGAAGGGCAGCCGCCTGTGCCCAGGGAGGGCTGCACAGGGTTGGGTGGGCTCAGCACAGACGGAGCTGCAGGGCCTGTGCACTGGCTGCGCGCTCTGCAGGGATTGACAAATCAACTCACCTGGATTTATCTTGCTTTCCCAGATGATATCTTGAAATGTCTCAATGCTATTGCTCCAGCCCAGGCTGGCAGATAAGAGGCAGCTTGTGCCTCGCTGGGGCAGGGTTTAGGCAGTGAGTGAGTCCAGCTGGCAGGAAGCACATCGCCTGACTGCGAGGGGACGGAGCTTTCTGCTGTGGCAGTCACGAGATCAAGAAATGCTTTTTCTTCAGAAGAACTTGTTGATTTTAAAAATAAAGCATCCGTGGCCTATGCTCCCAGGAATGTCTGGGATCAGGAAAAATGGAAAGACACTTTTCTGTTCCTAGAGCAATTTGCACCGTAAAACCTAAACAATGTTTGTTCCTCTGGACCTCCCCAGCTCCACACTTCTGTGGCATTTATCAACACAGTGTTTTGGTGAATGACCTTCCTCCAGTTAACTAGCATGACTTAAGTAGCATGGTGGTAGTGCCAAATTCCTGATATCTGACAGCTTCCCTCTTCCTGCCTACGGCAGCCAAGTATATACAGGGAGTGCTTCATTCATGGAGCTAGCAGCCTGACCTGAAAGTATTTTTGGAGCAAATCAAGGCCCAAACCTGTAAGAACTCATGCACCTGCTCAGATTTTAGAGCATGAGTAATCTCAGAGACTGAACATATTTTTGCTATCATTTATTCATATGTGCTATCTCTAGGCCTCTCTCCCCCCATTATCTCAGTGTCTTGTAAACATCAACGAAAGATTCTCAGGTCCCAGCACGCTGCTTCATTGCTTGGGTAGCAGGTCACAGGGAATGATTAAAGTTACGGGAAAAATGGGAGGTTGGATTTAAAAATGTCTGGTTTATTAAAGTTCTTTTGCCTAGGTTCTGGAACACTGGAAATTCAGGGTACCCTAATGTGGTTTTTGAGACATTTCAGAAAACAGGAACCGTTTCCCAAGCTCCTTTGTTCCATTCCCTTCTGAAAGGTTCATGAAAATCATTAGAGGTGTTTCCAAACTTTGCTGCCACTAAAGAGTTAATGTACATGGCTACAAACCAGATTTTCAGGTCATTTTGGATGAAAAACCATTTCCTCTTATTTAACTTACCTCTTAGAAAAATGTTGCTCCAAACCTTACCTGCTTTTATCGACCGCTGCCATTTTCACCGGGACCTCAGAAAGAGAGGATTGGCCAAGGTCCAGCCAGTCTGGGATGTGTGACCACCTGCCCTCATCCCTTGGGAGGGTGCTCATCCCCTCCAGCCCTGGAGGCTGGTGAAGGGAAGTGGCCTCTGTGTCCCCTATCAGCAAAAGGAATTTCACCAGGGAGCAAAGTCGGTTTTCTGCAGCCATGCATGTGAGATGGGCACCTCATGTTGAGTGTTTGGGAGTGACATTTTTGTCTCTGGACCCATGAGCTGGTTGCTGTGGGATTGGAAGAAGTTGTCTCAGTGTGGGATCATAACTTGGGGTGGGTTCCCTGAGCTTCGCTAGAGACCGGCGTCATGCCTTCTGCCACTGTGGGAAGGAGAGCGACCCACACAAACTCAGCCAAGAGCTGGAGGATCTCCACCTGCCCCTTGAGCTCTCCCCTCACACTGGGGGGAAACCTTGCCAAGCTGTTAAAAGGATGGAGCTGCCCAAATACAATATGGAAAGCCTGGTCTGGAGATGTATCCTTAGCAGTGAGAGGTTTGGTACAAATGTCCAGTTGAGTTAATTCACACAATGGCAAAGGACTGGGAGACGTCCTCAATTCCCAGGCTCAGAGCTGGGGATGGGTGAAATTATTTCACCTGAAACTTCCCTTGTGTGAAAAATGCAAATTTGGTGACAAATAGTTTTGAGCATTAGTGCTGGTTGAACTAAATTGTTTGTCCTGAGAAAAAAATTCCAAGAAAGTACATTTGCAATGTTTATTTCAGTTTGAAATTCCCCTCCATTTTACTTGTAAATAGCTCGAAATCAAAGCACAGCATTTTCTCCTCACCTTTCACATTTTCTGTAATTTAAATTAATAGTCCTAGTTGCAATCTGAACTAATTCCCTCCTTCCTGGCTTTTCAGAACTGCTCATGAAACAAAACAACTCCAAATTCATTTTTTCAGACATCTCTTCTCAGAATCATTAGACACATTAACATCCACCACATAAATGAAACCACAGGCTATCAATGTTTTGAGACAGCTGTATTTCCCACCAGAAATTTGCATAGCACCTTTGTAGCACTCTGAATTACTCTACCAATATTTTTTTGGGGAAAAATGCAACTTACTGGTACTGAATCTAGAATTAAGAGACTAAAAGTCCCCAAGCAAAACCCCAGCCATGCTCTTAGCCACCAGTCCCAGGTCTCTCTTCCTGCCTGTGTCTAGCACTGGGCAGCCTTCATTCTTTCCCCACCTTTCCTCATTGTGTCTGTCCCTAGGAAAGTGGCGTCATCCTGTTTTCCTAACCCGTTTCTTGTCTTGCAAAGCCATCCTGCTGAAAGATCTGGTGCAAAGAAACGTTTTAAACTCTTTTTCATCAGCAAAGCATGACCATTCAGACGGTTCCAGCAGCTATCTCTGCAAAATTTCCATTTTGCCACCACTTAAGGTTTTCATCAAACTCCCATCTAACAAAGTGTAGTTCTCAGCAACTGGAAGCAGAAGCAATTCAGCCCTCTGGGAAGTGATATTTGTCTGCATCAAGAAGATTCTCGCGATTAGACAGAAAATGGATATTTCTTCGCCTGTAATATATACTTTTAGAGAAATCCCCCAGCTCAATTCCCCTCCCCCCTCAAAAAAATAATAAGAGCAGAAACAGAAAATACTGAAGAAAAAAAAAGCTTTTCCTGCAGAAAGCACCATTTCCTGGTGAGCTCTGCCACCAGAGCTCCCACTGTGTCTCTTGGGAGGTACGGGCTGAGAAGGCGCAGGAAGGCAGCAGCTCACCCCGGCAGTGGTGTGCCTCCCACACCCCAAGAAAAGTGCAAGGTTTGGTTTCCCACAGTCAAGTGGAGGACAGTGGTGGTGCTGATGCTTTTCTCTGCTCTCTGGTCAGCTGCATCTTCTCATCAGGGATGCTGATGGAAACGGCCAAGCTCCCTCCACCCAATGCCATGCTGGGACGTGCAGCGGGGCAGCTGAGGATTGTGTCCCTGGGTGGAGTGGCTCAGTGTGGACTCTGCAGGCCCCATGCCTCCCACCAGAGTCTCCATGCCTCCCACAGGGTGGAGGAGCCTGGCTCTGCATGGCCCTCGGGCTGGCGGTGCTCAGCACAGTGAGCTCACCCCACCACCTGCACCCAGGTGGAGGTTAGGCAATATTGAAGGAAAAAAACATGGGGGTGGAAAAAAGGGAAATGAGAAAGAAAAAGAAACACGAAGGAGATGGTGATGAAATGTTTGCCCTGCCTGGAAAACTGCCCTATCAGGGCAGGGGCGATGCGAGCAGCACTAGCAAAACACGCTCACGCTGCCCCAGAAACAGCCTGTGGAAAGATGTGGGTCAGTTAAGATGGGTGTATCGGGAGGCCCATGCCCAGAAATGCCAGATGCAGTGGGAGCCCTGCTGGGCAAGAGCCAGGGTGCTGTTGTTACATGGCCATTGCAGAGATGTGCTGCCAGCGCTGCAGAAGAGGAAGACGAGGAGGAGAAGGAGGAAGAGAGAAGGAAGGTTGGAGAAGTTTCTCTCACGTCATTGCCATGTGGAGCCCGGCTCAATACCTGTTGCCTTGGGAAGTTTCAGTCTTGTCTTGCCAGATCGTGCTGGAGCAACTTGACTGAGTGAGGAGGGTCCTGAGCAAGATGATCCAAGATGGGCCCAGGCTCCCTTGCTCCATCCCTTCCTCTTGTCCGTGAGTTTTGGGGCTGGACCTGCTCAGCAGTTGAACACAACCCCTGACCTGCCTCCCCAGGGCTCCCTGCAGAGTTCAGGCCTTTTTCAGCCCATGCACTCTGAAGCATTGCCCGGGAGAGATGGGTCCTTGCAGAGCTCATTTACAAACCCTCATGACAGGTTACTGTGGAGAGTAATCCTCTGCAGAGCTCTCTCTTCTGGGAGCAAAACTCTTCCCGAGGAGAGATCTCCTGAGAGGGGCCTGGAGCTGGTGCTGGGTTGTCAGGCTCCAGCAGGGACAATATTTTGCATGGAAAAACTTCCTTTAAGGGGACTCAGACTTTCTCTGTGTGCAGCAGCATCTCCCAAAGGTGTTGGAGGCTCTGGTTTACCACACACATGTCATGATGCTTTGCAGGTAGGAGCCTGCATCCAGTCCCATGTGCCGTGCTGTAGCAAATCCAGCACAAATAGCCAGAGAGGGCGTTCGGAAATGTGTGTGTGTCTCCTACAACCACAGAGCTGGGAGCTGGCAATGGTTTGGTTGGCCCTGCCAGGCACCATTTTCTTCTTCCACAGCTGGCAAATGCTTTGGCACCTGCAGCTGCTCCCTGAGAGACTCCTAGGAATGAAGGCGCTGACGGCTGCTTGCAAAGCCTAGCATGGCAGATTTGCGGAACAAATCAGGATGAAAGTGTTGCGGGTGAGTAACTGGGTTTGAGAGATGCCGCTAAAGAAACCGTGTACCTGTGGTTGGGGACCACCTGTTGTTGCTTTCCCTGGGCCATTTGTTTGGGCTCCACAGAGATTTGCTGCATACTTAGAAACCCTCAAGTTCTGAAACTTTCTGGTCATATCAGGGGAATAATGAAAATCCAACTCTAGTCATCAGGTTCTCAAATTTAATCAGTTTGAAACATGCCAGCATTAATCCCAGCCCCCATGAATACTTTATGACATCAGGTACATGTTGACACTTCCAAGTCAGGTATTTTTTAAAGGATTGTTCAGATCTTTTAGAACTAAAAGGATTAAAAAATATAGGAATGTATTCATTTTTCTTCTAGTTTTTTTCTCCTCTGCTGAACAAGCCAATGAAGTCATAAAAAGTAGGTGTAATGGAAAACAAACCCAGAAGTCTCCCTGCTGGGAAATGTTGTCTAGCAATGTTTTGGTGGTTTTTTTTTTTATTTCAGCGGGAGGAAATGGTGACATCAAAATGATATTGTAACATAGTTGGCACTAAACAAGAATAAAGTGTTCTAGATGACAGCACATCATCTCACATGCCTTCTATGCTCTAGGTATTGAAAATAAACCACCTGTCACGTAGATCATAAATGTATTTCAGAGGCTGAGTGAGATCCAGGAACACCAGATATTGCAGCTATCCTCGATGACTGGTTGCACTGAATTTCCCTCTCCCTGCGAGGCATTTCAGAAGCATCCCAGTGGCCCCAGTGGTCCCAGTGGTCAAGAACCACATTGCATGGAGCACCAAGCCTGTGTGCAAGATGTTCTTGGTCTTGTGCTGTCATCTATACCACGGTTTTGCCTTGGGAATCGCACTACAGCTGGACATCCTCACCAGGAGGCAAAGGATGAGCCTCTGGGCTTGCTGAGAAACTGTCTTACTTGTTTGACATCCAAAGGTGTCCCACCTTTTGCTCAGGGCATCTCCACCTGCCTCTCAGCTACAGCTATGTGCCAGGTTCCCACTCCTGAGCTGTATCTTAAGCTCTGTCCCTTGCTTTCCAGAGCCAGACCCTGGGCAGAACAGTTGCTGTCCTTTGCACCCAGGGCCTGTGGCCTTGGAAGAGATTTTGTGAGGCTATACCATCCCCATGGACCATGGGAAACAAGCGGGAAGAGAAGCAAGACTTGGACTCTGTCTCTTGGAAAAGATTTGGTCAAACATCTCTGAGCTTCCCAGACCCTTCCTGTGGTACCAGCAGCCTGGTTCCCAGGGCAAAGAGCAGGTGCCTCTGACCACCTCCCTGTACCAGCAGCTGATGGAGGTCACACCAACATCGAGATCAACAGCTTCATCCCAACACTCAGGTGCTGGTTTTTGCTTCCCCATATGCATTTTACCCACCCTGTACCCATCCTGCTCTATGTATAAACTGTCCCTGCCAGAGAGTTGATGCAGCACGGCCAAGTATTTGTCTGACTTCCACAGGACTTCCAGTGAGACCAGCCAAAGGTGGCCAGGCAATGAAGACAGGGTCTGACAGCAACACAGGGAGAAGATTCGGTAGTGGGGAAGGCCACCTGAGGAATTTGTCTTGCGCCATGACTAGAATCAAGGATTGAAATACCCAGGTGGTTTGGTTTGAGGTTAGCTCTCTCCATTCCTCTGACCCTGACCCTCACCTCATTCCTTCCCATGTCAGAGCTCACCCACTCTTTGCCAATCTCATGTTCATCTTTTCACCACCGGTGCCCTGCTCCCGCTTGCTGTCCTACAGGTCTTCCTCGCCTGAATCCTCTGTTTGCATGATGAGGACACAGGTTAAACACACTTTCCTCTCCTCCTTCCCTTCTGCCCTTAGACGATTGGAGGGAAGCAGTTGAGGAAGAACTGGGAGCTCCTTCTTCAGCCTAGCAGAGCCAGCTGACTTCCTGCAATGTCCCTCTTGTTGGAAGGGACAGTGAAGTCATTCTTGCTACGTTTTGCTAGTTCCTAGGATAATGTACAGCATGATGAAGAGAAAAGAAGCCCAACCATTTATTTGTAGACTCCAGGACCTTCATGACTGACTCAATTTGGTCTTCGCGTTCAAGTGGGGGATGATTGAGCAAGAACTTGATTTTATCAGAAGGAGGTTGTCCTTTCTCTATTCCAGCAGGGATTTCTTTGGTTATTATCTATTCATGCATTTAATTTCTTTAGAAACAGCATCTGCCCAAAAGCTCTGGGCAGTCTGCCATTCCTCTGATGTACAAAGTGTACTTGTTATTGAACCTGGGAATGCATTAGCTACTGATCAGGCCTTGGTTTTGTAAAGCCTTTTCCATACACTTAATGCTAAACGTATAGGAGATAGAGGAACAAAGTGAAGCTTGCCATTTCTCTTTGTGTTGCTGGAGTTACAGTCAGTCACATTCTGACCACTTTAAAATGCTATTTCACTTTTCACTTTTCCTAAAACACACAAGGTACTATCCCACATGGAATGCAATGATCTTTCCTACTTGGGAAATTGTGTCAAATAATTTGTGTTTTTAACAGGTGTTACTTGCTATTTAATTCTCTAGAAAGATCTCAAGTAGAGAAATTCTTCTTAGTCCCAGTCATATGGTCTTGTTGTCACTCTTAGGAGGACTGGATGAGTCCATCCAGTGTCCTAGGTTTGCACCTGGGACTGATTTAAAACAAGCACCTGCCTCTGACTGCACAAATCACAGGTCAGTGGAGTAACTCAAGCACTTTATGCAGCTTCAGTGAAGGGACATACAACCTCCTCCTATAATTTCCCGCATGAAAGTGAACACTCACCTTTCCACAAGCATTTCTGAGAACAGAAGTATCCAGAAGAAAGAGGATTCTAGAAGACCCTAAATCTAGATAAGGACAAGTTCCTTGTAAAATATGCACAGATGCCTCTGAAGAAATTTCCAGGTGCAGTAATTACTAATAAAACCTATTTTACACCTTTGCGACCAACTGAACTTACGCAATCCCTCTGCTCCTTACATAACGCTGGCAAAAAGCCACCCCCTCCCTGTTCTGGAAGAACCAAACTGACGTGTTAGAAGAACACGATTGGAAAGGCTGGCCTGGGCCATTACTTTGCTGGAGCACTTAAAGGACATGTGGAATATACTTGAGATGCCATGAAATAATAGCCCATGTCAAACTAGTTCTAGGCCTCCTAACGTGCCTTGATCTGGCCACTGAACACACCTGTTCCCAAACTGGGGTGACACGTCGCTCCTTCTTTGGGAGCGCATGGGTGGACCCAGACGTGTCCTCCTCTGCCCCACCCAGCTCAAGAGGGTGGGTGAATCCAAGAAGGCACCATGGCAGGGATTAACCACGTGGGGAAACCCGTGATGTTCCCATCCTCCACCAGTAGCTCATTTACAATCAGTCCCTGATGAGGTGTTGAGCGCACGCCAGTTCCCTGGGTAGCGCCAGTTTCCCCTCCTAAGCAGAAAGGAGTTCCCCACTCCTGGTTATGATGGGTCAGATGTGGGCTCCTCATTCCACTGCTACAAGGAGCCTGCTCAAAGTTACTGCTGCTAAGGATGTTCTCCCTCAGCTCATGTGGTTGAGTGAAATTTTGTGGGAAGGGATAGCAGAGCTGCTGGTCATGCTTGGGTTTGATGGATGGGGAGAATTGCATTCCTGTGAGCAATGTTCCTTCTAGTCCTACTGTGGAAGCATAAAGGAATATCGGAGGTGGAAAAATAAAAGAGAAAGTGCAAAAGCTGCTAAGAACCTTCAGTGAATTTTGTGAACATTAAAAATACCCTAACCATAAACCAGCTTCTGTAACTCCAGAAGCAAAGAGGAGCACGTGCAGCTGGGGACCTCCATTTTTCCATGTGCACCACAGCTCCTTGGCTTGTGATCGCTTGAGTCCAACGCTGGCGCCGGCAGGACCGTGCAAGGTCCGTGGAGGGGTGGGCAGCACCAAAGGGGTCCAGACTCTGTCACTGCCCATGGGGAGCAGAGTGTGCCTTGGCCCCGCTGGGTGCAGGAGCCAGGGCTCAGTTTCAGCCTGTGCCGGAGCGAGCACTTTGGTGTAAACAGCGGGGTGGGGAAGGCGTCTGGGCCGGGGCAGGCTCAGACCTGTGCGGCACTGGCGGCCCGGCTCCCTCCGTGGGGCTGCTGATTTCAGGAGCAAGGGCGTTCAGAGAAAGCGCCCGCGCTGGGCACAGCAGGGCAGCACCACACACTGCTTAGACTGTGGTCTTCTTCAGACCCTTTCTTTGCCTCTCTGCAGCAGCTCTGCTGTAATACAGATGGAGTTATGGGCACAGGCTTTTAGTAGAATAAATGAGGGGTGTAAAAAAATCCAAGAAATTATTGTGTGGTTATTACCCTCTTAAATTTGCTCATAGAGGGCTACAGCAGGCAAGGAAGGGAATAACTGCTGACCTGCAGCTGGGCAGCTTCTGGGAAGGCCCCATCCAAGCCTGGCATTTCACACTTAGCTTTTCAAGGTGTCATCTCATGAAATTTTACAAGCTCAGTGTGAGAGGAGCAAGGTGATGCCAAGAGAGGCCTCACTGGTTTGGCAGGCAGTGCTCTCGCCTGTGCCCACCGTGCCATGCCGTGTTGTGCTGGTGATCCACACTCTGGACTGGGGCTGTGATTGTTTCAGGAGCTGCAGGTCTCGTGGCGTTGGTTTTCAGCAGCATTCAGGTGGCAGCCACAGCGGCCAGGCCAGGCTACCAGTGGCTTGGAGACAGAAGGCCACCAAACAGGTTTGAAGGGATGAGGAAACATTTAGGTCATTTTTATCCAGAGCTCATCTGCTATCTCTAAATCTTGCCAAGTGGGCACGACACCAGGAACAGGAGGTGAAGTGCAAGAAAAAAAACAATGCCAGGCTTTTTCTTTATTTCTTTTTCCCCCCACCTCCTTCTCCTCTCCCATCAGTTTCAGTGAGATTATACCAAACGCAACACATCTTGGCGCATGTGGCATGATGGAGATGCAGGCAGTTTTAGGGGGAGGGAGCCAAACTGGCAACCCAACTAGTTTGGTGCAAACTAAACTCCACTCTTTAGAGATCATCTTGTCTGCATGAAATGAACAGTTCATCCCCATCAGCTCCCTGCACCGTGTCTGCCCAGCTGCACTCATGGGGAAGAGCACAGGGGTGCAGGAAAGGTCCGGCCTAGTCTTCACAGGGTAGAGCAAAGGTTGCACATAGGGTCTGGAGGCAAAGAGATCCAATCAAACTCCTAGATTCTCCAGAACATGCTGTTTTTTGAGGACAGATTGGGGCTATTTATTTTTACCCCTTGTCTTTTCTTCTGCTGGCTCTGGAGCAATGTGGGCTGTACACACAGTGTAGGATGTGAGCACATACTGTACATCTGAGGTGAGATGAAACACAAATATGCCTTTTCATAATAGCATTTACACCTGGAAGAGAAGACCGGTTTATTACCTTGGTAAACAAAAGCTAGAATTCAAGCAAAGTACAAACTTTGCCCTGGGCTATTCTGACAGCGCACCTTGTGTTTGTGAAGTGAACTCGGTTGCTAATGTGCAGCGTGAAGCAACGGGGCCATTTCCAACCCTCCCCCACCCCCTCATCTAGGGCCCAAAGTTTAAAAGCTCGTTATTTCTGGGGGGAGAGGGTACCTTTAGCTGCTGTCATGCACCCTGGTCACTCCAGCTGAGATGGCCACTGCTGGTGGGGAGAGCTATGCGTGGCATATCTCTGCTGTGCATCGGGTTTTCTCTCTTTCCGGGGAGGGTGAGGATTACAAGGTGTGTAGATTTAGCAATACATGTTGTGCTGAAATGAAACTTATGCTGCAGGGACATGCTAATGGGGGAGAAATACCTAGAGTGCTTCTCTGCACATGGCAGCTATGCCAAGTCCCAGCCTGGGAGGACCTGAGGACCATGAACCTGGCTATACCTGGCAGTGTGGGTCTCAGACCTCCAACACTCCAATGTTACAAGACCTGGAGAAGGCTCTGGGCCACTTGAAAACAATCTTTTGTTTGGGACACATGGGCCTAAGCTCAAAAGCCTTCATGGAACCAGATTTCACTCTGCAGCAATGAGATTAGCTCCTGCATTGCACAGAAGAGCAAGCTCTGCCCTGTGCCCCAGTTTGCTTTGTTGCAGTCCACACAATCTGCCAGCTGGACAGGGAGGAAGAGTATCCAGATAGATCCGAGATGAGCTGGAGCAGCAGGATGTGTCTGGCACCATGCTCCCAACCCATCAATCCTCAGCCATTTTTCTCCATGCCAGAAGATGGTTACTGGGCCAGGCATCAGGCTGGCTCTGGGCTGCCCTGCTCTGTATCCTCATTAGGCAGAGCCATGTGCTAAGGGCAGAAAAATGCCAGCTTTGCCTGAAAAAAATAGGATGAGCTTGCTGGGGTAAAATTTATGATTGCCCCAAAATTTCTAGCTCATGTATTTGACTAAGCAAAATCCCAAACTTTTTTTGCAAGTTTGAGATGTCCGTATAATTTCACTCGGTTTTCATCGGTGCCTTTATGTAGTTCTGGTAAGAAGGGGTAAGTGACTGCAGCCAAACAGTTTCAGAGAGGTTGTTGGTTTCAGGATCTGCAGCTCATAGGAAAGACTGGATTTCTGGTGAGACCGTTATCTTGAAAAGTTTGTGAAGAATCCTCACTGCTGGGTGTCATTTCCAAAAATTTGAATTGCCCTTACTGGGCCTCCGTGGAGCTGGTGTGCCCAGGGTTGCAGTGAGGATGGAGGCATGCCAGGACAGCAGAGCTGTGTCTGCTGCCTCGCAGATGATGGTGTCCCCCACAGTGGCATCTGCTGACCCAGCTCTGGAGGTCATTAGCAAGATGAGACGTATCTCACCAGGCCATGTATTTTACTGCAGGTCACTGCCTGCTCTTTCTGATGACTTAAACACTTTCATCCCTCTGTACAGGAGCTATACTGCCAAGGGGAGCTGAGCTTTGAAAAAATCTTGCCCTTTCCTAGACCACAGTGTTTTTGCTGGTTGTTTTGTTTAACTCTGTTGACCCCAGAAACCTCCTGGGTTACTTTAACAAAAAAACCATGTCTGTTGATTAGATGTAACTGAGCTAGGAAATACACTGGGTATTTATTCTCAGAGACCCATGTCTCTGGCTGTAAGAACTGATTCCTTATTGCTGTGTGAGCCCAGCTACTGGAGCATGGCATGCACATTGCACCTTGCCTCTGCGGCAACGTCTTTGGGCTGCTGGGAGGGGACCTTCCTCTTTTATGCTTTCCAGGGAAGAAAACTGGGACCCTGGATGATAAAAAATTACTTCTACAATCACACTGTTTTCTGAGTCATTTGTTTCTCTTTGTTTCCATGAGGTGGAACATCATCCTTCTGAAAGCAGTCACTGCCACAAAAGGGCAGACCTGTAAAAAGACCTTAGAAAACAACACTGAATCCACTTAATATATGAAAGAGATTCTCAGTGGAGAACAGGAGTGATATGTTAGGAATTGTGCTCTGCCTAAGCGAGGGATCTCTGGATGAAGTGCCTTAAGTCAAGGAAGTAGTGAAGGAGATGATGGAAAATAAATGCTCACTCAGCTCTCTGATAACAACTTCTGTTGACCTGCACACTTTACTGGATTACAAGATAAAGTCATGAGGGTTAAATTGAATATGAATATAGCAGCCACATTAATACAAGTGTGATTTCAATTTGTTGAATGATGGCTTTGGCTATGTTTATTGGAATGTCTCAAAAATTCTTGGAAGATGAATACTTACAGAAATTAAATGCATTTCTGCATAGGATTTTTTTAACCACATCAAACATGCTTGATAAGTATATATTGTACAATTGTGGGACTCAGTTCTGATCAGAGATACAAGATTCCCCAGTGCCGCTGCTGCAGCAATATGACAGAACTTTGCTTGGCTGTTCCAGTCTCTTTGCTTGAGTGATTAAAAACAAGACAAGGCAAAGCAATGAATATAGCCCAGGGAAAAATTCTGCCTGGCTCATGAGAGATTGCAAATGGATCTGATAGATCGCTTCCATCTCCAACTCCTTTAGATTCTGTCATGGTTCTCTCAGGCATTTTGCAAAATATGTGTGACTGTACACGTGGATTTGCAACGGGTCCAGAGATAAATAGAGCTGTATGTAAACCTGTTCGAGAACAGCTCTGTGAACTGTGGGTTCTGGTCAGTGTTATATTCAGAGGCCTTGCCACATCTCCAATTTTCAAGTTTTTAAGCTAGACCAGAACAAGTCTTATCGGTTATGAACATCTGTTCCACCTCTTTGCATGTGACACCTACCATGGCCATGGGATTTACAACTGACTCCCAGGGCTCTCAGTGCTTCTGTTTGACCCAAAGTTTGTTTCTACAGCGTCTCTCCAGAAAATCTCCAACAGGAGACAACACAGTGACTGGAAGATGATCTTATCTTTGTTCCCTGTGAGACATCACTGGAGTGGCCCAGCTACACCTGTGCTCCAGGCAAGATGGGCCACATATGACTGGTTGTATTGGCATTTACAGCACTTGCACCAGCACTTCACTGCAGCTCCAGCCTTCTGCATGTGGCAATGAGACCAGCTCCATTCACTTGTAAAAACACTCCACCTGTGCAACACCGCTAAACAGTTGCCTTGTGCATGGAGCAAGCACGTCCTGGATCACGTGCAAAGCAGCTTTGTCCAGCGTTCCCTAAGATGAATGCCTTCTGACATTACTCCTCTCTGATATCGGTCAATAAAGAGAAGCTATCCAGGAAGATCAGAGATGGAATAATGACCTCCCTTGTTATGAGCAAAGATATGCCCAGGAACAGCTGTCTGTGCACCAGGCTTCCTCTGCAGGAGGCTGTCACGAGCTTAGCTGCAGCCCAGAATTGCAGCTGAGCCACGTGAGAGGCATCTTCAGCTTACAAAGGGCTGGTCGTGGGTTGTCTACCTGCAGACAGAGCCATAACATTCTCCAATATGTCTGTCTCTCCAGGAGCAAGAGCTTGGCTAACATTACAGCCCCAAAAAGGTTGAAGCTCTGAAAGAACTGCAAAGATCTTCCACACCCGAGTGGAGCTTGGGTGTGAGGATTTACCTTGCAAACAGTCCAGAGAGCAGAGCCTGAGATTGCTCCATGGTCAAGGCATGCACATCTCGTGAGTCTTTTGGGGACAGTGCTCAGTGAGGAACAGGGATCTGAGTTTTGCTCCTGCAAACCCTCCAACACAGAAGTATGAGCTTGCAGAGCTGGACTATGGACGAGAACTGAACTGGGGTTTATTTCCCTGTATGCAGGTGCCAATTTCAGGTGTATCTGCTGTGCTGTGCTGTGCTTCTGTGAGTGACTGAGACTCCCTGGGAAACCTGTCATGCACCAGGGAAGAACAGGGCAGCTTGTGGCACTGAGAGGCGGGAGGAAAAGAGCTCAGTTCAAAGGCTTGAAATGCTTGGTTCAAAGACATTTTAACACTTTATAGCTACTTCCTCCTTGCTGCCCTGTCTGCTCCTTAACTTTAATACAATAGTCACATTATATCCATGGTAAACATATTGTACAGAATGGAACCTTCTATTTGTTACTTACTAAATCAACAACCAGCTTTGTCCTAAAGCATAGGACATTCTCGCAGATGCTTGCTTGCCTAAGATAATGTAAAATGTTGTATAGCTATTCAGTTTGGAATTCACTGAGTATTTCTTAAATACTGATAGAACAATAACAATAAATTGTGGGCTTTAATTTCTTCTCTTATTGAAGATCTTACAGTGTGTTACAGAAGGTAATTGTTAAGGCTTCACAACAAGATGGAGTTGGGCATTGCTTTGATAAAAATATTATTTGTTCAAAAAAACACTGTAAAGTGTCAGAGTTTGAAATATTTTGACAAATTCTCCATGTTTCTTTGCTGGATTTACTTCCTTACCGAGGTTGTCTCTACCCAATACACTACTGTCCCCTTCCCAAAGATCCCCATTAGAATTTTGAGGGAGGTCCAAGGGCCTGGCTGCCACAGCGCCAATGGAGCAGTCCTGACTGTGACTGTTCCTGTGGGACACGTGGCAGTTCTGTCCTGCTCCACACTGGTGTTTGGCCAGGCTCATCAGCCCCACAGAATGCTCCTCTTCACTTGTGGATCCATACCAGGAGCAAGATCAGATGATCTTCAGACAGACCAAAAGGTGCTGCAAAGAGAAATAGGAGAGACACGTTCTCTCTGTTTGCTAAGCCTCAGCTGCAGCTCTGGGCTGATCCAGTGAGGGGAGGTTAATTCAGGGAGGAGCTGGGTGAGTGGTGCCCTGCCAGTGACTGCCTGGGAGTGGAAACAAACCCGTATCCGGAGATATCTAAGGAAAAGTCAGTCGGTGCCTTTTCCAAAGGGCTCCGGTACTGTCCCACCAAGCCAGCCATGGGATGCTCTGATCTGGCGACCTGGGCCTTCCGTGTCCCAGCTTTGCATGCAGGAGCACTGCTCATCCAGCGTTATTTATGGTGAGCGGCTGAGCGCCCAACCATCTGGAGCCCAGCCCCACTAATCATGTCCTCTGCCAAAATAAATTGAACCTAATTGGTTGGAAAAGAAGGAGGGGGAGAAGCAATAACAACAAAATCATCAACAACAACAACAAATACCCCAACTCACCCCAACCCGATGCTAAAAACAAATCATTAAGTATTATCTAAAGTCAAATTGCACCAACTGTCTGACTGAGATTGGTCCAAGTCTGGCCTTATCAGCATTCAGCACCACTGCTCCAGGATGGACGAGGAAACACAGAACACCACTAAAGGGTAAGCCAGGGACAGAGGGCCTATGTTCCTGTTTCTTCTCCAAGGCCCTTTATGCTCTTTTGGAAAATAGAAATAGATATATCTAACTGAGAAACAGATCTCTTCATTATCTTTGATTAAACTGGCTGGAAGATATCTCGCTTTCTCCCATTTCTGCACTTTGCAGGCAGTGCAGGAGCTCACACTTCCTGGCATTGGGATTGGCACAAAGCTCAAGGCTGCAGGTCAGCTCTGGGCTTTGCTGCAGCTCTCTGTGAAGAAGTCACCCTGCAGCCCTCCTTCTGTCCCATCCCTTCTTCCACGGAGGGGCTCAGGGCCATCCCTTAGAGCCCACCTTGGCACCAGGCCATTCCTCACCTTGGGGTGATGCCAAGGGACGAGAGCAGCCTGTGTGCCTGCACCTCCAGGACCTCTCTGCCCTGTGGTCTTCTCCTGCCTCGGGGGTCTCCTGCTGCTTCCTGCTCTGGTGGCTTGTCACCCCGCCTTGTCACCAAGGGACCCGATCTTCCTGCGGCGCTAGGCGCGGTGACATGGTTCACATCTGCCGGTTGTTTGTTCTCTCGCCCTCTCCCTGAGGGAGGACTGTGTGCAATGGACTGTTCTGTGTTGTTTTGTTTTCCCTGTGTGTGTATACATATTTTTATATATGCATATGTGGAAACACAGATACAGATACAGGCCTGGGTTTCCCAGCTTTCGCCTTCCCTCCCACTCACAGATGAATACCTCTAGGCACACTGCTCTCTCCCCAGAAATAAGTGAGGCTGTTTGGCTGCACAGTGTCCCACCTGCAGTGTATCCTGGCCCCAGATCTGTGTTTTAAAGAATGCAGACATGGAAAAATACATCAATGTGTCTTACATCTACCAGCTGGGGGACTTGTTCTGGGGTGGCACGTCGGAACCCTTCTCCTTCCTAGGCAGGTTCTGGTTTCTAAAATGCTGTGGTTTCCTCTCAAAAATCTTTCCATCAGAGGTCTTTCTCTTTGCCATAAAGGAGATGGTTCCCTTGAGACAGAGAAGAGGCATTGCCATCCAGGACCCTTCTCGGGGACATGCCGTGTTTCCTGGATCAGAGGATTTTATTTCCTATTCCAAGGCCATGGCTCAGATGTGATGATAAGGTTGGGTATGGAGGGGTACATATCACCCACTGGAAAAGCTCCCTGCTCCCACATGCACAGAGCTCTCCGTGACCCACGGTTTTCTCCTCAGCAGAGGATTTTATGCTTGTAACTAGATGGGTACAGAGAGGCAAGTCTCAGCTGAAAGCCGTCAGATATTCTTTTGCAGACTGATTTTCCTTAATCTTTCTTCTGTGTTTCAGAGTTGATGGAAATCCTTTGGATTCACCTGGAAAGAACATCTCTGATGTTCCAAAGAGCAGTAATTGGAAGACAGAAATGCCTTGGATGCTGTGATTTTTATCTGCTTACAAGCCAGCACTGCCTTCCAGGCAGGTGGTGCATGGATAAATACAGACCACTTCACCAGAGAGACAATTCCCCAGACATTGTTGACAAGGTAAGAGATGTTACACCTATACTTCCAAAAGCTCTTGGCCTCTTTTGTCCTTTTCAGAGAGGCTTATCTGTTGCCCATTTGGAAATGCTTCTCTGTTCTCTGTGAGCATCCTCCACAGAGCTCAGTTCCAGTTCTTTCTTTTCTATTTCTCGTGCCATTTTCTTTGCCCCTATTCCAGCTATGAAGGACTTCCCAGTCCCCTGTTCATCCAATATTTTATTATCTCCTCCAAAAATTACTCAAGCTTCATCCTCAAAATAGTGCCATTCCCCAGAGGCCCCTCTCCTTGCAGGCAGCTGTTGTCAAACTCCTTGCCAGCTAGAAACCTCCTAATTTTTATACCAAATATTCTCATACAGCAACTGATCCCTCATTTGTTTTCATGCCAACAGGATATTTTAGCTTGAATAGGTCTTCTCCCACCCCAGCCTCTGGTGTATTTACAGACAACAAAGCTATGCCCTCTCCTCCTTAGTTTTGCTAGACTAAACAAGCCAAACTCTCTTGAATGTGGGTGAGAAATGCATTCCAGGGACCTGCCGAACCTGGGACACCGACAGAAGCAGCTGCTGGGGGGCCCCTTGGAACCCTGAAATGCTTTTACCGTAAGTTGCTGGAAGCAGGGTGCTTGTCTGGCTGCCAGAACAGTTTATCTTCCTCCATTCCCATCCTTGGACAATTCCTCCATTGTGTCCTGCTGGACAGTTCCCTAACTCCCAATGTGCTCATCTTACTCTGGCCTCGGGCTCCGTCTTGGACCCTCACCCACTGGGAAGTTCTGCATCTGCCTGCTTGCCTAACTTCCTGCACTGGATTTTTGGATGGCAAGGCTGTTCCCGTGGGTAAAAGCATATTTGCTGTCTGGTACAGTATCATGTGGGCAGGGAGGCTGCAGAGCCGCCTCACATTCCTTCCTTCCTTCCTTCCTTCCTTCCTTCCTTCCTTCCTTCCTTCCTTCC
>VZRV01007624.1:466127-589985 GCA_013398115.1 Falcunculus frontatus
CCTTCCTTCCTTCCTTCCTTCCCTCCTTCCTTCCTTCCCTCCTTCCCTCCTTCCTTCCCTCCTTCCTTCCTTCCTTCCCTCCTTCCTTCCTTCCTTCCCTCCTTCCATTTCCACAACAAAGCCTCTCACAGCCCCTATGTTTCATCCTTGCCACTCTCTGAAGGAGGAGAGCTTCGTACCCAGTGGGGCTGATCATTCCCTCTCAACCATGGATTTATCCAACCAGGCATCCAGAAAACGCCTGTTGTCTGGGGGATGTTCATGCTGCTTTCAGTGCATTGGCTTTTTTAACCAGTGAAAGGATTGCCATCAGATTTTGAGTTGACACACACCTTGCCTGGGGGACCACTGGCCTCCCTGTGAAGACAAGGTTTTGGGCAGCTGCTGTGCTGGGGCACAGAGCCTGCCCAGATGATGGCTGTCAGCAGCACAGAGGAGCAGCTGTGGTCAGCTTTCTCTTTTTGTAATTTCACCTATCTCGGTATGACTTTTGGCCAGGCTGCATCTCAGACCTGCAGGGCTCCTGCCGCAGCCTGCGGGCAGCAGCACCCAGAGCAGCACATTCATATCATGAAACCATACGAAGTGCTGCAATAGAACAGCCTTCCTGAGGGCTCTGCCTCCGTGTTTGTGTGTCTGTGCACACACATAGGCTGGTGTTTCAAAATGTGATTTAAGAGCAGAACAAGTGAGGAGAGTTCGGTGGTGAGTAAGGAATGGGAAGGTAAGATATAAATATAATGCATTTCAAGTCTAGGACCATCTTGCTTCATTTTAAGAAAGCCTTGGGAACAGTGTATTTCAGCTGAAGCTTAATTTATATTTGCCAAAGAGTTGTACCTAATTTCACGCACCACATTGTTCCTGCAGAGCACCAAAAGCACTTTACAGAAAGACAGCAAGCTATTGAATCAGGTTTGAAGCCTGCAGCTGTATCCTTGAGACACTCTTTTTTTTGAGACAACCTTGGCCTAGACTATTTTAAAGCAGCGTGAAACTCAGATTGGTAATTTCTTTTCCCTAGCACAAAAGAGCTCTCTACAATAAAAGTTTGAGATGTACTCAAGAGAGACAGAGCTCTACCAGGCAGCCAATCCATGGCAGTAGAATCCTTCAGCCCATGATCCCTACCCTGAAATCAAGAACTGGGCACTGAGCTGAAGTCTGTCCCAAGAAAATCCCTGTTGTGTCTCGCCCACTGCCCAGGAATAACAAAAACAAAGCATACGTGGCAGATTTATTGTTGTCCAATTGAAAAACACTGCAATACTGAAGAGCAGGCTGCTGGGAGAGCACAGGAGAGAATTAAACACCCCTCACAGTTGCACATCCAGGGCACTGACATCCCTGCTGGTCATCCAGCACCTGGGGTCGGGTTCCCTGACCATCACCTGTGGTGCATGGGCAGCTTTCACCAGTTTCTGGAGAAGCCTGTTCTGCTCATGAGGACTTCACAGCTGGAAGCCGGAGTCCTTTGCTGCTCCAGGACACTGCAATATGAGCTCAGTGTGTTTCTGACACCTGCACTGTGCATAACATGGCAGTTTCAGTTCACAGTGGCTTGGGCAATCACTTTCCATTGCCTTACCTTTATGCCTGCTTGAGTTTTGCTTTTGGTTTAGGGCTCAGACTCACCCAAACCTTTGAGGTGAAATGAGCTTAATAGAAAGTATCATGAAAGAAGACACTACCCGCATTTCCTCCAGCCTGGGCCTGCGATAAATGTGCATGAAACTTTGAAATTGGAGGCTGTTTCATGTTTTAAATAATATTGTAAACAAAAATATTAATCAAAACATTTGCTATTTTCCAACCCGTTATGCAGGAAGTGATTTGAATGCATTCCTGCAATTCTTTAAAGTATCTTGTCTCCTCACTCGAAAGGTCCCATTGGATCCTCTGCATGGGTAGTATGATTGTTGTGACTTTTTCTCCCAAGCTAGAGTTGTTTCCAACTTCTTTTGTTTTAGTTTTCACTATACCAGGAAATAATCTCTTCTTGTTAGAACCAAATATCACCCTGATAGCCTGAGGGATAAAGTTTGAATTGAACTAATAATTTAGTTGCTGTGTAATTTCCAATTCTTCAGTATTTGTCTTGAGTGGTCCAGCAAATCTTAGATTTTCTTGCAGGCTTCCTACCTCTGATCTACTTACTGCAGAAAATTCTGGAAATTTAGCTTTATAACTTTATATCCTTGTCCTTCACATTTTCTCCCCATCCTCTCAGCTTTCTCTTGGACAAGTCTTCATGGAGTCCAGCTGCAGTTCTAGGCAGGATCTTGTATGATCCAAAAATGTCACGGCCTTTAACAACACTGCTTCTTGACACATTCTGTTTTCTAGAAGTAGGTTCATGCCCTGTGATTTTTGGATATATCACAGCAATGGGCCCATGGAGTGATACAGTGGATGGGTAGCCTGCTGTGATGACTCTACACTTTTAATTGGACTTTAGTAACTTTCAAGATAATTAAAATCCCTTCTGTGCAACCTTTCCATGTTCTGGGTCAGAGAGATTAAAACACAAGCCCACACACACCAGAGGCAGACTTCTTGTTCTAATATGTTCTGAGCACAGTGAGACAGTTGTTCTGTACTGACTCAGAAGGAAAAGCACACTCTATTGAATCAGCAACACCACTTCCTTCCTCTGCAGTTGTACCATTCACACACTCACTCTGCTCTCTGGGAGAGAAGCAGCAAGAGCAGTCCTGAGGAGGAAAGGCTGAGGATGCAGAGAAAATGTAGCAAAAGAGACATAGGTAAAATACACTGGAGGGGGAAAGCAACCTTAATCCTCTGCAGCTGATGTCTGTGATTATGTGCTCTTTATTAAACACTGTAGCTTGGCTGGAATGGGTGTCACTGAGCTTAACATCCTCCCAATAGCTGATGAAATGCATCGTGTCACACTGCCAAGGCACGAATGGTCACTGAGGGGGCTGCTGTGGAGAAGGGTCTCTGACCCAACAAAAGGGAGCAGCTGCTCTTCCTAGGCTATGCCATCTGATGACTCTGTGACCAGACACAGCTGCCTCAGGATGTTTGTCATAGCCCATCACAACAGTACTGTGGTGAATGACTGATTTCTCTTCCCTGCTGCAAAACCCCTGGGCAGCAAGACCCATTTACCAGCTCACCTTTTCTGGCAGGATAATTAAAAGGTTTCCCTTTTTTCAAGACCCATCATATGGTCACATTTGGCTCTGCTGGTTGAGGGAGGTCTGGAGCAGTAACAATGCCACGTGCCAGGGCCGAGAGGAGGGCTGGCAGCAGAGCTGAACTCCCCACCACAGAATGCTGATGGTGACTCCTGTGCTTTAGTGGCCAAGGGACCAGCTCTGTTGCCTTCCTCTGCTTGCAAGTGGGAACTGCACATGGCCTCAGCCGTGATGGGGATCTGTAGCTCCAGATGTGCTTGGCCATGGTTGCCACAGGGAACTGAAAAGGTATTTAAAAGGTGTACAGTTTTGGCACTTAGGAGTGTGGTTTAGCAGTGGGCTTGGCAGTGCTGGGTTTATGGTTGGGTTTGATGATCTTAGATGCAGGCCTTTGCCAGCCTAATTGGTTCTGTGATTCTAGGCCTCCATGCCCTTGGTGCAGTCATTCAACACTGAATTCCATGCAACCCAGTGGAAAATGGGACAAGGAAACACCAGACACAGCTACAAAACTTCACAAGCCCTCGTTGGGATGTTGCACCATTCCAGGGACCTTTACGGAAGAGGAAGAGTTTAAAGCTGAATTCAGGAATGGTCTGGGCAAATGTCACCTGATTGTCTTCACTCAGCCTCAAACTGAGGCACAGGCATGTGTGTAGTGTCCATTCTCAGCATTACTGGCCAGGAACCACGTCAAAGGAGCTGTTTACAAAGACAGGGAAAGAAACCATCTATCCAGTTCCCAAGCAATTAGCAGTGATTGGGATTTATGTGGCACAGCTGGATTAGAAGCAGAACAAGCCAGTGCACCACTCACTAAACACTCATGCTGGTTTGAGACCATGGGGGACAAAACGCACGCACAGACACTAGGAGGAAGGCCTCCTTTCAATCTAGAGACATGGTAACAGGATTTGATTTTTAATTTTCCTAATTCTTTACTGTTTTGGCACTCTTCTGGTGGTTTTTTTTACTGTTTGGTTGTTTTTATTGCTTTTTTTTTTTTCCACTAAACCTCACAGAACCATGTGAACCAAGGAGCTCAAAAGCTGGGTGAAATTTTTGCCCCAGGCTCTCAACATATAAGATATGTTCGTGTGTGTGCATATACATGTCTTCATATGCACAGATGAGTCATTCTCACTCTTGCTTGTGTTATTTCCGGGAGGGGGAAGTGGGGTGGTTCAATCCAAGGTAGGGGAATGCAGCACACAGACCTCCTGACATGCGGGATGGCATGCACAGAGGGTTTTGTGGCTCAGCAGAGGTGGCTGGAAGGGGAACCTGCTGCCACTTTCCCAGCAGAAGGTGGGCAAAGCAGCCCTGTGCCACCAGTGCCTCGGCTGGTCAGAAAGTGCCAGGCACGTCTCATCTGCATTCCCTCACTTTCTGTATGTCACTGTGGGCAGAGGCAAGACTCAGAGAGGAAACCACAAGTGGTCCAGGCTGCCGAGTCTCAGCAAACAGCAGAATGGGCTCCAGGTGCACTGTTTGCTTTCCGAAGAACCCAGGGCATTGCTGTCTGTCCCTCTCCTGGGGAAACATCACCTCCTGCATATTTGCCAGGACACGCCACCTTCCCCTGCCCTGTCTACACTGCTCCTTCCACCTCCTCGAATAGAGATTGACCTTTTTTTGCCTCTTTGTTGTCCCTTCTTATTAAACCTATGTGATGGCTGGCAGATTTAGGGCTGGCAAAAAGGTGCAGGTCCAATAAAAACTGACCCAGATTGTCACCCGTGATTTGTACCAAACTCAAATGGGACCATTCCTGAGGCTCTCAGTTGTTTAATTCAGTGTAAGATGAATTATTTTTAATCATCTCATTCCTTCTGGATCCTGGCTGGGGACAGTGCCGTCTATATTATCATATATTAAAATGGAACTGAGGTTGAAAATACATAGGAACGGCAAAGCAAGCTGTTCCCAGGCTAATTTATGGCTCACCCCATAGCAGAGACCAGTAAAAAGCCTCCAAGAAGGTGTATCCTGCAGAGAAGGTGAGCCTGAGTCTGGAGGACCAGCATGCAAGTAGGCTTTGGATAAACTTTTTAGGATGAGATCTATTGGTGCAAGCATCGTGGGAATCAGAGGAGGGAAATCAGGCCAGGGTCTGGCCCAGACTGTTGGTTGTCACCCACATCCCACGGCTGGGTGGGAAGAGTGGTGCTGCAGGCAGAGCTGGGGGTGCTGTGCCCCACTCCCCAGCACCCACGCTGCACCCCTGGCTTTGCCACGTGGCCCCTTCATGTGCCACGGGTGCCCCTGAGCTTTCTCTTTATTCTTTTTGTGCACACATTTGGTGTCCCCGTGTAGCATGTCACCAGTGGAGGCTGCCCTGAGTCCCCAACTGTGCTCCTCTTGCCCTGGAGCATCACCATTGTTACAACACAAACTGTGCTCAGAAATGTTCCCTCAGCACTCAGAGCAGGTATGTAACCCCTGTACTGTAGTTTGGGACTTCTGTGACACCTTCTGCAAGAAGGTGACACACAGGTCCCCTTGTCCCCTCACACCATGCTCGTGGCTCCAGTGGTTCAGGGTTTTGCAAAAGCCATTGGCAGCTTTGTTTTTCTGGGCGTTGCTGAACATATTCAGGAGTATCACAAGCATAGACATTTCCAACCAGCTCTAAGGCATCAGGAAGAAAATAAAGTGAGTAAACAGCTCCACTGGACTCCAAATTATATTAAATACAACCCTCCCTCCTCCCTCTCCAGGAAGGTGAGATTTTCTTTGGTGGCAGGCAGTGATTATTTCCGCCTGAAGGAAAGAGGGAGCAGAATGAAGCTTCCTCTGGGCAGCAGTATACAAATTGTCAGTAAGAATGAATAGCACAAAAATAGTTTTTTTGGGGTTGCAGCCGGCACCTCAGCCAGAGGACAAACCCCCCTTGCTGCAGTGCTGGGAAGCACTGGTACCTTCACAGTGACAGCTGGGATAGCCCAGGGTTGCCCTAGAGTCAGGCAGGGACTCTGCAGGTGGAATATCTGCAGCAGTGTGACCAAGAGACTAAAGTCACTCAGGGACATCCCTCCTACCTCCTTTCCCAGAGCAGGGCTATCTCTGGATCATGGCCTGGATGCACTGGGAGATGCAGCCTGGGGTAACTGGCACTCGTGGGGAGGTACCCCAAATGTAGAAAAGCCATTGTGGTGCCAGCTTTGCTGCCAGCTCTAGGGGCTTGCTGCAGAAGGTGCTGTTTCACCTGAGCTGTAAAGCTTGGCAGATCATAGTGGGAGGTGCAGGAGCTTTGGTGCAGGGTGACCTAGGAAGGCACATAAGGCCAGGGCTTTCAGTCCTGGATTTTTTTTTCCAGTGACATACAGAAGATTTTCACCAGTGTGAATATGGACATCATTGGCTTTGCAGTTTTTCGTGTCATTCTGGAAAGTCCAGTTGACTTTCCCTTAACTAGTGGAGCCTTTTCCAGGCACACAGACAGGACATTTCCAGTGAGTTATTTCCAAACAGCATCAGAATGTGTCTTCAAAAGATTCATAGAGGAGACGGAGGACCTTGACATGGTGGCCTGATGGAGATCAGAGATGTCCAGCTAATGTGGTAAACCATGGCTGTGTTTTTTGTAGCCTTTGTGAGTGTTAAGGGGAGGTCAATGCACAGGACTATGATAAGGACACTTGTGGTTGATGTTCTGAACAGCCAGAGAGCTTGGGCTGATGCAACTGCACAAGAGCAGGTAGTTGTGGATGTACAGTGTTCCTTCTCCAAGCCTAGGGCCATGGTAAGAAATGCAGATGTCTGTGCATAAGGCATTTATTAAAATGACCTCACCCATATGCATACATTTTAATCAAGTCAGTGAATGCCTGTTGTGTTTATTTTTAATATAGCACTTGTTTTGATGTTACAATTGTGATGATGTGGATCTAATGGCAGTGACTCTTCATCTTAGGCCTCAAATCCAGAGCTGAAAGTGAAAAGACACTTTGCATTACTTTAAAATACAAAAGGGAATGTCCCTGGGCAAATTAGTCCTTCATTTCCATTCTAGACTGTAGTCAGCTGTCTGCTGCCTGGAGTCCACAGTGCCCAAGCTGCTCTGGAGGTCACCTGAGGTGCCTCCTCCAGCCATTGACCGATAGGTGACAGAAAAGCAAACAGACCTTTGGTGAAAGGTTCACATATACCCTGAACTTCAGTATCACCTCCAGGGTAAAACACAGTCTTTGCCAGCCTTGGATTTTGTTGGAGGTGCTATGAATTTCCTCTTTCTTGCCTTGAATATCTCCCCCAAAGTCCCCAGTAGCCAGGTATATGCCCTAAACTCAGGTCTAGTAGGGCTTTACATCAGACAACATGGTGCTGGTGTTATATCTTGCAGCAGCAGTTCCCACCCGCTTTTCATAGAGGAGAGGTGTAAAGAAAAATGTGTAAACTGAAAAAAGATCAGCAGAGATGCTGTCAGCCAGACCATGTGATGGAGCCTCAGGAAGACCAGGGATTTCTGGCTTCAGCTCTCTCCCTCAACTGTATTACTGTCATTGGGTCTGCAGAGATCTCGCAGCTTTGTAATGCATGATGTGTGTCTGTGATAGACAGGCAAGCCAGCGAGCTGAGGGCAGGCTGCCAGCCTTCCCTTCACTTTGAACGCCCTTGGCCGTCCCGAGGCTCGTTCCAAAACATTTAAATTGCTTAAGTGTGCAGCGATGTGTTTTAATTAATGCAGAAGAAGGGGACAGTAAAATACAGGTCCCTTCAGTACCAATTTGGCCTTGTGGTTGAGGCGCAGGTGCTAGAAAGCCGGGAGTGCCTGGATGTGCTTCTGCCTTGTTGCAGCACCAGCAGTGCTGCAGTTTCCCCAGCCTCGGAGGGGCTGACGGTGCTGGGCTGCCTTTGCCGGGTGCCTGGGACACAGGGTACCACGGGAAAGGTGAGTGCAGCACACAGGTATTCATGACATCTTCTTGCTACTCTGTCTAGGAAACGAGCTCCACAAAATAAACAGCAGGTTTATTATTAAACAGCAGGACCTGGAGACTGAAGCCTTCCCGTGACACACTTTGTGAAAACTTTCAGGAAGTGGCAGAGTTTCCTCAAAGTCCTCTCTCCAATGCGGGGCAAGCAATAGCATTGTATCAAGAGATTACTGTTCCCATTGCACAGGTGGGGAACACAATTGCCACCCAGCTGCCACAGGAAATGTGGCATCAAACTAGGGCTTCATGTAAACTATCTCTGGAGGCTCACACTGTGATTTACCACACGACCACCTTTTGTCAAAACCCCCCCAATCAATCTGTGTGTAGTCCTGGAGAAGGGATATTTCTGAGTCCATTATTTTCCCTGTAAGCACAACGGGGAAAAGGAAAGTGGAGAACTTTCTGGGTCATGATTAATGTCACAGGGATCAGATGATATTTGAGTTTTCAATGACACCTGGATTATTAGGGATTACATGGTGTCTGATTGAAGTGCCCCAACTCCAGCATCTACATCCTAACCACGGTTCTTTAATAGAAGGCACAGATCTTGATCTGACCATGTGAATGAATTGTTCATTGCAATGTCAGCAACACTTCCTTCTAAGAGACACAGATATTCTAAACCATGGCTCAGCCTTTGAACTGGTCAGAAGATCTGGCACTGATCTGGCCAGCCAATGACCCTGCTGAATTTGGAAATAAAAGGTCAAGTTCTCAGACAGGCTGCAATGGAATAGGGCATTTTTATGAGAGATTTCCCTTTAGAAAATCCCCCTAACTGGATATTCTAAACTCCTCAGATACCCAGAATTTGAATGGCAGCTAGGAATGCCTTGATTTTGTAGAAGTTTTATTGGGGAAATTTAACCAACACCTGCAATTAGTCAGCATGAGTCTTACCAGAATGGTCAGTTCCTTAATTTAATGAGCATTAGAACAGTGATTCATTTCAAAGTGGAACTTGGTTATATTGCTGCAGAAAGAAGAAATGACAGAGAGGAACAAAGAGAATGAGGAAACAGTTGTTTTAGGCTGAAAACAGACCAATATGTTCCTGGAAGTACACTTTCAGCCCCAATGCAGGCCTGGCTCAAGCTGAGGGAGAAATCCCTGTGTAGAGTTGGCTCAACTTCTCTTAACAAGGCTGCCCTGACCTTATTTCTTTAGGCCAAAGCTCTGCAAGGCTGCAGGTGCTGCCTAACAACCCATGCCAGGCTAATCTGCACTGTAGAGCCACGCAAGGAGTATTTTCCATGCATTTCCTTGTTCCGTGAAAGCACTAACAGGTTAAATACTTGCACAGAAATGTAATAATAATGCTTAATGCATTCCTGCCCAGGTTCTGGCTTTTCTTCTGGCATAATTTATCCTTCTTCAAGACTACAAGACTTCAAGACTACAGATCCTTCAGTCTAACTGAAGTCAGCAGGAGACGAAAGAGTTGCACGTCTCACAAGATGAAATCCATTCTTGACCAAGTAAACACCTTCCAGAGTAACAAAAGCAATGGAGCAACTAAGCCTGTAAATAGGAGATGAAGCAGAGAAATGAGAAAACATTCATTTGCCTGGGAAAAAGTCCTGGCAAAGCTCACAGTGGTGAAACCAATTGGAAATGTTGCAAACTTTCACCTAGAATAAACAATCTGAATCAGCTGGAAGCGCTTTCCATCGCACTGGTTCCCAGGAATGGGGTTGCCTCATTTTCTTGATACAAGGCTGCCAAAATCTGTAGTGACAGACTAGAATCCTGCTGATTATCCAAGCTCTTGGCATATTTGTATGACCAGAGATTCTTATTTATTATTTTTCTGGTAAGAATAGCTAGTAGATTAAAAATGGGAGGCAAGCAACACAAATACATATTTCTTTGGGCGGAGGAGACTTTGGCTTTAGGGTAGAATAAAGTGTGGTGTTACGTGTCAGCTTTCTGTCACAGGGCTTCAGACATGAAATGCCATTATTAACCTCCCAGCACTGTCTGTGGCAGGTGAGACATGCTCCATTTCTCAGATGGTCAGAAGCTGGCCAGAGATATGAGGCGCTGAATGCTCTTAGATCCCCTTGAGTCAAGCCTGACTTGCTTATTCCTGGTTCTGAGGACCCCACTCCACGTTTTTACACTCACTGTTGAAAGCTGCCTGCAGCACCTGCAATTAGTGGGTGCTCTGGTGGAGAAGTTAGTGCCACACTAAAACCAGAACTCAGGAACTCTGGCTTTCTTCCTTTGCTCTTTGTCGGGTCATGTTTAGAAGCAGGGACACTGTCCCTCGGTGTTTGCACTTCAGAATTATCCTGCAGTGAAAAAAAACCCTGTTTTTTCTTTTCTTCACAAAGGTCTTTTATTCCGTGTCTGTTCTTCAAGCACTGCCAAGCCTGTCTGTTTCAATGGCTGTCCAGTCCCCACTGCTCACAGACCAGGTGCTGAAGCACCTCTTTCACCCACCTCATCTTTACCAGTTCTCCCACAGTGCCCACTTCTTCTTTTCACTCTTCACTGCCTGAGCCAGCATCCCCCTGTTGCTCAAGGCAGCCTTTGTACACACTTCCTTTTTCTCTGAAACTCTAGCAACACAAGAAGTATGGGCTCAGAAAAAATTTAATAGCAATGGCGAGGTTTCCCTTTTTTTCAGCTCTTTCTTCAGCGTGGCTTCCTTTGGGAATTCTGTTCAGAATTTCTTGCCATTTGCAAAGCATCCGGGGAACCAAGCTGCAACGTAACACATCTGGGGCTAAGTTTGAAAGGGAAGCCAGATGCAGACAGGCACGCTGGAGAGGAAGGGAAGGAAACAGGGAAAGTTCAGACATAAGTGGACATCCAGCAAAGCCTTGCAAAGCCAACTGGCAGACCCATCTTCCAAATGGCTGTCTGAAAGCAGAGATTTGTCTGTATCAGAACCCTCCATCCAAACAGACGTGAACTTTGAGAAGGGTCAGGTCCAGATTGTCTCCAGCTGGGCTCCAAGCCCTGATAAGAGAGTTCCTCCCTGGGGTTGAGAGCAGCTGAGTCCTCAGGCAGCCCCTGGACTGACCTCTCCTTTCCAGGGTCTCCAGGATTTTTTACCCCATTACTAGGTCACGATCAACCCTCTTTGGGATTGTTTGTTTCACTGTCCAGGGACATTTTTCTTTCTTCAGGGAGCTCTGCAAAGCAGTTTTTCGGGAGGGGAGGAGATTCAGCATGACTCAGTGGTGTTTGAGAAACAGGGGAGACAAATGAGGAGATCCTAGAGGTACTTCCTTTCTAAATTGCTCAGAGATTAGTAACGCTTTGCCATACCTGTAAATAGTTCACTCACAGATGTGAATGCCAAGGAGCGCTCGGAAAGCTGCACCTCACTGCCCCTCATTTTCAAAGTGCGTTTGTGATTTTTCAGCAACCACCTACCAAGCTGAGAGAAAATAGAAAGATCCCTGACCTTTCACTGCTCTGATTTCCTAATAATTTGGACACCTTTAATCCTTGCCTCAGTCTGAAGGGCACAGTTGTGTAACACAGGCACAGTTCAGGAAGAGCCTGGCACAAGAGAAATGCTGGACCTCGATGTGCAGAAAAAAAGCAGGAGACATGCAAGAGGAAAGCATTTCAGGGGGATCACAACAGCATTAACCATATTTCTGTGGTGTTTGGAGAATCAGTCAGTGTGTGGAAGGCTTTTGCTTGTCACCAAAATGTCCATGCAGAGTGGTCAGACGAGTTGGGCAGTGAACACATGTACATTAATATTTGCTGTCACTGAGGTTGCAAAATAGAACAGACAGATCATTTCAGAACTTGGCCTCCTTATCTCCACCTACCAGAGCCTATAAAGTTGCATAAGAAAAGAGGACTGAATAAGAAGAATTTTGGGATGGAAACCTGAAGAGGAACGGAGCAGATGCAGCAACACCAAATGGCAAAGCTCCCCTAGAATGGGATTTTATGGCAACAGCGAAGTAATTCTGAGGTTGTCTCAAACCCCAACTTCAGGTCCTACCCATCTTAGGCCAAAAGAAGTTAAAATTAAGAAGGCTTCTTTTGTGGTTTGTCAGATACTCTGTGATTATGGACACTCAAATTGCTTTCTACTGAAAGACTCAAGGATGTGCACCTACTGGAAAACTTCCTTGTTTAACGCATATAATTCCAGTATGCAAAAAACTTAATGACTGAGAAAAAGAGGAAGATGTTCCCATTGTGGTTTAGTGGTGACAAAAGGGTTAATCATCTCCCAACACTCCTGACAGGACACACTAAATGCCATTGAGTCCTAGCCTTCCCTTCGGCTCTGAGAGCAGCACGGAGGGGACAACCCCATGCAGAAACAGGGTCTCCACAAACGCCCAGCATGCAGCAGAAGAGACAAAGTGGCTCCAAAGTGCTTTTGTGCTGTTGTAAACCCTGATTTTGTTTAAGAAGAGTGAAGATTTTTTTGTTTGGGAGCCATGAGCATCTGTTTAGTGACTTCTTGGGGCATGGGAGAAGCAGCTCACTGGTGTCTTGCCAGGTAAGCAGCAAACAACATTAGGTCATTGCAAACAGTTCTCCTTGGGCTCCATCTGTCAGATAAGGACCGTGTCACTGGCAGGATGTTTGTGCTGATGAACTCTCCTTCAGCTAAGGAAAGCCAAATGTGAAGCTCGTTAAGGAGAGAACCTAAGATGCCCTCCCTAGACCAGCAGCAGCTGATTTGCTGCTATGGGTTAGTTAATCTCTCATTAGCTCAGGACAAAATGAGCTGTGTGAAGAAGAAATGTCTCTGTCATGACATGTCAAACCTGTGGAGCCAACTGAATCCCAAGTGCAGGAGCTGTTAGGGGCCACGGGGGTGGTTCTGGCTCTGAATTAGCCACAGCTGATTATGTGTGAGTGACTCGTGCAGTCGGGGCGTGACCAGCAGCCTTCTTGGGGCTCAGCCTGCAGGAGATGAGGTTGTGTTCCAGCCTCACCTTCCCTGGCTTTGGTTAGTGGCCATTCAAATATGGTGCTGTGAAGGAAGAAGCACAGCAGCTAATAGTGGTGTAGATTGAGATGAGATTAAAAGAAAACCTGTGGTTCAGAGGAATGACGCCATGGAAAACATCAAGGAAAAGGAGATGGAATGTGCAGTCATTAGCAAATTGCTTTATTTATGGCTATTGGACACTGCTGTTGTGCCAAATCTTGAATTTGGTGCCGTGGATTTCTTAATTAAAAGCGTATTATTGAATTGTTATTTGGTGCAGTTTGCAATGATCATCCCCTTAGCTATTTTTACTTTTGCTCTGTGGATGTGTGTATGATCCTGTAAAAACAGGCCAGTCTGTGGGGAGAGAGCATGTTTCCAGTCATGCTTTTTAAAAGGCACGGTTGATTTTTCTCTGAATTGACTCACTTCTCTCCTCCATTTTGCTTTTCTGCCTCACCTCGCAGGCTGCACTGCAGTGGCTCCAAACCCTTTCCCTCCCAGTTATTAATGTTAAGCTGACAAGCTTTAAGTAAGGATTTTCAGGTGTCTTTTAAAAGCTTGTGTTGGCTGCTAGGTGTTCCTGCAGATCCTGGAATCTTCCACCCTGGCAATGTGCCCAGCCCATCACAACTGTGACCTTACTGAGATCTCAGTACTGGGATTTTGCAGCTGTTCAGAGGTCTCCAGACACCATAGCAAATGATTTCTGCTCTCTGAGTCAGCCAGTTCCTGCTTTAGATGACACAGATCCTAAGCCTTTCAGGTTTTCCCACTGTTCTTTAGGAGAACCACCTTCAGAGCTGGTCTGAAGACCAGCTGAGATGGAGATGGAGCAACAAGTGGAGGTTGGTGACTGTGTCATTTGTCTTTAGTTTGCTATATGCCAAGGCAGATGGTCTTCAAGGAGGACATATGGAGATGGCAGGATGGGGGAGAGCTGAGATCTCCAAAGCTGATGATTGGATCAACAACCATTTCTGCACAAGGGCTGTACTACAGAGAAATCACATCAGCTCTCTTTCCTCACGGTAATTAAATCCATTACGTGATGCTGTGTGGATCCAAACCGTATTTGAGTAGTTTTGTGCTTTGAAGGCTGCTGGATCACGGTGATAGCTGTGCAAAGCTGACAGCAGCTGCAGAAGGAGGGAAGCAGCTAACCCCCGAGCCCTGCTCCCTCAAACCCTGCCCTCCTCTGATGCACAGTTGTGTGCTGGAGCACCCCACAGCAACCCTAGAGCTCAGACTCTGGCTTGTCCCATCATATCAAGTATCAAGATTAAAACGTTTTCTGTCTCTTCTGAACAGACACAGTCATAGTAAGAACATGGGTCCTCTGCAAGGCAAGGTGAATGTGGCTTTTCAGTGACATGCCCATCATCAGTCCCTACAGGAAGATTTTTCAGTTTAGAAGCTCGCAAGTACATCATGTACCCTACATGTTGTGCTGCTGTTTTGCATAACGCTTCCCAGCTTGTTTGAACCTAGCTCCGGGCTCTCTCAGGTCTCTTTCAGGTCTCTTTTGTCCCAGGGACAAATGTCTCTTGAGAACTGCAGTATCAGCCTCATGTGCAGCTCAGTTTTAGGCAAACAACCGGAGGCTGGTTACACTCAGGTTCATTAGTAGGTTTCACATCTTGCATGGAGCAAGATCAAAAAAAATTTTTTTTTTTTTTTTTTTTTTTTTTGCAGTGATTTGGAGCACTTGGGGTGTAACCTGGCTGCCAAAGCAAGCTGAAACAGGCAACACTTGGGACATTTGGGGCAGGGGAAGTGCCACTAAACAATCTCAGCAGGTGTGATGCTGTCCTGCCGCCTGACATCCTGCACCCATCAGTTTTCAGCCCTGTCTTTTTCTCCAGGACCTCATGAGATGAGAAGCTCCCTTGTGGTGGCCTCTCCTGCATGGATTTGTGACTCTGAGGGAGCAGCAGTCTGTGCAGAGACACTGGGTGTGCGCTTGCCTGCCTTCACGTGTGACATGTCACAGCCCCTGATGTCCAGGGTGGAGGATGCTGAAAGGCCTATCCTTCTTATTTTGGGTCTTCCCTTTGTGTTTCTCCAAGCAAAGGACACGTACCAGGAGCTGCTCCCCATGGTAGTGGAATCTAAATAATCCCTCTAATCAGAATCCTGGCTCCCCTCCCAACATACACACACACACCTGGAGGGTTGGGTGCAGAGGTTTCAGGGGAAGATAAGATGCTCCTCTGTCAATCAGAAACGCTGTCAACAGCGTTCACGCTGCTTTTGTGGGGCTGTTGTGTATTCCATGTCCCTTCCCGTGGTTCTTCCCGGGCTCTTTCTGCAGAGGGAAGGCACCTGGCAGTGGCTCTCGAGGCTGCCATCCACAGACCAGCCCGAGCACATGCACACACCTGCCTCCAGCCAGACCAGAGCGAGACAAGTCATCTATTGCCAAAGAAGGTTTCTTCAGGATCAGAGCAACTAAAACTTCCTTAAGATATGCAGGAGTCCTTCCAGATTGCAAAATGAAAATCACTGCCCGGAATCACTGCATTCAAAGTAGGGAAATATCCCTTTAAAGAAACCCATTGGCAATATAACTAAAGGCCCTCAGGCCAAGCTGATATTCAACATAACTCCACCGAGTCAAGAGAAATACACCAGGGATTGTGTTTGGCCTGATAGCAAAAACCACAGGCAAGTGAGACTGATTCCCAGAATCAAGTTGACCTGAAAAATGTAGTTAGGTTTTGCCCTTAAAGGAATAATTTTCTTAATAATAACAGATAAAATGAAATGCTTGTCAAAATTATTACAAGCGTATGGGGATGAGATGATCAACATTGCATGAATTATTTCCTTCAGCAGCTGTGTTTCTCGTTCTTTCCTTCGCTGCTCTTTAATTCTTGAGCTTTTGACCTTCGCACTGCTCTTCTCAGATTTACTACCTGCCCTATTCATTCTTGGCTTGTTAGACCCACAGACTGTGTGGTTTTGGTGTTAATCCTAGGTTTGCCACTAATGTTCTGTGGGAATTTCATTACTTGACTTTTCTTTTCCTCAGTATCCTCCAACTCCATCTCTAATGGTACATCAATACATGAACTAATTGCCAGGCAATGTTAAGGGTAAAATACCTTGTTTTTTCTTTCTGGATTGGGCCCTTGGTCTTCAGCTTAATGCCTTGCAAGCATTATTGAGCAAGGATGGTGGTTAGCATAAGGAAAAACTTTCTCAGAAGCAGTGCCTACATATGGCACTTGCTTCCTGAGAGAGGAGAATGAATGACCACAGAATAAATCTCTTTCAAAACTCTGTCCTGAGCTCATTTGTTGTGTTTAACTTGTTCTCAGCAAGTCCTTAACAAACACTTGCAAACAAAGAGTGGAAAACCCAACTTTAGTTGTTCAAAAAAACCAAAAACCAAAACAGGAGCAATTTCCCAGTGTGCTGTAAAGATCACTACCAACAAAAATCTATAAAATAGTCAGTTTATTCCACTTACAGCATTGAAAAGCCAATACAAGAGAAAGGATTGAGGGGTTTGGGGGATGTTTATCAGTTTGGAAGAAGTTACCAAGAACTCCCAGGCATTTTTACTTGCTTTCTCACCCTCTCATACCTTCCAAGAGGCAATAGGCCTTTTAAATAATATTTTTCTTCCTCAGCTTTGTAGTTCTCAGTCCCAAAATTCCTGGCTGCAAGGGAGGGCTGGAGACTCTCTCCGGAGCTCCAGCACTTCAGGATCCCTGACTATCACTCCCTCACCTCTGTGTTTAACTCATGTTTGGCAAAGCACAACTTGATCTCAATCAGACCTCCTAGGAGGGCAGCCAGGTTGGATTTGATGGCATCAAGAAACGTGGATCCAACCCTGCCTCTGGAGTTCATTCCAAAGTGTAAGTGTCTTCACTCATACAATGCATGCTGCTTTCTCACTTGAACTTTCTGGGTTGTAGTGTTCTTGTCGGGTGCCTTACCTGCAGTTCAAGACTCTTTTCCTACCACCATTCTGTCGTGAAGGTGCTTACACAGTATAATGACACCACCTCTCATTTTCTGGATGAATTCAGCACGTTAAATTCTTCTAGTCCCTTAACTTCTTCAAATGCAGACACTAGCCAAGGGCAAATTATTTTTCTGTTCAAGACCCTCCATGGAACAAGAACTGGTCCATACTTCAGTCTGCACCTCCTCTCTTCACCCACACCACTCTGCAATGTCACACGCAGGTTGGGCTGCATGTCCACCTTGCCCCCAGCATCCTTTCCTGACTTGCTCTGCTTTCCAAGGTAGGTGTTCTCCCTCCATACAGGCAGTTGCACCCCTGTCTCCTTGGCACAGGGCTCTGGCTACCTGAACATTCGTGCTCTGTCTGCCAGCGACCCACATCTCTCCACATCAGCCACCTCCCCACCTGCCTAATGTCATCCGCAGGTCTGGACAGCAGTCACTGTGCATCACCTTTCATGCCCTGGGTATAAGCATTGAAAATTACTGGATGTTCTATCACTCCCTGAGGGTCTCCTCTGGGAATGTGACTTCTCAGGGACTGCTCATTTGGAAGAACTTTGATCTCACTGCTCTCTAAGCCATGTAGAGCTTGTGCTATTCATATCATGCTATTAATATTTGTAAGAGAACCTGCTAAGTCAACCACCTCGTCAAAAATCTATCCCATCCAAAGTCACTTTTCCCAACAAAAGTTTTAACCTCCCCAAAGAACATAATAGGATTTGTCTGAAAGGCCTGGTTTTCATTTAAAAAAGGCTGAATAACAGTTCCAGTTTTTAACTCCACTCAGTTCAGCTCCCCAAAGGCTTTTCTATCATGTTGTCCACAACTGGTTTCATCCTATTGTGTGGTGCAGTTTTGCTTTAAACCTTGTCATGCCCTTGTGATTTTGAAGATGCTGTGCCATGCTGGGAGATGTACAGGATGGGGTCCAGTGCCTTTATCACATAAGAGTCTTAAGAGAGTCTCTGCTCTCCAGTCATCCACCCTAAGTGGGCCAGGTATTGGTCTGAAATGGGTGCATGTGCTCTGGTGTGGTGCAGCTACAGTTTACATTCAGAAGTGGGGGAGTCAGTGCTAGGAATAGCATTGGAATTTTTCTTTTTCCTTTTTTCAACCACTTTTACCCCTCATTAAGTGCTTTCAGACCCAGCCTCAGACTTGATTTATTTTTGAAAGGACATTTTTAGCCACTGTGTCTTAAAGAAAAAAAAAGTCTGCAGAGATTATTTTTAAAGAAGAAACCACTCACATGCACACTCTGTCACGGCTTCTTTGCGTCTTGATATTCCTCAAGGTCCTCCCCACCACGATACAGAGGTATTGCTCCATTCCTCTCACCTGCAGCTCTGTAACAGCATCGAGGTGGCAGCTCTTCTGCTTTCCAGGCTGGAAAGATTATTGCTCTATTACAAAGAACAATAATCTCACAAAATTACCGGAGTCAGGAGCAGCCCACTCCAGAGTAACTCACCTGAACCTCCAAGTTGTTGCACAGTTTGGTAAAGCAACTTCTTGTGTTCAGCAATGGGTGTAAGAGAGGCTGGAGAAATATGTCTTAAGCAGGTATCTGTCACTGTTCAAAGCCAAGCTTTTTTTCTGGCTCTGATTTAGTTCTTGCTGCTCTTAATTTTCCTTTTCAGCTGTTCAGACAATGCAAGACTTTGAACTAGCCGCCTCTCCTCTTGAATCTGTAAGCATTTACGGAGCAGTGTCTAGTTAAAGGACCAGACAGAGATGGAGACCAAAGAGGGTGGGATATGGAGGGTTTGTGGTTACAGCATAAGGCTCTGAATCAGGAAATTGTCAGAATCAGCTTCAAGAGATGGGTCCAAGCCACAAAGCTCAGTTCTGCAACTGCTCCTGTACCAAGCTCCAACTGCCCTGGAGTTTAGTCTGTTTTGGTCTGTGCCTGTTGTGTAGAGATCACCTCTGCTTTCCTTGGATTTACAAAAAGCAAATTATTATTAAAGGCATTACTGAATGTGCCAGATTGAGAAGAGGGTCCAGTGCAGGATTAATTCTGGAACAGCTTCCTGACAGTGAAGGAGTTTGGACCGCAGGGAGATGACCTGGTTTGCAGGTGTTGTGAGAGCTCTCTCAGTGCATCCCAAGCTGTGCTGTGCACACACAGACATAGCTTTTCCTCGAGCTGAAAGGCCGTGGCCACAAAGCTGACGGCATCCCTCTTCCCTGAGCTATCCATCTGCATCAAGCCAGAACTGTCTGTGAGGAGCAATAACAAATTCCCTCCCTGCTGAACAGCACCACAAAAGATGTGCAGTATCTGATTCCCAGATGGCAATGTTAAAAACAGAAGGCAACATGTCTGGGAAAGTACCCGAGGCATACCTGAACAATAGAAATAATAGAGATGTAAGAAGAAGATAGGTCCTTTCTTTTTTTCTGATATATGCATGCCTATGATCACTTAAAAAAACCAAACAAACACCTTTTTTTTTTTCAACAGGAAACAGTCTGCCTGAATAGAAACACAGAGTGCTAGAGTGAAGTAGCTGAAATAGGTGAATGGTTAGTAGCACAGCGTGCCAGACTTGCCTGCTCTTGGTGTCTGTGTTGGGTGTCATGTAGGCACATATATCCTTGGAATCCCTTAAGATTTATTTGGGTACCAGCAAACTGAGTGCATATCTACCTTTCCAGCAAAGTGGAGGATTATTCATGCTTAAGGACTAGGATCCCCTATAGTTCATTCAGGAACATGAGGCTTGGCATAGGTTTCTATGCATATTTTTTATTTTAGGCCCTCCTAGGACAAGTTCTAAAAGGTTAATGTGAGGAAGATGTGGCTTACTTGTCTCACACATTCCAGGAGCTAAACACCCTGAAGAAACCAAAGGCAGTGAATGTTTTGTGAGATACCCACCAGCCATCAGTGAGATGGAGATACCACCCCACGAGCAGCAGGCAGCTTCATGCAGACACACCACTTCTGTCTCTCCGCTCCCGCCCCGCCTGCATTTGTTCCTCCTTTGCCTGATGGCACATCTCCCCCACACAATGGCATGTACAATCTAATCTCTACTGAAAGCTCTGCAGGGCAGGAACTCACACATTCAGATCCAAATAGGCTGCTCATGCCTTTTTAATTTCACTGGATCAGAATAACAACGACAAGGAAATAAAGTAACAGCCAAAGAATCAAATCAGTACGGTGAAACAGGTCCCTTCCCTGTTTTACAAGTTACATCCACACCACCCCAACGGTAGCAGGGAATCTAGTTACAACTGGCAAATTGTCTTCAATTAAACAGCCCAAAAGGCTCTTGGCCACCATAGTGGACATCATCTGGTGATGTCCACTATGGTGATGTCCACTATTCCTAAAGCCACGTGAACTAGGCAATCCATGTGAAGCATCCCAGGGCTCAGAGGTGGCTGGAGAGCCCCTCTGCACCGGCTAAGGGTCTGGGAAGAGCAAGCCTGGGTTTGGTGCACTCCCACGCACATCTGCACCCTGGTCTGGCACCCTGCTGATCTCCGCAGCCATCAATCCTGCTGCCATCTGGATGACAGCTCTTGCACAAGCCCAGTGACATTACTTAAGGCTGTGGCTGTTTACAACTTCCCGCCCAGCGCACACCCGCCATGTGTTAATCAGGATGGTTCATAGTCAGTCCTGGAGTAAACAAATGCAACTTCACCAGAAAACACAGGAGCCACACCTCTCTACTCCAGGTGTGCATTTTGGCCCACTATCTGTTTCTCCATAGCGATTAGTGACTGGTATTTAAGACAATTTCTTAACAGGAGTTGGGATCGGTGGTTTATCTCCTCATTAAGTTGGTAATATCATTAATTAAGGCTATGTCAACGGACATGATGCCACAGCAGATGGGTGTTATCAGTGGCAACAGCCTTCCAGGGTTTGGGCTTACAGCGTGCCTCCCGCGATGCAGCATTAGCATCCTGCCCAAGGTGGGGACCTGCCCTTTCCCCACACTGCCTTTGAGGGCCTGCCTCACAACAAACGCATTTTGAGGCAGGCTCCAGAAATCCCCTCAAAAGTCCCTGCTCTCTCACCAATCCCCGTTCCCCAGCTGACAAACTGTCTGAGAGCAGGGAGCAAGAAGTAAACACGGAGTTTTGGCAGGACAAGGCAGGGGCACAGGGGTTGTATCCACGGCCCTACTCAGCCCAAGAGCAGCAGTCCCTCTGGTGTGTGTTTCATTCCACCTAATGCAGCTGCTCCTTCAGCTGGCTGCATTTTCAACTGAGAAAATGAGCATGTTACTGAGCAATGTGGTGGAAGAGATGTGGTGGACACTGTGCCGTGTTGTTAGCAGCAGGCCAGGATACTTAGGGCAAACAGGCTGTTGGTGCTAGAAGGAGTTGAGTGATCATAATGTTCCCTCTGGATTTAAACCATACACATCATGAGATCCATGAACCTATGAATTTTGACACTCGGGAAGTGCATTTAGCCTGTCCCACTCACATGATGCACCTCAATATAGAAGAAAAGTGTGAAGACCTTTTAAAAACTTTCTTCTTTCTCCCCTTTTACTCCAGGAGACATATAGTTAAGTCAAACACATCCTTGGGCCAAGTCCTGCCCTGGTTCTGTGCAGAAGTCCCGATATATCCCAAAGTCTCAGTGCACTTTAAATATACGTCAACAGTAGCATGTGCTGGCCAGAAGATATTTTATAAAGCGGTCCTTCAAATGAATGCAGTTTTAGTTGTTTTCCTCGGTTGTTTGAGGTCACTGTTCCCCCGCCCTTGTTAATAAAGATGTGATTAATGACTTTTGGCAAAGCTGCTGCCTGAAAGAGCCAATGCTTTAGGAAAAGCAAAACCAGTTTTCAGGTATTTTCTGTAAGGTTCGTCTCAGAAACAAATACATTTCAAAGCATTTACAAAACACACTGACACCTCCTTTGCCCCATCTCCACCCCCCTGCAGACACATCACCATTCATAATCTGCATGATTCTATTCCATCTACCTGGAAGAAAGTGCTCACTGTACCTTCAGCTGGAAAGGTTCCCCCTCGGCATGGCCGGGGCACGGGCGACAGCCAGAGCACTTATCACAGGGCTTCCTGGAGAGCCCGTGGTGCAGGAATGGCTTTGGGATTGCTCTCCTCGGACTGAGCAGTACCCAAAAGCCCTGACTGAGGCCCCCAAGTCCCTCCTTAAATAAATCACAGCAGTAGGGGTAAAGAAATAAAAAAAAAAGGAGAATTCAAGTTGTTTTCTCTAAGAGTGTTGGACTCATGGTTTGAAGCCTGTTTTTGCAAGCAAGGAGGCTCAGAAATACTGGTGGTTAAAAGCAAGATGGCAAAAAGCGAGACTTTCACGGCTGGGCCCAGGGCTCTGCAGCAGGGATTTGAGGAAAAGCACCGAAATTCAGGGTGGTTATGAGAAGGGCAGAACCAAACATAGCAACTTAAGATGTACAGCCTCTGTTGAGGACTCATTTCTCCTAGGCAGGCCCTGTTTCTCACTAGGGTTTGACGTGGCTTAGCTTTCCCAGTCAGGTGGTTTAGATCTTCACATTGATGGGGTTTAATCTGCAGCATGTTCTGCTTTTGAGGGGGCCACATAGGATTTCTGAGAGAGGGTAACTCCTGCCTAGGGAGGGGGATAAGGATGAGGACACTGATACAGATGCAGCAGGCCAGCAATGATGCCTGAAGGCTCATACACTGGATATCAAATCTGTGCTGTGATCTAGCACCACAAGAATTAAGACCAAATCAGAGGCGTTAATGTCTTGTGCTGGGAGGGTGCAAGACTCCATCAACTCCTTAGTCCTCCACGCTGACCCTTATCCTGCTGGACCTGAGCTCTGAGGATGAAGCTGATCTGCTCCAGGCAAGCATGGCTTGGGCCAGAGTCTGCTCTCAGTCTCCATGGCAGCTGGAAGGAGAGCTGGGGGTGGCTCTGTGCCTCACTCTGCTTCAAGGGGCTTTGCAAGGAGACAGTTGTGCAGCTTTGCACAGGATGCCATGAAATATGGCTGTACCTGCAGCAGGCAATGCTTGGCAGAACTGGTGTTTCTCCAGCTGCAGGAAGCTCTACTGGGGAGATCCAATTTGGATGAGCCATCGACATTTTATAATCCAATGGAAAGAAAGGAGTGAGGGCTCCAAAAGGAGTTTGTCTCCAAAGCTGAAGCTAATCCTTTATATTAGGAGGACAGTCAGGCTAAAGGCTTATACAGAAATTCCTATTGCTGTGACTCTCCTGCAGGCACCAAGGTGGCTTAAAGCACTGCAAAACTCGAGACAAGCAGGAGATATGTCTGAGAGTGCTGGCCACTGGATTTCTGAACTGGCCCAGTCCAAGCAGATGGTGAACTGGCAGCACTAACAATAAGATCCCAATCCATACACTGAAGATTCCCCAAAATTGCTGTGGGTGGCTCTAATTATAACCTGTATCCTACCGCCTCCCCTTTCTGTGAGAAGGAAGGAGCCGAGCTTTCTTGTTACTCTAGCTGCCTGCCCGTTACCAGGTCGAGATTGCTGGTGGGATAAGGGCCTTCCATTTGTTTGTAGCACTCATGTCCTACTTGGCAACACGTGCCTCATTCCTTCAACCCTACAAAGGGAAGAGCCCCAAGCAAAGCAGGTTTGCAGCTGGCTTAGCAACACGGCTGCTCTGCATTCCTGTAAATTTCCAGGTTCAAGTGCAATTTTTTTCTCTTTCTTGCCAAGCCAAGTGGACATCTAGCTCCCCTCATACCACAGCTGAACCTTTGGGAAGGCTGATGGGATCTGAGAGGAGTGTCTCTGGAAGCAGGCAGCAGCCTGCAGGGAGGCAAGTGGTTCAGTGATGCACATGAAGGTGACCAAGAGCTGCACCATTTGCCCACCTCCAGACTTGCAAAGCGAAAGGAAAGCTTGCCCTTGAGGTTTGAGGTGAAGAGGTAAGTACAGATATAGATCCAAGTCCCCAGGGCTAGTCTGATTTATTTAGCAGTCCAGACAGTCAATACTTTCAGTCTTGGATGTGATGACTTCTCTTTTCAGCATGTGGCTCATTCTCAGATTCCCATTACTTTATTCCATGTGGGGTTGGTGTTTCTTCATTGTTTTCCCCTGTGCATGATTGACATGATCAGGAAGGAAATGTGGAAACTATAGAAACTATTCTCTGTGCTGAGGGAAGGTGCCTCATATTCTTCTGAACCTGACCCCATTGTTTGGTGCTGCACCCACAGGCACGTTCTCTGCCTTGCTCTGGATGGACCAGGGCATCCTAACCCACATGCAGGCAATGGTCATCAAGCAAGCATAAAGAGCTGACCCCATTCCCACTGGAATCTGTGGGAGTTTCACCCCTGATTTGATTGTGGGAGGAATCAGGCCCCTACTTATAGCATATAAATAGAAGGATTTGATTTGAGGCAGATGGATATCAAGTTGTTCTGAATTTTTCCCCTGATTTCATTAGTGAGGTGATTTGTGTTACAAGGAAAACTTGTTCTGAAGCTGTCATTATTTACCTGAAACGCATCTGTGCTTTGAAGTAGGCTCTGGAAACACAAGCAGAATGAAATTGCCCATAAAGCAGAGGTGGAGTGCCTTTTTCCGAGGTTTGAGACTGTTGGGTTTCCTCTACACTGGAATGCAAAATTAATGCCCTAAATTTAAACACTCACTAGGCTTTTTTTCTTTTTTGTTTGCATTCGTGACTTGAGAATGAATTCAGTCGTAAAACAAAATGCAACTGACACATTTGGCATGCAAAACAACCATTGTTTTTGCCAGGGGGTTTCACGTGCACATGTGTCTGTGTTTGTCTGTAAAACAGCTCATGAGCCTCCATGGAAGACTCACATGATGGAAATGTTGGCTTTAGCTGCCCAGAAGAAGTTAGCAACCACTTGTGGTCCTCAGTCCCCTTGTGGATTGTCCATGTTCTGCTCAGAAGGATTAACTCAGCTGGATCCAGTTTCCAAAGATTTAACAACATACAAGATCACTGCAGCCCCAAACCATTAAACGAAATAATTTAACAGCTAGATCTTTTTGGCTGGTAACTGGTGTGAGCTCAGACACGGCGTGCAGCTTTGTGCGTGCACCTTGTTTTGCTGCACTGCTTTCTTCCCAAATGAATGGTGTGATAAAAGTAGCAGCAGCAGCAGCAGCTTGGCGAAGAGAGCCTAAAAAAAGGTGTTTGTTTCCATCACAGTGCTTAGCTCATTGTTCCTGCTACTCGTCCTGTTGACTGCCTGCTCAGGAAGGCCGTGTTCCCACCAGCCAGGAGCTCCTGCCTGCTCCCCAGTGCTCTGCCCCCAGCTTCCTAAATTCACGCTTTTTATCTCCAGTGTCCCCTTCTCCCTCCTTGTTGAAAGAGGTGGTTTTTTACTTCTCTCACAGGGATGCGGTGGGTACTTTTAAGACCTTTGAAAGCTGCTTGCAATTCCTCAGATGGCATCAGTGAAACTCACACTGGTGTAACTGGCTGGAGATACAGGGATGTCAACTTGACAGCTCTCATGAATCTGGCTTTTCTTCTACATCTTCTGGCCATGGGAGGGTTAACTGAAATTCTCTTGTATGCTGTACTTGAATGAAAATGCCAGCAAGCTCTGGTATGATAATATTTATATCTGAATCATTTCAGTCAGTCTTGGGATGAATGAGATCTCGCAGAGACAGAGGCTTGCTTTCCACTTCACTGTTTTTCCCTGGTGTTGCTCTTTTTCCCGGAGAAGGGACACACAGGAGCAAACTCCTCGGGGCCCTGGGTGCTGCCAGCATTCCAGGCAGGGCCCTTGCCTCCCTCTCCTGCCTCCTGCGGCTGGGGAACATGAGCTGGTGTTGAAGGGCAAGAGATAGGAGTCCCCATGCTCGACTTCTGTGCTGTGTGGCTTCCTGATAGCAAGCATTGAATGACACAGCCCACTTTTGGTTGGCTTTTTTGTTGTTGTTGTTGGTTTTTTTTTTATTTGTCCACCCAATCTGGAACTGAAACCATCAATTCATTTCACTGACGATTTCATTCTCAAGTCAGCAACAGCTACCTCAGCTAGCAGCAGGATTCTACCCACTGCATCAGCTGTCCCAGCTCCTTGGGGAATGGAGATTCACGTGTTGAGATGTGAGAGATGGTTTTTTATTAAGAAAGCAGTGTGAGGAGCTTCCCTAGACACTCACTACATATCTTTATGTCCTTCCTGGAGACCCTGCTGTCATCTGCTGAGGTGGAGCAGGGGAGGGGTGACAGTGGGAAACGTGGGGAAGGTCCACCTGAACAGGTTTCCCATCCTGAGTCACAGCACCCGATCAGTGAATTACTCCTGTAATCTCCAACTGTGTCAGTTTGAGATCTACTTCCCAGATCACGGGTCCATGTTACTATCATTGCCATAACCCCGTGTCACACTGGCTGTTTTGAGAGGATTGAACAAGAATGGGAATCACAGCACGATGGCCATGGGAAGGAGCTCTGCTGCGTGTTGGTCTTGCTGTGCTGTGTCAGATAGGGACAGTGCTGCCCCGAGCTCCAGAAACCCAAATTCTCAGTATCTGTTCTCAAATCTTTCAGAGCTGAACCAAAGTCCACTGAGATCAATGGAGTTTTCACACTGGTGACCATGAGTTTTGCATTCAGCTTCCTCAGATGAAAGTGCAAGGAACAGGCAGGAAATTATCCACTAGGAAATCTGTTTCAATCATCCCCTTTTATGACAGATGCTTTGGAAATGATTATGTGCTGTGTAAAGAAATATGGCCTTCTGAATTTATTCAGGCTAATTCTGAGTGAACCCAAAGCTCTTTTATACTGTTCAAGCTGTGTAAAGAGTCTTAATGCACACAGAAATTAATTTACAACCCATTTAAATCACCTTTGTTCTGTCAGAACCTTAGAAAGCAGAAAAGCCTACATTTTCATACATCTGTGTTGGTCAAGAGTGTGTTTTTCTTTAATTAGTGTGGTTTGAGTGATGGAGTGGGCATTAGAGTGATAGGCAGACAGAGTAATTCCCTAGGGTGGATGTGTTGCTGGCTTTGTTCAAGTCTAATTTATCCCACTTCTCATAAAGGAATAAACCCCACACATATAAACACCTCCATAGAGTTACAATTCTGAGCACAGCAGCGAAGTTTCCTGCTTTCCCATATGCAGCACAGGATTACAATAAACCCTGAGGTCCAAATCGGCAAGGATCTCCTTGCTCCATACTGTGGGATGAGTTCAAAAGAAAGCAGTAGGACAGATGATTGATCTTTTGACAAAAGTCTCATTTGTGATGGCCTTGACAAACTTCTCTTACCTTCTGTTTGATGGGTTTTCATTTTATTTGCCACACACCTTGAAAGGTTTCCAACTGACATCAGTGGGCTTGAGTCTACCTTAAGCTGCCTCAGAGGGTCTTTGTACAAAGAGTTTTCTCATCCCCACCACCAACTCAACACTGGGCTCAGGCAACTTCCAGCAAGGACCACAAAAACCAGGTATATCAGCCAGGACTAAGCAAGGCTGGGTGCAAAGCAAAGGGAGATCCCCATTTATTTTGTCCAAACAGGAGGAGGGCTCTGTTTCATTTTCCCATAGCCCTCACAGTTTCATTCCCTACCTGGCTGTTTCAGGACAGCCCCGCCCCCCAATCCATCTGAATCTCAGGAAGGGCACTTAAAATGTCACTTTCGTTCCCCACTTCAGCATTTCCAGGCTTAGGACAGCCCTGAGCCCATTACTGCCAAAAGGCCTCTGTGTTACTGGCACACGGACTGGTCACCAAAATCAACTTCCCTGTGTACCTTTAGACTGAACATGCATTTATGGCTGGCTTCAGCCAGGAGACATCTGGCACATGGTTAAAGTTGGGTGCCTGCCCCGGTTCCCAATCAAGACAGAGATATTCACCATGTGAACCATGCTGCTACCCAGTCAAAACAACTCAAAATAAAAGCACCCTTGACTAACAGCGAGAGGAATTTATTTGGTATCGTTTACTTGGCAAATAATCCTGCACTTCAGATACATTTCAGGAAACTGAGACCTATTTCTGGATGACTTATCATGTCCACATGCAGCAAAATTCCTCTAATAAACCAGTTGTGGTGAATGATTTCATTGTTGTTATTATTACTACTATTATTATTATTATTATTATTATTATTATTATTATTATTATTGCCGCCTCTCGCCACCTTAAATGTTCTGAGACAAGATGAAAGTACTGAAACTTCTAATGCCTCCCTGCTGAGTCGCTATTGTAGGAGTGAAAAAGAGCAGAATAGATCAGTTTTTAGTAAAACCCATGGTTTATGTAAAGCATCTGATTCAAAACCTATTTTCTATGTAGCCTTTTCTTGTGGACTGAAATAGTAGGCTGCATTCAAACTAGACTTTGAGCTCAGTGAAAAGGAAACGCTGATGAAAATCACGACTCAAACACCCTTGCATCATATAATTCTGTTTGTTTTATTGGTGAGATACAACCTAGGCTCCATTCCATGGCTGCAGAAGGAAACTCAGCGTAGGGCAGCAGGCCAGGCTCAGGCTTAGGCAGTGGCTGGACAGCAGTCAAACCCAAGGGGTGGAATTTGGACCAGACCAAAGTCCATGGGGACTTCACCATCAGCTTCCGCAGGCCCAGATTTCACCTTAATGACCACTTCAAGTGCAGCTCTGCAGAAAGGAATGGTTTTGTTCTTAAAACAGGCGTCTCTTGTAGAGTTCAAGTTCTCCCAAGAACAGCCCCTCTTCCATCTTGGCATCCAGCCCAAGTGACGGAGAGCAGACACACAGCAGGTGCTGGGCAAAATCCATGCCCCACTTTTCTGCACGTGGGTGGTGGGGTTCCCCTCTCTTCAAACATCCAGGCAGAATTCATGATGTCTTTCCTGGCTGCCCCACGGGTTTGTGTATCATTTGCGTGACTTTTGGTCCTTGATATGTCTGCAGCAATTGCAGCTCCTGAAAAACATCTCAAACATTCCTGCCTGGGAGGCTTTTGTCTAACAGGTCATCATCATTTGGGAGAAATGAAGCTACGAGGCAAACCCTACGTGCAGTGAGTGTGCACACGTGCTTGTGCCCACAGAGATCTCTGCGGGAATCACTGTCCCACTCTCATCTCTACGATCTCTAAGTAGCTTCCCATTTTCAAAATATGAAAAAAATATTTATAGCTATTGGGGAAGCGGTGACATAAACTCATCCTAAAATGCCTTGCAGCAGAAAAGAGACAAAGTTCTTTGTCGTGAGTGTCGGGCAAACCCCATGACCTGGTTCCCCACGTGAGCAGTGCCGTGGAACTGGAGGTGCTCTGTTCAAGAGAAGGCTGCTGCTGTGCTTTGCTACGGAGTGGTGACGGTGAGGTGTTGCCTCTTAGGAGAAAGGAGCCTGGCACTGAGCAGTCACAGCAAAAGGATACCTCTCTAAGGAAGCTGTAGCCAACACTTGAGGAGCGACACAATGGTCATAAAAGATGCTCAGCCTACAATGCCTGATAAAATATGGATCAGTGTAATTGTTTCTCAGGCTGCTGAAGTATATCGAAAAGGAACAGAGAGACTTGAAGTATTGTATTACCACTGCACCCTTCAGTGGCTTCAGCTAACATCTTATTTTTATTTCCATGCTGACAGCACCAGGCAAGTTGATTTATTTTCTGTGCTGGATTAAATATCAGAGGAGATATGCATATCCTAGAATCTGAGGCATGGGATACAGCAGATGAGCTAAATGCATGTTAACCAAAGCCTCCTCTTGATTCACTTTGACGTACCTGAGTGTTTGCTAAGTGAAGCTCTTCAGAGCATCTGTGAGCAGATCCACCGAGGGTCTTTGCATGTGACAACTGTGATTTTCTGCCGTGGCTCGAATAAGCCACAATTGCACTGATCATTTCCTGCTCCCCTTTCTTGAACTCCTTTGTCGTACACTTAACAAATATTGCTCCCAATCAAGAAATGTCTGTGATTAGCAGATTTAGATGGAAGATTTGTTTCATTATTATTTGACTTCTGGCTCTGAAGCTCTGTGGAGGACATGTTTTCAAGCTTTCTCTTCAACCACAAGATTTAGAATTTACTTTTCTTCCCCTCTTTTTTTTTTCAAAGAAAGCTGAAATTCTTATGTAATTACCTGCCTTCAGCATCTGGGACTTAAAACACAGGACCAAATATGGATTGAAGTGGAAACAATGAATGATCAGCTTTTCTCACATGAGTAGTCCCTTTGAAGGCTAAGTGTCTGTACTCAGGAGAAAAGTTACATGTATATTATGAGAGCTTGCAGAACAAGAACATGAACAAAATACAAAACCTAATTTACCCTAGAAATACAAACCTTGTATAAAGTTTTCATTACGTAGTTGGGGGAAATACCCTTTTTCCTAAACTAAACATACTTCTAGTCTTTTTTTTCCTCTCCTTTGTAAAAATACCTGCTTTGATACAGAAGTCTTGTAAGCTTTACTGTTAAGTCTTTCATTAAATGTTTCAGTAAATATTAAGTAAGCTTAAGGCAATAACAGAAGTTTATGACTTTTTAAAAGAGCTCGTTCCTTTCCCTCCCACATTATGTTGTTTTTGGGGTTTTTTTTTAAAGTCACAAAACCTACATCTTTATCTGCTCCAGTCTGAAGGCTTCTATTTATAGTTTTTGGTTATGAATGTTTTTTCCTATGAAAAGGTCAGACCTTGCACATATACAATGGTGGAAAGCCCTGCTTATTAAAAAGCAGGCAGATGGATTTGTTAAAAAGAGGCAATTTCATAATGCAGCTGCTGTGAAAGGAGGCTGCTTTAGCAGAAACATCCTCATGCTGTTTTATGAGAAAAACAGGTAAAGGAATTCTGTTTTGTGGTGAAGTAATTTTTCCTTTCCAAGCCCCTATCCTCACACACATGTGGCGTGTGCTTCACCTCTATTTCCACACTTCATCCTGCACCCACATGTACACACACACACACTCACATTCCCTTAACCCATTTTTTCCTACCCCTGCTGCCCTGGAAAGGCTGGAGGAAATAATGGTGCACCAACTCAGTGTATCCTGCATGGACCAGTCACCCCTGGACTGCTCCCCAGGGCTCACCCAACATCAGCCACACTCAGCTTCTCCTGTCCAAAGCTGATGGCCAGTACCCTTGGACAGCACTGGAAGCTTGGGGTAGTCTGGGAGGTGGGTCCTGGCCCTGGGGCTGAGGTCTTCAGGCCAGGACCACACCTGGCTGAGGTGGTTCTTGCTCAGGGTGACCTGTGAAGAGTCAGTTTTGTCTGAGAGATGTCCTTCACCAGCACCCAGAGGAGCTGCACTGCTCAGCACAGGGCATTGCTCTGGAGCATGGGATTGCCCAGGGCTTCAGGGTAACAGCAACCTGCAACTTCCTGTATGATGACAACCAACAGAGACCTCTCTCATTTGATAATGGAAAAAAAGGAGAGGGCTTGGCTGCTTTGTCCTAGCCCTGAGTGAGGAGCTTTGATTAGCTGAACAAAAACCACTTCATCCCAAAAGCTTTTCTTTTCCTCCTTCCTCCCTGAAGCATCCTAAGCACTCCACACACCTGCAGCACCCTGGGGTGATGGAAACAGCACATGTACCCTCACAGTTCCTAAAAATCTGTGTTATTAAGGAAGACCTCTCCTGTGTATTATGAAATCATATGCAAAATGCCCAACTCCTTTAAATTAAACTTTAAAAATAGCCACTTCTCACTAATTCCTGGCTACTTTGTACAAAAATGGCCCCCAAGATCTGACCAATCTCTTCTGCTTTGAAGGAGCAGCCTGTGCAGGAGGGGATGGAGTCACTGCCGAATGCATAAGGTGTCCTCCAGCCTCCAAAGGCACATCCCCATCAGGGTTTAATTTCCAGGAGACCACTGCTGTATGGTCTGAAGGGCTTTGTCTGCATCAGCTCCTGCTCAGCAGCATCCCCAAACAAGTTATCTCCAGGGTTTTAAATTCAGGGATCCACCTATACAGGAAATAATTTGCCCTATTAGTGATTCCACCGCTGCTGCTATCCATCATGTCACTCCTGTGAGGAAAAATGAGGATGGATTCACTGAAAACCCTCTCTCTCCAGAGTGGGCTTGGCCCAGCACCTCTGGGCTTATTAATCAGCTTCTGCTTCTGCCATGAAATAATGCTCTGGGTGCCTCCTCCACAGTGCCTTCCCACAGGGTGCCAGCCCTGCTCCCATCTCACCGGCTCCATGTGAAGTGACAGCAGTGGGAGGGTGGCCAGGGCTTTCCCCACAGGCACAGCCTGTTCCAGGGAGGCAACAGTTCTGACCAGCCCCAGCCAGCACCACTGACCTCCCTCTGGATGGTGACATGGGTGAGCAGCTCCATCCACTCTTCATGTCTGCTCCTGGATCTGTCTCCGCAAATGACTCCACAAGCAAGGTTCAGATGGTCTCCATGTATTTGCAAGCAGAGCTCGGCATTTCTGGTGGAATGCCATCTCACCTGAGCTCTCAGGAGCAGAGCCCAACAATGCCAGTCGAGTTATTCATGGAGAGATACAGCAGCTTCCACTTACCTGCAGCCCAGCAGGAATATCTGCAGATTCCCACCTGCAGTTTGTCACCTGGTTTCACCAACAGGGTGAAAATACAAATATTCTGCAGCAACAAAACTCAAAGGATTTACATCTCAGGTAGTGTGTGGATTTCTTGCCCCAGGTTAATCTCACCCATTCTGAAATCTAATCCAACCTCTTATGGGATCCCATAGCACTCATCAGTACAGCTGGAAGAATGGCACTGGAGATGGGCAGAAAATGTACAAGAAAAGTTAATCTAGCCCAGGAGTCAGTGAGTCTGGAGTTTGGGAACATGGAATGAAACACTGGCCTCCATGACAGACCATGTAGATGTCATATTTACATCTTTACCTGCCATGAAATCAATAAAAAGGTTTAGTAAATCAGAAGTGGAAAAACAAGAAAAAACAGTCTTTCCAGGTGATCTGCTGTGCCTTCTCTTGATTGTTTCAGATATGAGCTTCTGATATGAGATATGAGCTTCTGACAGCCACTCAGCCCTGACTTCAGCTCACCTCATGTGTCGTGTCCCACTCCCAGGCTTCTGCAGAAGCATCAATTACCAATGGCTTTTGCACAAGAGAGCATCTAATTGCACCACTGGTACGTGTGCAAGAGGATACATCAAATTACAAACCACTGTTCCTCTAAGCTGCAATGTCTGTATGTGCACTGGGTGCAAGTTACTCTGGCAAGAAAAGGCACGTTACAGATTTGTGAAGTACTGTGCACATTAGTCAACGTGGCCATTAAAACAAATATTGCAGTTATAGGGGCAGATGTTAAAATGTTTGTATCTTTCATGGTAACCATACTAATCCAAGAGGAAATCAGTTTGTGATCAATCTGTTGATGGCTAAGAGTGAGATTGTCAAGATTTGCCCCTCTGCAGCACCACACAGGAGGTAGCTGTGCCTGGCAAGCAGGGTCCCAAACCTTCCCTTGCTCTCAGCATCCCTGGGACCTGATCCCCACCTGATTTCCCTCAGCATCATCCACATTACCCTGACTTGGTAACCTCAGAGCTCTCTGAGGATTAAGAAGCTGTGACCTATTGAGATGCTGGGGAAAGACCCCCAGGTCTGTTGGAGAAAGGATTATGCTCCAGCAAGGCTGGGAGAGGCCAGGAGGTGTGCAGTGCTGTACACCTGCCTGCCCACCTGTGAGTCTGCAAACCAGGGGAAAGTGAAATAGCTCTGCCCACACCGCTGTCACTGCAGGGGGCTGGGGAACGGGGAGGGCTTAGTAATACTGAGAGCAGAGAAGTCTGCCTTAGTCAGATATTTTTAATGATCTCTCCCCACACAGGGCAGGAAGTGAAACTGAGGTCCCAGTCAAACCCCTCACCCGCGCTCCCCCTCGGTAGGTCCCGCCGTGCCGGTGCGTGGCAGCGGGTGAGACATTGTGCTTTCAGTCAGCATGGATGGGGTGCTGTGACCTGGGCTCCCACACTGACACCCACCACCCTCCCCACCCTGTGCAGCCCCATCCACCCCCATGCCACCCGTGCTGCCCTTAGTAAGGATGCCCAGGCAGGGCTGGGCTACGGGAGGGGAACCAAGACTAGATTTCTGACCTGCTGTCATATGATCTAGGATGATCTCTTCCTGACCTTGTTTCCAGCCCAAATGGGACCTGCAGGGCCTGGTGAAGCCTGCAGTGACCACATATCCCAATCCTCAAGGGACTGTGTGGACAAGCTGGTCCTTGGCAATTGCTCCTTTGAAATCTGTGGCAGCACTGATTTTATTGCTGCCATACTGAAGCCTGTCCCCGTGGCATTGTCCTGCTGACTGAACAGCATGTGGTCAGCAGATTGGAGGGGCACCATCTGACCCCTGTGCGAATGCAGCCCTTTGTGAAGCAGAATGCAGGTGCTGTGTGATGTTGCACAGCAAGAACACCGAGCAGCTCAAAGCAGACACTGAGAGGAAAGGAGGGTGGAAAGCAGGAAACAGTTGCTGCCTGGTGAGGCTCCCGGGTGGAAGAGCAGTCCCAGTGCTTGAGCTTTTACCAGCAGAGCTGTAGATCAGCAGTCTCATTGGGAAAAAAACCTCTGGGACAAAGCACAGACTTGTTCCAGCCCTGTTCTGTGATTCAGCTTCGGGTGCTGAGGGTGAGTGTCCCAAAAGTGGCATAAAGATGTGATGACTTGGTCACCTCAGATTCCAAGAAAGATCCTTGAAAAGTGAAATTACTTGACTGTAAGTAGGCTGAGGAGGACACTGCACTGCAAGCTTTTCTCCAGACACTTCTTGATATCTGTTGCCACTGCAGTTATAGAAAGGGAATGACTTAACCTCCCATCCCTGTGCTTGACCCTCAGGCAGGTGTTCTCAGCCTCTCAGGTGAGACCCTGCAGGATGCCACTGCCCCCCCTGGCTTCAGGAAGCCACAGCAAATTGTGCTGTACCTGGGTGGCTTTGGGTGGTCAGAGCACATTTCTGCGGTGCACAAAGCGGCCGGGCAGGAGAGACGGCCGGCAAGCAAATTGGGACCTCGGGTCCATTCCCTCTAACAAGGAGCTCAAGGGAAGTGACCGAACAGCGGCATGATCATCCCCTCCTGTTAGCCTCATCTGCAGGGCTCGGGCAAAGGTCTTTTTATTACTGTTCTCTGCTCCAATTAAAACATCCTACAGATTGTGCTTGGCAGGCTCTCAACGGCATCCAGAACTAAAGCCTGTTAACAGGATACAATCAGCGAGGTTCAGGGCTTGGAGTAAGCCAGAGGGGTAGGGAGTGTTTGCCAACTGCAGAGTGCCAAGTCCTATGGTCTGCCCATTTTAATTCTGGCTGTTAATTGCTTTCTAGAAGCACCCACAGGTCCCAAGTGACAATCAGAAGCCAGTGGCCAAAAATGCACATGCCCAGTGCAACAGGAAGCTGAGCTTCAGAGAGCTGCGTGTCCCCCCTGCACCCGGGATGTTCCCATGGACCAAAGAAGGGTGGCAGGGGCAGAGTGGTGGCCTGTGCCAGTGGATTTTTGTCAAACCACCACGGTGGCCTTGAGGACACAGTACCCTCCTGCCAGCTGAGTGTTGCTCAGTGTTATCTCAGGCCCGCTGGGCATTTTGCACACCCTGACAGGATTGCTTGGGCTGACTGGGAATTCAGCCCTTGCAGGAGCTCTTTGAGACACATCAGCTATTTTCCAATGATCACCACATACCTCACGTCTGCAGAGAGCTCTGCAGAAGGATTTCCACCAGCAGCAAAGCAATCAAGTAGCATTTCTCTGGGGTGCAAAGGAGGAATTAGAAACAAACAAAAGACATAGTCACCTCATACAGTGAGAAACAGCTTCTGAAGTGATGGAAAAAGATCTGTGTCCAGGAGTCCCTGCGTGACAATTGAAGCCTAATAATACCCAGAAAAGAGGAATCTTAGAACCTCTATGGGAGCGGAGAGGGAAAGGGGTCACAGCCAAATTCCCACATTAATTGGCTTATGGGGAAAGTGTCTAGCCTAGGGTCTGAGGACCCCTTTGACACGTCTGGGGCAGGACCATGACCCCTTTGCTAAATGCAGTCCTGGCCAGGGGAGATGGAGGCGAGAGGCGACACTGAGGTGTAACACATTGGCACTGCCATGGGACAGTGAGAGATGAGGCGAGCACAGGATGCTCTGCTGAGCTCTTTGCTCCTGATAGACCAGCACAGCAGAGCAGCAATGCAAGGGATGGACAGCAGAAGAAACAAGCAGATTTGAGGCATGAAATGACCAGTCTGATTTCTTCATGCAAGCTAGAAGAGATACAAGGTGTAACCAGCCTCTGATGAAAATAACCAGTGATTCACACCAGTTTGGAGGCTGTAGGATCCAGCAATTTTCTTTCTAGCTCAGCTGTAATGACAAGTGAGTTTGATTTTTACAAGTCACTCACTTTCAATGACCTATGGCTGTCATTAATGACTGAGCTTAGGACACAAGTTTTGGATAGAAAAGGTTTATGTTGACAAGTGGGTCTTCATAATTGCTTCCCCTTGTTTGTTTTAGTTTTCTCTTCATTTCCAAACATATACATTTTCCTTATTGTTTCTGACACCTGTCAGCAAAAAGCACAGCCCTGTGTATCTCCTGCCATTCCCGACCAATGTGCAGGGAAATGGCTCTGCATGCTGTGTGGGAACTGTGCCAGCAATTCCAAAGATCAAGGAGGGAAACAGATAATGCAAATAAATCATAATGCAAGTAAATCACAGGCACAATGGAAGACTCTCCCTGTAGGGACTGGTGGCCTTCACCTCACCTAGACCAACAAGAATCAAAGGTTAATGCAGGTGTCACTTGAAAGGTAATTTTCTATTGATTTGGAAGTAGGTCCCTGACCTACTGACCTCCGTGGTGCAGGAAATAGGAGTTCTCCTGGAGCAAGATATGTGCAGGCAAATGTGTTATTTACTTTGGTAGTCCCTCTAGTATTTATAGGCCCATGCAGGACCAATAGAGATAACCTAAGGAATGTGGTAGCCCTTGTAAAGATTTCTGTCTCACACTTAAATATTTGGGCAGCAAAATAGCAACCTTGATCATAATTTGACAGAAGAAAACCACAAGGGCGCTGCCCAATTTCTACATCCTTTTACGGGCAATAAAAACCACCCATAAATAATTTTCATGCAATGCCTCAGGAGCTCCTTGCAAGGGTCAGCTCAAGACTCGCTGGACATGATTCATGTTGTGCAGAGGTGTAAATCTATGCAGAGCTCTTCCTGGGGTGCACTGTGGGAGGGACTGGATCATCTGGATTCAGGAACACTCAGCAGAATGGTGTTGCTGGTGGGGGCCACGGCTTGGGCTGGTCTGGTGAAGCACCCCCAGAGGCTCAGCTCTGAGCACCAGTCCCTGGCTAGACAGGTTATTGAGTCTGGAGCCAGGAAGCAAAAGCAAATCTGTGGCTTGGCCACAGGTTGAGGACTACGTAGACGGAAATTTTCCTCTTGTTTCTTCAGTAGGAAATAGGGGATTTTTAAATGAAAAACTGAAAACCTCAACAGGCTTAGCACTGAGAGATGGCTGCAGCACTCCCTGAGGATTTTAATTACCTCTTGCTCTCCCTCTGGTTGCACTGCCATTGATGGCCCATGATTCACAGCTGATGGGAGAGGAGATAGCATGCGCAGGGAGCTCACCTCCCTCCCCGGAAGCGCGGAAGGGCGTAGGGTTTCCAACTCAAGAGTTGGCAGCAGATTTCCCAGCACAGAGAGATTTACACTTACAAAAAAAGGTGAATGTTTCTTGTGGCTGGAAGAATAAGGAGAAAAGTGGTGGAGAAATACACCATTTTTGACCACATGCAGCAGAAATACCACGGTCACCTGCACATCCTGACCTCACCTGTCTTTTCTCTCAGCAATTAAGCACATCTGGGTCTGCCACACTACTCAGAGCTATGTTTAATAGCCCTCCTGCTCCCATCCCTGGTGCTTCAATACTTCCCTGGGTACTCCTTGTGCTTGTCCAGTCTGTCTCCTTCCCATGCAAAGTAAGGGGTCAGTATCCAGGAGCTGGATCTGGGGTTGTACAAGGCAAATGGCAAAGAAGGTGGGGCTTCTCCTCCACAGGGTTTCCTACCAGCTGGGAGGTGCCAAAGCTTGCAGAGCTGTTGCTATCATTCCCCAGCTCCCCTGGGTACTGTTGAGAGCAAAGCTCAGGGGTGGGGATGCTTCAGAACCTACATGGCCTGCTGGGAAGTGTCTGGATCAGGGCTCAATGGGTCTGCCAGCTGCAGGGGAATCCAAGTCTCATCCTCCCACAGAAAGACTCTCAGATGTTTCCCTTGAGCTCCGCTTCCCACACCCCATCCCAGCCCAGTTCTCATTCCTGGTTGCTCTCCTTTTCCTTCCCACTCCCAGGGCCTTGATCTCCCTGCCAAGCCGGGTCTCCTCCATCAGGCTGCTGGCTGTCTTCTGTCCCACACAGCCTTCTGCCAGTGATGCATCCAGACTGCCTCAAAATTTGGGACACAGAACCTGGCACTTGCACCCTGACCCACCCAAGGTGGGAGTCTATGGCAGCCTGGGGACCCAGCCCAGGTGTGACTCAAGCTGCTCGCTACCTGCCATGGCGTTTTATACCCTGTGCTCCTGGCTGGCTTCCCAGGAGACCCAATTTCACACAAGGATTTCAGGGATGGTCTTGACACATCCTGGTGGTGGTTACAGCTTCAATCCAGCCAGGCATTTCCCTACCTGCTGGGAAACCCAAACACAGCAGATGAGTGCTCCTGGGTCTGCTTCTCTCCCACCCCTTCTCTCCCACCACACACACACCCCACTGCTCCATGGAGTGGGTATTGCTTTGATCTTTCTTTTGGTACAAACCAGGCCACAGCTGAGGCACCTTCATGTTTGCATGGCAATGGAGTCATCCCAAAGATGCTAATCCATGTCTATGATGCTGGGAGGGGTTAATGCTCCCAGGGCCCATTTGGCTCTCTAGGGAAGCAGGAGGGGCAAGCATTCAGTGGCTATGTGACCCAGCAAATAGTTTTTGATGGGTTTACTCCCATTGCCTCCAGCCAGGGATGTGGGTGATGGAGCAGCCCACCTACAGCCACTGCTGCCTGCTGGCACAAGAAGCAGCTCTGAACAGCCTATGAGCCACAGGCAGCCCACAAATCATAAATTGCCCAGCCCTGGAGGTGTTATGCTATCTGCAAGCCTGAAATGCTACAGCACTAGATTTGGGGAGCTAGGGGACTGTCAATAAAGCTGTTGTGGAAATGCTCTGCTCCCTGATACCTTCCCTGCTCATGTTCCTCTTGGTACAGGAGGGAACCTTTCTCTCCTTGTTCAACAGCTGCTAGGACTTGCTCATTTCTCTGATCTGTAGGTCAAGAGAGAACACACTCAGTCCTTGCTCATTCCAGTGTCCCCTGAGGCAGCAGAGATGGCTGAGGGATGGAGAAAAAGGAAAACAAACCCCCTGCACGGGGCTGAGTCAGTATCCGCCAAGGACCACAGCTGGGCTGTACTGCTGTCTGCATCCCTGTGCAGGATTCCCCCACCTTCCACCAAGAAATACAGGAGTGATGTTAATTTGATTTTACAGTGGAAGAAACCACTCACAAGGAGGTTTAATCATACTCTGCTTTTCCAGAGCTGCCCAGCCCTTTTGTAGGACCACAGGGAATCCAGGTGTGAGCTGTGTTGGACACTGCTGATCTTTTCTCCCTGAGATGTGCAGCACCCGATCCATATGCTGCTGCTGTTCCTCGGTTGAAAATGGTATTTGCTCACTTAAAGAAATCTCTGGGTAAAGCTATTTTTGTATTAGGAGAGAGGACAAGAAACCCTACAGAATAAGCAAGTTGAAACAAAGGTGTCACCACAGGTGACTCTTCTTTGACTCTGTTGACCACAATTGGTCAGTGCCACCACAAAGAGTGGCATCGCTAAAGCTGATGACTGAAAGTGCACAAATACATTGCCAAGGCAGTGACTGTTCCCACCAGCAATCTTGCAGATCTGCTACAGCTGGGCTCTGCTCATCACTGCTGGGGAAGGCACTGACTGCTCTAAAAAGGTGGTCCCCACGTTCACAGGGATGGTCTTCATAGCCTTCCTTTTCTAACACTGTCACCCTTTCGCTGATACAGTGGGCACTTGTGCCAGCTCCTCTGGAAAGGGCAAATGAGGTTTCCAGTGCAAAACTGGGGCATCTTTCAATAGGCCAGGACAGCAGCAGATGGGTAAAGTAGGAGAAAATTCACAACATAGCCCTGCCCGAGAGAAACCCTTTAAAAAAAATAGCTTGCAGCCTTTGACCCCTTTTACGTGCACAAACCGAGGTTTCAAAGCAGAGGGATGCTGCTGGGCAGTGTTAGAGGTTGATGGCTGCTCCTCCCTGCACAAACTCTCCCAGATGCTGCCGAGGAATGGAGCGGCAGTTGGTTATTATTTTTAGCCCCCCGTTCACGTGGCCTGAGGATCAGATGCACATTCCCAGATGCTCATTCTACAAATGCCCAGATCCCTGCAGCCCTCGCCGCACGGATGCACAGAGCTGGCCCAGCTCATCGCAGGGCTGGGGGGAACAGCAGGGTCTGGGATGCAGCTCCCCCAGCCCACAGACCCACACATACACGTGCATGGACACACCACCTGCTTCGCTCAGGAAGTCTCCAGTGAAAAAGGCTTTCTAGGAAACCTGAATAAATGAGCGGGAGGAAGTCAAACCGAATCAATCCATCAGGCTGACGAACAGCCTGTGTCCCCCAAGGACATAGCTTCACTGGGAAGGCAAAGGGCCGTGTTTCCATGGGACAAACCAGGCAGAGGCAGAGAGAGCGGGATGCAGGGGTTGCCCGTGGGAGGAGCAGGATGTTAGGAAGGGGATGAAGGAGAGCAGAAGCTGGACCAGACAATGAGGGTGAACCAAGCAGCTGCAGTCCCTCTGCCAGGTGATTCTGGGGTGGGCACCACTTCCATCCCTCAAAGAAAAAGGTGGTCCAGGAGGGTGCAGAGAAGAAAAAGAGAAAAACAAGCTCCTGAAGAAGTAAACCAAGTGAAGAGCACTGATTGCATTCTCAGCTTTGTCCTGATCTCTGCAAGAGATGGAGGGGGACTCTAACATGTCTGAGGTGTGGGGAACAACTTGGGCACACGCAGAGTATCCAGAGGAAATGCATGGTCAGTCTAACCCTGGGAAAACATGTGTGAGCTCCCTTACCCATGCCCACACAGCTCTGAATGGGCTGCCTGGCATCTGAAATGTCAAATGAGAGACTGAAACCCTCACCCTCCACCCAGGCAACATTTCTGGGCAGGGAAAGGTGATGCCTTGGGTAACCCTGATCCAGGGAAGTCCTGCTGGGAGGTGAAGTGGAATGGGAGTGGAATGACACCAAGCCTGCCCAATTATGGGAGGTAAAACAAGATCCAGTGGCTGCAATCTGAAGCCAGACAAATGCAGATTAGGTATAAAATGTGTTTCTATCAGGAGGCTTAATTAAACACTGGCACAGCTTTGGAGAGCTGTGATGGATTCTCCATTACTGGCAAGTGTCCCATTTGCATTTGGAGGTATCTCTGAGTGCTCTGCTCTTGTTCAAGCACAGATATTGATCTAGTGGTAGAATTGTCAGGGAAAAAGCCTGAGGCCTGGGCTCCCCAGGCAATCAGCAGCAGCAGAGCATTCATGACGGTGTCAGTTTTGGCACCAGTGGAGACTTGGGCTGGCACCAAAACCAAGAAGAGACAAAACCTTACAGATAAGACTCAGGATACCAAAACACCTCCAGTCTCAGTGGTGGCTGTCAAATGACTTTGAAACCTCTAAGAAGGCGCAAGGACCAAGGGGATGTGAGGAAATCAGGTCCCTGCTCTGTGGCAGGGCCATTCCTGTGAAGTCACTGCTCATTTGCTCAGGGTGTCACTGCAGAGAGCAAGTCATGTCTTGGGTGCCCAAGGCCAAAGGTGGGCATGGCTTTGCCTGCTCCGCAGGCTGCGAGCAGCCCCCAGACCATGCCACCCTCTTCCCTCACTCAGGGCAATTGCACAGCTGTTGGGCTGGGAGGGGCTCTGGGTGGGGCTGTGGGCTCAGGCAGACTTTGCCAGCTACAGGGGTTGCCCTGGGCTTGAGTGCCTGAAGAAAAACTGCTGACCTTGTTTATGGAAAATCATGTTTTCTTGCAAGGCTCCTGTCCCTTAGATGAGTTTCTGGCTGGTAGATAGCTATGGAGTGAGTCACTTCTCTTTGTGCCCCAGTTTCCAAGCTAGCTGAGAGGCTGAGTCTGTTCACCTTGATTCAGTCATGGTGCTGCTGGGGGAGGGGGAGAGGCTGTAACAAACCTGGAACCTTAAGCCCACTACTTTCCAGGGGCAAAGCCTCACAGCTCTTGTTATCACACTTCTCACCAGCACAGTCATCTTGAGAGGGTTGTTGCAATACCCGAAGAGGCTTCGATCCCACGGACACTCGGGAGCTGTGACCGCAGCACAGCACTGCAAGCTGTGCATCTCCCCGAGCTCTGCTTCTTCCCGGGGTGTCCGGGCATCCCAGATCCCAGTGCTGGCTGGGGCAATCACCTGCGGAGCAGCACTGTGTCTACTCCAGCAGCTCTGCATAGCCAGTCTTGAAGGGAAAAGGGAAGAAGAGGGAAAAAAAGGACTTTTGATTAGTTGAGCTTCAGGTTCATAGCAATCCAGGGCATCTCTGGGGAGTGGGCAAACCTTTCCCAGATGCAGCGGGATCTCCACATGTATAAGTGATGCCTGTAATAATCCTCATCAGGGCATGGCATTCTTCCCATAACAAAAATTGGACATACTCAGACTAGTAAGCAAAGGAAACGTTTGCTGCTTTTATTAATAACCTGAAAAGACCTGTGCCTTCTGTTCTTTAGCTGTATACCGCCAGCCCCATATGGAGAAGATTTGCTAATGATCCTTCAATTTTCCACAATACTCTATTGAAACATACAGAATAATTTCTTTCCCCATTTCTGTTCTGCTGAAGATCAGTAATTTGTGAATTACTGCAGCAGTCCTGCAGCATTCTACAGGTCGGGAGCACTCTTCTCTGTTGAAAAGTACAAAATGGGGATCAGGCCTTTCTGCCTACCCAACCTCCTGTGCAGCAAACAAGAACTACAAATATTGTGAAATAATCTCAGGAAGAAATCTGGTTACTATTCCAGCCTTTAGAAAGCATTTTCCTGTGTCCACTGCTGCCCTTTAGACTCCAAGCAGCCAAGGCAGGAGCTTTCCCAGCTGACCATTGAATTGATTTCCTCTTTGTTTGTTATTGTGTCTGGGATCATTCTCTCTGTAAAACCCGTGTACCCACAAACACACACGCACACACACACACACAGACCTCCTGCCCATGGCAGATCCCATTGCTGTTCTAGGAAGGAGTGTGCTCAGTGAGCGTTAGGTTGGCCTGGGGTTGGGGCAGCTGGACTCCATCCCAAATCTGCAGGTTGCATCTCTGCAAAGCGCTGTGCCTCAGTTTCTCTTGAACAGAGAGGGGGTGATTCGGATCTCCTTCTCAAGGTGCTTTCAGATCTAGAGACAAGAGCTGTGTTGTGTCAGTGGTATCAGAGCCTCCCGATCCCATCATTATTTTGCATCACTTTGATGCCCTTGAAATCAAAATATCACACTGTGATTTCATTAGTTTTCAGAGAGGATATCAGCAATCTTTGTCAAGTGTGTGCATGCGTCAGGTGAGGGGCTGAGGGTGGTGGAAGTTACCTGAGATGAGTATTAATGACTAACAGCTCCAAGCTCCAGCACTAGAAGTGAGAACATCTAAATCTAGATTGAGGCATTTAATTAAACCTTTATTAAACTTCCTTCAACACATGGGCATAATTCTCTCTTGCTTTTTGAAACTATGAATTAAAAAAAAAATTGTTGTCCTTTCACACTTAGGATCATGTTACTTCTACTTTACCGCAACACGAGTTAGTATTCAAGGAGCAAGAGCTCCAGCGTCCAGCTCCCGCATTTCATCACCCAGGGCAGAAAAATTAAAATCCAGAAACTGGTGTTTCATTGTATCAAAGTCCTGATGCACCCAGTGTTTTTGCAGGACCAAGGAGGTCGACTGGCCATTTTTGGATAGCTGTTTCAAGGCGACCAGGCAGCTTTGCAATAGGATTAAAACTACCCTCAACTCTGATCGAGAATGTCCAGACCCACAGGAGGGAGGTCCCTGCTGCCAGTCAAAGTGGACCCCAGCCCAGGCACATCCCATGCTCGTCAGTATTTTGTCCCAGTGACTTTTGTAACACATATATAAACCTTCATCTGGCACAGCCCAGGCAAGTGGCCCTCTGGTGCTCCTGTTGCCATGGCCCTGGCTAATACACAGAAATAAAAACATTAAAAATCCCTAGCATCATTAAGCAGCTATAATAATTAATCCCTAGTACTTAGCCCTACCTTTTATGCTTTCAAGAAACTCAATGACATTCCCTGACTGTGTTCATTCACCCTTCTTCTCCTTGGAGAAAACTCTATATCACATGCTCTTTCATAGAGGGAATGAAGAATAACACGTCCATGGGCATCCACGCATTTCAGTGCAGCAGATGGGAATATGGTATTATGTTTTAAACAGTTTGCTGTCCTTGAGTGGCAGTCACAGTGTTCCCTGATTCACAGGGAGCTGGAAAATTGCCAGAACAGCCGCAAGCCTGCAACTAGGTCTAGCAAGTTTGGGCAGATTAGCCCAAAGGACTCCTCTGAAGATCTATCCCTGCTTGGAGTGATTTCTCTGTTGTTTCTTTTTTTACTATGCAAGGAGTGAAAGATGTATTTTTCTGGACCTGTGATGGGACAGTGCCCCAGCAGCGATGTCTAGGCTGTGCTTGAAGCTTCAGAAGAGTGAACCTCCTCAGAGATAGGCAGCAGGGCTGGTTGAATGTTACTGGTCACACTTCTGGGCAAAAGCAGAGCTGAGATGGGCCCACGGGACATGGTCCTGCTCCCTGGTGCTGTGCTCACAGCAGTCTGAAACACGCCAGGACACAGCACAGTAAGGCTTTAAAGTGTGCTCAGCTCTAAGCAGAGGAGCAACCTACAGCAAAACAATGCTGACTTTGGAGCCTCATCTTTGCTTAAAGGTCAAAGCATGCTTAATGCCTCAGCAGCTTAAGCCTTTAGCACTCTCATGGATGCAAGCTGAGAGAAGCTGTCCTTTCCAGTAAAGCAAACCCTGAAGAACTGGGTTCTCCTTTCCCTTCTTCCCAGTCCTTTTGCTGATGTAAACAGCACGTGCTCTGAATCTGTGCTGGGACAAGTGGAGCAGGACCCAAGTTCTTTTCTTTGCACCGGAGGAATGGTTGGACAAGTGAGGCTGAGCCAAATGGGAATAGCACCTGCTTCCCGACAGAGCCCCTACACTACCCTTGGCTCAGAGATATCAGCAGCATCTCGTGTGCTCTGGTGCCCTGGGGAAGGCACGAAGCGCTGCTCATCTCCCAGGAGACCAAAGCCTCCAGAGACCTGTAGGTCAGAATCTGGGGAGCCAGGCAGGATGTGGACGTGGCCACGAAACAGCCAACGCTTGCCCGCCACCCGCAGCACATCCTCTGGCTGCCCCATAGTGTCCACCTTAGACACCCCCTGCCCCCCCGCCAAGTGATATTATGAGGCCCTGTTTTGATCTCCTTTGCATGTCAGTTATGCTATTTCTGAGCAATTTTATTTTTATTGTTTTCCGGTGGTGAGCTTGTTGTCTTACACTCTCGCCTTGATCTTTTCCACTTCCTCTCGCTTTCATGCCTCTTTATTTCCCCGCCGGGCTGATGGGTTGGGTGTTTTTGTCACAGCTGGTGGATGAGCTGTGTCCATCCCACGTGTGCAACCCCCAGTGGAGACTCCTCAGGGCGGTGGGAGTGCAGAGTCAGCCCCGGGGGTGTCTGTGTGGGTGCATCACCCCCCTGCCTATCTCAGTGCCTTACCTGTTTCCAGCCACTGTCATGTGCAGAAAGAAGTGTTGACTCATTAATTATCACGATGTAGGTTATGGTTAGGCAGATGAGTAAAACATCTTCCAAGTGCTGCAGCACTGCAGAAAGGAAGGGTTTGCCCTTTAATCACCCAGTTCCAGAAATGGCAAAACAAGCAGGGCGCTCCTGGAAGGGGCCACTGGGTGACCACATCAGCTCCCTGCTGAGGAAACTCGGCTCCCACCTGGGAAATTCAACTTCTGTTTAGTTTTGGCTACTCAGAACAGACATTCTTCATCCAAAAATGGGGAGAGGGGGAGCTGAGGGGAACAGTGGTGTTTGGCAGCTGAGGAGAGAGAAAGAGAAAGGTGTCTCTTAAACTTTTTCCAGCAAAACCTCCCTTTCTGCACCATATATTTTTTGTAGTTGTTCAAAGTATGATTTTCCTCCACAAATCCTCAACAAGACTTTTTGTTAAAATGTAATTTTTAAATACAGAAGACCCTGAATCTAAGCAGCTATCAATGCCAGATCTGTTGCAATCTTAGCCTACATTCAACACTTGTGGAAGAAATGCACAACCATGAATCATCATGGTTCTGCTTTAGCAGGGTTTTATTGAAGCAATTCATGTGGTGAGATACAGGTCAGAATCTGACACGCTGACAGGATCAGCATTCACATTTCCACAGAGAAGGGGCAAAAAGCCCAAGTGGTGTGACTCCAGGACACTAGCTGAAGACCAGCAAGCAAGCTGTGACCCAGGTAAGTACTGCACACGTGTGTCAGAGCCAGCCTGGATGAGCACTAATGAAAGCCCGTGGATTCAGTGCAGCAGGGAGAGTTGCAATAACAATGAATCATTTGTCGTTAGCATTGTACCATCAGGTGGTTAGTGAGGGTTTTCTCTCCAGATAGGCTCTTGTCTTCCTGTGGAGCAGCTGGGATCAGCCGTTTGGGGAGGCAAATGAGTGGCATGCGTGCCTTGAGTGTCTGAGGCAGGCTGTTCAGCCTTAGGCTCCTCGGAATAGCCAGCAGCTCCCTGCAGAAGGACAGCACCAACACGCCCTTGCTCACTCTTCCTCACACTTCTGCTCTCTCCTTCCTCTTGCTTCCTTACAGTCTTGCACTTACTGGATCTGATCTCACGCGTGTCTAACTCACTGTAGGACCACCAAAATGAATGGGGTCAGGCAAAACCCCCCCACAGCATGTGCTGGGCTGCTTCCAAGCCCTTGGTTCTAGCCCAACCGCAGGGCAGATGGTTAGTTAATAGTCAGATGGCAAGTCCCTGGTCACTTCAATTAGGGTCAGCAGTCCAAAGGGTCAGTTGGGAATCATCTGATAATCTTTCTCAAGGTTTTGTTTCTCATTTATAGCTGCAGGGGAAAGCAAGGACATCTGCAGTAGGGAAAAGACATGATAAAAGCACTGAAACAACCCATGATGCTCAGATGCAGTGATAATGGCAGTCAGAGAAGTGCTGAAGTTAGAGAGCAGGATGGAAGGGGGGGTCTGGATTTACTGAGGTGCAGTTTGGACAGTTTTACCGTCTGATCTATCTCTCTTCTCTCCTCTCCTCTCCTCTCCAGCCCTAGGTGTGTGTTAAAGGAGTATCAGCTTTCTGGGGACCTATCCTATACCTGTTTCCTGGGGTAGCCTTCTTCTCTATTATCTGTGCTCTTTACCCTCACTCCCCTTCCTCAGCCTGGGGCAGCTCTGCAGAATTCATCAGGCTTAAAGCCATATGCCAGGAAGAGCACATAACAACGTCTTGTTTTTAAAAAAAATATGAGGATATCTGCTGCAAAGCGACTCTTGCTCATCTTTCCCAGAGAACCTGCTCCCCAGGGCTGGGTTTGACCATCAGTTTGCAAGTGTGATAAAACAGACAGGAAATTCAGGGTCTGGCTTCAGTGCACAGGCGCTGCCCTTCAGAGGTACCCACGCCTGCTCCAGCAGTGTTGACACACAGCCTGTGAGCAGGACAGTCCCACTCATCTCCTGCATGGCCTGAGTTAACTGTGCTGCAGGGGAAACCAGGTCTGTCACCTCCAGCAGGGACGGAGCTGTCACGGATGTTCTGCTGTGGGTGCCTGAGAGAGCAGGGTAGCTCTGGACAAAGCACAGTTGGTGCAGATATGCCCATCAGTGGCAAGGCAAGGTAGTCCCCTTCCTCTCCTCTCACCTGGCTCTGTCACCTTTGCTTCACATCTCTCTCCAGCTTCTCATACCCAGCCTTCGTCCAAAGTTTAGCAATTCATGCCTGGTACAGATTTGTGCTTGCCCTGATGCTCCTTATTGTATCAGACAGAAACACCTCCTATCCTTGGCTCCTTGCTGTGTTGTGTCTGCTCCTCAGGGAGCACTGGCCCAGGAAGAAAATCCCAGACAAGGTTCTTACTGCCCTGCCCAAGCCCATGCACTATCCTGCCCAGTCTTTCTGCTGTTGTGATTTCTACTGAACACTGCTGCTCTGAACCCCCTTCCCACTCACAGTCTCGGTTCATCCCTCAACCACCTCATTCTGCTTGATTTTGGGGCTAACTTCCCCCCCGAGCTGGGTAACTTTACTCCTCTCACCATAAATTCACCTCCCAGCCCTGCTCAGCCCTGTGCTTGTTGTTTTTCCAGCAGCTGCCCCGCACTGCCCAGTGCTGCCTCTTTGCTTGAGCAGAGCCAGGCACGAGCCCCCAGAACAACACTCATCCAGGGGCAGCAGCACAGGCAGGGGAGCAGTGGGGCAGGGGCAGATTCCGGAGGGGATGAGCAGAGGAGCTCGTCCCGCTCCCTCCACTCAGCACAGCTTGATCAGCCTCTTGCTTTTTCCAAGTGCTATATTCCCACATGGAGTGAGAGAGGTTTCAGGAAATTTCTGCTCCTCTCAAAATCACTTCTGATTTTTCTAGTAAAAGCGTCTGCCAGCCTCCTGCCGCCAAGTTGGTTTTTTTTTTTAATACATATACGATTCAAGCTGCGTTGGCTCTATTCCTGAAGTCTGGCAGGTGCTCAGTGACATATGTTCTGTGATAAATGTTTATTACATAAGTTCATTCAAGCTAACATGGATTTTGAGATATAGTCAGCTCTCATTATACAGCTTGCCTTCAAAGCTCAGTGTCCAGATTATGTCTTTTCTTGTAGGGATGTCTCCCAGGGTTTGTTTGCTCCTTCCTTGATTTAGCCAACTCTTGATTGGTTCATCAAGGTAGTTAACGAAGCACTCAGACCAACTCAGGGGAGGGGAGGAAAAGGAGCAATTATAACTTCAGCTTGTTCCAGCTCATTATTTTAATCACTGTGTATCATATTTGGTGAAAACATCTCTCTACAAACATTAAAACTTTGAAGCTGTCATCGCTCAGAAACAAAGGATCTGGTTTTGCTGATCCCCAGGCACTGGTCCTGCCTTGGAGGTGGATTGCATCAGGTTGTTGTCACTGTATCTCGTTGGAGGAATTCCTCCTGATTCCTGCTGTTTCAGGGCTATGGATACAACTCACAGTGTTCAAGATTTCCAAGTGTGGTCATCTTCATCCCGCCTGTTCTGTAAACTTATTATTATTGTTTAATCTTGTTGTAATAAATTCCAGTCACTTTGTGGGCTGTTCTTTGGCAGGATGAAATTATGAGTGCTGTACCATAAAATTCTGAGTATCCTGTGCAAGTCCAAGGGAACACTGGTATCAAATTTCTCCTCTTAATGTGCATCAGATGGTAAAGATCAGGGTAAACTCTTCTTTGCTTTGGATGAGGAGTTTGGAAATGGTAGGAGCCAGAGCTGCCTTGGGGCTGCCTCCCATGTCCCCACGTCTGAACCTCTCTCTGGGCTTCACAGAGTCTCAAACCTGTTTTGCTCCGCAGGTTTAGGCAAGGTTCACAGGAGAGGTGCATACGTGTGTCCAGGAGCAGTGTGGTGTGCCATTCTGGGGAAAAGCCTTAGCCTTGGCTGTGTGGGACACAGATCTCCATGTTTGCTCTTAGGGATCAGGCTGATCCTGTGTGTTATCACTCTTGATGTGCAAATGCTTGTGCAAACTGGATGATTCACATACATTTTGCAAACGCCTTGTGACTCTGGACTCTCTGTTGAGTCCAGCCTTGCTGAGGCAGGGCTGGGTTTTGGAGAGTACAGCAGCAATGAAGGTGACTTTTTCTCAGAGGATCACCTTAGCCCCATCATTTGGGAGACCAAAATATGAGGCCTGTCTATAGGCAGGTAAAATCCTGGCACAGGAGGAGCCCTCTCCAGTGAGGCTGTCGGGGCTCAGCGAAGGGGAAAGCAGGCTGTGCATTTTACACTTGGTCAGTTAGGGCCAGCAGTAACAATAAACATTTTCTAGTGAACACATGTGCCTTAGCTGGCAAATTCTGAAGCAAACGCAGGGCAGATGGGCTGTTGCTAAGTGCCTGTACCTCTCTTGGTCTGCAATCCATGCGTTTTCCTCCTATCCTACATTTGCTGTTCAAGATCTCTTAGTCAGAAACAAACCCAACTCTGGAGACGTGGCAGATCTGCAGGTGGGAGGTTTGCAGTTAAGGGACAGCACTGGGCTATGACATGTGGTTAGAGCTATAATGTGTGCCTGGGCTATTATGGTTGAAGGGGCAGGGTGTTTTTCATACAGCTGCATAAGATAATATGTCAAGCCTTCACTGAATGCACCAGTTTTAGCAAGACGTGTGCATGTTATTCAGAGAATCTAAGGTGGAACTTGCTGAGCTGTAAATCTCAGTGACTGGCATGTAGAGCAATTCCAGGGTGTCCTGAAGCTTGCCTAGGAAAAAGAGACTTTGGGAGGACATCATCCTTAGAGTTCTTGGGATCAAAAATGCAGACTGGCAAAGATCAGCTGTCTCTGCTCATGCTTTGCCTTGGGCTGATTGTGATCAACCTCATGTTTTGGAGGTTTGGAAAGGATAAAATCTGGTGTACAGAAGAGAGAGGATGCAAAAAGGACGAAAGGAAGCATTAAGGGGAAAGCAATGTCACTGAAGACCCCAGACTGGTCTTTGGTTTCTCTTGTATCTTTGGGAAGAATTGGGTGTCCTTTCCGCTAAAAAATGCATAGTGGAGAGCACACGAGAAACATCTCCTGCGTGAAGGGGAGGAACCCGACTAGAACAGCAATTAACGTGCTTTTTTAATTGGTATGGGTCAAAAGTCCCCCTCCATGTCTCTTGGAGTGAGCAAAGCTGAAGTGGGTGGCCATCTCAAATGGATATGGGCAAAGCAAGTGATCAAGTGTTGTACACCGAATCATCCCTTTTAGAGAAATGCCTCAGAAGAAGCTGTGGAAAACAGAAAAATTTATCTGAGTTAAATCCCAGCTGTGAGAAACTGGCAGGTCTTGAGGGGCAACTTGGCACAGTGAGCCCCAGAAGTCCTGTGGGGTCAGGGTTTCTCTGCTGGGACAGGGTCATGCTGAGAGCAGGGATGGGAGCAGGAGTCAGTCGTGAAGTGGGACAGGAGCCTTATTGGACACCAGGTGGTTTTGCATAATCTGGAATTGAATAAGAGCACTGAAAATAATAAACCAGCACCCCAGAGAGAGCTGGGTAATTAACCTGTCTCTCCTGTGAACTTCTCCTGCCAGGCTCCCTCTTTGTTGTAACTGGTGTCCAGCCCCTAAAGAGGTCAGGAAGCACCTGCATTGGTATTTGCATGCACTGCAAGGGTTTTGAGGCAGGGACTGTCCTTTGGTGGGTTGTGCTGGCAGCCTTCAGAGCCAGAGGTCCTGGCTGGGGAACACCTGCAAGGCAAACCTTAACAACCAGGTGCCCATCTCAGCCACTGAAGGTGAAGCATCTTGTCTCTGGCTGGGCAGATGACTCAGACCCAGAGAAAATTAGAGTTAGCTTGGGTGGAAGTGTGATGTGAGTGTCTAGCCACTACTTGTGGGGAGGGTCAGTCACATCATCACAGCTCCATTAAGAATGATTCTCCACCCACAGAGAATTTGGCCCCGACCTTTTTTAGTCAGATCCTTTTGGTAATTTGATTTTCCTCTGCATTAAAGACATTAACATTGTAAGTGCCTGAGATGTTGATGTGACACATGGACCAGTAGAGATGGTGGTTTTGCATGTGCTGACATTCAGCTCCTCTGAGCAATGTCCCAAACACCAAACTGCTTTTGGAGCATCTTTGCCCCAAAAAGAGCTGCCTCTGTGCTGAAATTAGAGCCAAGATCACTCTTCAGAGAATCAATTTGCCTGACAACCCTGATCCTCGGGGATATGACATTAACATGGTGGCTATCATCAGTCAGTCTGCTGCTGAGGGCTCCCTGATCTGCAGGCATTTGAGTACTCCCCACTCTGGAATGGGCCACTTAAAGCATTTTAAAACTCTCAGATTCTAGGAAATCCAGCCTCAGTTTTTCAGGAGGCACAGTGAGGAATAAGACTGAGAAAGGTATTGCTGGAGGTGGATGTGTCTTCAGGGCTTGCAGGAGCACTCACTACAGAGTGCTTCAGGGCTTTGTGAGCTTAGGTTAAGTTCACAAGCCCCATGGACTGTAAATGAAAAGTATGATGCTGCTTTGATGTTTATTTGGTTTTCCAGAGGGTTCAGGATTCAGGCTTTGTTATTGAATGGACAGCTACATTCTCTTTCAGGCATGAAGCAATTCCTTCTGTTGTCTCTCCTGTAAAAAGGTCTGGCAAATACTTGCTTTTGCTGCACAGCCTTAGGATTAAGCTTTCCAAAGGCAAGTCTTCAGCATGGGGCCTTCATTTCTGGGATGCTTGAGCACAGCTTGCAGGAGCAGTCTCTTGTTTGGAGGTCTCCAACTGCTGTATCCTTCAGAGACCCCTCCAGAGAGATGCCTCAGACACAGCCTCTTAAAGGTCTGGTCACTGCTGAAAGCCCTGGTATGCCTGTAGTGTGACTTTACTCTCTCCCAGACCTTTGCTCTTGCTCATTCAGCCCATCCTCCAGCCCATCATTAGTTCAGCTCTTTGGTGAATTCTTCTCTCACACACCTTTGCTCTGCTGACTTTCCTATTGAGGAAGTGGATGCAGGAATCAGCCAAGACACTGGTTGTGGTGGATTAGGCATTAAGTCATTTGCAGTTCCTCACCACTGCCAATTACTACTATTGCAGCAAAAGACAGAGTGCACACACCGACTGTGGCTGCTGCTCCTGATGGGAAAACCAGAAGGGAGCACTCCTTCCGTCATAACATTCGCTGTGCACACTGACTGCAAGTCCCTGCATGCTGTCAGCTTGTTTCATGTGCCTCTCCTTCATCACAGCAATGTGCAGGCTGTACTAACCACCCCAGCTCCCTCAAAAACAGTCTGGGGTTTGACCAAAGGAAAAACACCCTCCTTTGGGAAGGGCTGATATGCAGGGAAGTCATTTTGTCAGAGCTGCTTGCTTAAGCACGTGGAGACAACTGCTCAGGGTCAGCCACGGATAACAAGCCTTCAGATGACAAATGGCAGTCCTTGGCTGTACAGTAAGGGGTGTATGTTCCCAGCATGCTCCCTCTGAATTATTGCAATGGCAGCACTCACTTCCCTTCTCTGGGAAAGAAACAAGAGCAAAGCAAGCAAGAACTAGCAGCAGATGGTCCCTCCTGTGCCCAGATCGTTCCAGCCAAAACAAATCTACATCCCCAGCTGAAGGGAAGGGTACAGGAATAGAACAGGAGTGTGACTCAGATCCAGTGACTCAGACAGCAAGGCGAGGGGAGAGAGGGAGGGGGAGAGGCTGAACCTGGCGCAAGAGCCTCTTACGGATGACAGTGATTATTGCTATTATTCCTGCGAGTGCTTGCGGGCACTGACAACTCTCACTCCTGTTCTCTTTTTTAGAGTTGTTTTTCTCCTTTTTTTTTTTTTCTTTTTCTGTGTCTCTTTCTTTCTCACTCTTCCCTTTTGTGGGAAAGCTGTGAGCACCCTCCTCTGCATATTTATCTGTTTGTGAGCTGGTAAATAGCCGGCCAAACACTTGTGTGCCAGATATCAGATAGGCTCAGCTGTTTGCATGCCAGCGGAAAATGCCACATACCCATCTTCCCTCTGTCAGGGCAGCAGCCTGCGAGATTCCAGGCACGGTCCCCAGCTCTCCTCCCCCCTCTCATCCCCATCCACTGGCCTGTGGCACTTTTGCCATGTGCCTTCCCACAGCAGTGGTTGTGTCGAATGAGGATGATGTTTGCCCAACCTTAGCAAGTCAGATTTTGAATAATGAGCTCAAGTGCTGAACTGTTGGTATTATTCTGTCAGAGCTGCCATGCAGGTCAGATCGGCTACTGTCACTTACTCATGGCTAAGATGTTTTCGTGGGGCTTGGTTTTACCATGGATGGATGGATTCACATCTTGATACCTCTTAGATTGTATGAAAGGCTTTGCAAAGCTCCTGAAAAGCACTATCACTAGAAAAACTAGGCCATTGGGTGAGATCATGCATTAAGCACTAGGGGCTGGCTGAACAATCTGTCCCAGAAACCAGCCTTGGATTAGTGCTGTGCTGTGCTCTGGCCCTTGGCACAAGCACAGGTGGGACGAAGGGCCCAGATCCTGCCTGACCGCGTCGGAGGAAAATTACCCTGTGGAGCAGAACATCCTGCCTTGCCAGGTGCCCTGGTGCTGAGCACGAGGGGGCTGAGCAGGGAGCAGGATGTCCTTTGGAAACCCAGACTCTGCTGTGCACCAACAGCAATTCTGTTTCTCCATCTCCATCCCTGGTGGTGCCTTCCCCATCCAGCCGGGCAGAACTCAGAGGCTTCTGATTTGTGTCAGACCCCAAACTGCTCCACACTAACCCCACCAAATGAGGTCTATCCCATGGAAATGCACTCTGTGAGGACTGGCATTGTATGTTTATGACCCTGAGCAAAGTCCATAGTTAAGATGTATAGTGAGCACACGCAGCTCGTGAGGTGCAATTGTGTCCACTGGGATGTTTGGAAGAGCCAGAATGGCTGGGAAAAAATGGTCTCACTGACTTCCAGCTAAACCAGGTGCCCTAAACTGAGTAGACTGTGACTGCAGTGGCTATCCTATACTCATTTTGGATTTCATGGGTGACAAGCACCAGAATACATCTCCTTTAGGACACTGAGGTGCTTGAATACACCATCCTCTCTCCTCAAGTGGGTCCCATGACCAGTATGGTGCCTCTGGACTCAGCAGAGCAGGCTGGGGACTTACAGCTTACTCATCACGAATGCAGACACCAGCACCCCAGTCCTAAACTGAGGGGTCCTCAGGGACAGAGCCAAGGCACAGAAAGGAGCATGTGTCAGCCCACACACTGCTCATCCGCCAGCAAGGGCTTCAAGAAAACCCTGTGGTCACTGGCCCAGCCAACACATCTGGGCTGAGGGAACACAGCCCAAAACTCGAGGACCCCTGCCTTCTGGATTTGGAGGGTTTTCTCCTTGGGGTAGCAGAGAAAGAAGGCAGAGACTGTCAGACCTTGGGTGATTGCTGAGGGGCATCAGGGACATGAGATTTGAAAAGAAGAGACAGGTTGTATTTATATTAAAAAAAATACAGATATTATTATATAAACTGTATAGCTATTTCTAACTTTGGTACCCTCTCTGGGTTTCATTTAACCGAACAGGATACAGAAGGTAAAACATTCTTCAGGGCTACATGATGTAGAGGCCCAGTGGGTTGTCACACATGAACGGCTTCCCCCTTCTTTGCATGTATTGGTGAGGCCTTGGCACGTTATAGACCATGGCAGGGCTATATTTTCACACATATAATGTGCTGCTTTTTTTAAAAAAAGTGATTCAGCAGTAATGCAGTCTACATGCACGTGTGAGTAACTCAAGGGGAACTTTAACGTAAAGCCCCTTCTCCCCATTTGCTGCTCCAGCCCTGCTAAGGGCATGAAAATACAGCATGTTTTCCTCTCTTTTTGTTCTTGACCACCTTGTATAGTGCTGTACAGGATGAACCGCCTAAATGATGAAGGATGAGGGAGAGATCAAAAACTGTAGGGTCAAGCCATCAATCCACACTGTCCATGTTGGGAGAGAGGTGAACCTTTCTTTCCCAGCCCAAGCCGGTGCCTCGGAGGCACAACCTTTACAAGCAGATACGTTAATGCACGATCTGATGCTGTATCTGCCACACTGTTGTTATACCCAGAGGCTGTTTCTGGGGGAAAGTTTGGATGACCTAGATACAATTTTTTGGTTCTTGCAGGGAAAATAGTGTCTGAAGTCAAGACATTCAGGTGGGAATCAGGGGTTGCTCTACAATCAAGCTCTGGCACAGACTTCCTATGTAAGTTTACTAAGCAACAGGGATGCTAACTGTGGTGACTGAGGGAGCTGTTCAGATGAACAGGGCATCTCTACGTGAGAGTGGATTGGTATCAGGGGTGAGAGGGTTTGGGTGAGGGGAAATGATTTGACTCTAGTCTGACCCATAGAGTGCATAACAATTGCTCTTACCCATCTACCCCTTAATTGTGCTCACCTATAGCATCTTTTCCAGAAAGGTGTCTAGTCATGATCTGAAGATATCAAGAGAAGGAGAAGCTGCCCCTCCCCTTGGTCATTTGTTCCAGTGGTTGAGCACCTCTTTGCTAAACACGTGCACCTTGCAGCTAATTTGAATTTGTCTGGTTTCAGCTTCTTGCCAGTCGTGGTTGGTGTTTATTCTATTCTCTACTACATTGAAAAGCCCTGTCACACTCTCTGTTTTCATCCGATGGAATTACTTATACGCTGATCTTAACTCACCCTTCAATATTCCCCTCCTTCCCCCTTTGGGTGCATGAAACAGATCGAACAATTTCAGTATCTTGCTCAAAGGCATTTTCTCTACTCCTTAATTAATTTCTGTGGCTCTTTCCTGCCCTCACTTTAACCACCTTTTGAATATTAAAATGTGAGCCCCAAGCCTGGTTGTGTTATCTTATCCACTTTAGTCTCAGTGCTTTATGTGGAGGAAAATTAACCTCCCTGATCCTACTTACTACTTTCCCTGTGTGCTTAATCCCAGGCAGCCCTTGCCCCCACTTGCCAGGAGAGGTGTCTGCGCTGAGCCACTCATCCATAACAACCTCCAGCCCTCGCTCAGGAGCTCTGCTACACATGCAGCCAGTCCTGCTTATAATGAACAACCTTCCCTCTTCCTCCCTCCCGGACTGCAGGAATGCATTGCAAGTGAGCCCTGCCTACCCAGCAGTCACCAAGCCCTGGCACGGCTGCCTCTTCAACCACCTCGCCACCAAAGATGGGTATCAATGCCCTTTTTCGGTGGCCCTTTTACGTTGTCTTCCAGATTGATGATAGGAAAACATGGGGTAAAGCAGGGCTGAGTCCCAAACCTGCTTGGAATTTGTTGTTCGGTGATGAGTCCTCACTGACAACAACGTTTTGAGATCTGTCAGTTATCCAGCTCTCAATCTGTCTCACATATCCTCTGGTTCATACTATTCTGTGCTATTTTTTAAGCAGGATGTCATGGTTTTAGCTCAATCCCCTAGTAGAAAATCTAAGTATAGCATATCTGCGTAGTTACTTTTATCAGGCAACTTTGTAATCTCCTCAAAGAACTAAATCAGGTTTGTTAAGTGCTATTTTCTCTACAACAACATTGAATCACATTCACAGAAGAGGGGAATGCTGAGAGGCTACTAAGTTTATTATTCTTAAACTTATTCTTCTTCTTCTTATTTTATATATTCATCTACTGTCCTCACCTAATTGGGAAGACTGATCTTATATTTTTGGTCTCTTGGATGTAGGAGCTACCAGCAGAGCCACTGAGCAGGATCACAAAGTCCCCTGGCTTAGCTGACCCTTGAGGGGTGGCAGTGGCTTGGTGAGTGCTGTGCACAGCAGTGGGTTTGCAGGGGAGACCACTGCCCAAAGCAACTGATTCTTGTGAGGTACGGGCAAGGCTGTGGCTGCTGTTGCAGGGGTACATCTCTGCTGGCCATCTCTTGGCTTTGGGGATGTACCACCAAACCACACTTGCCTGAAACACCAGCTCCAGGACAGAGTGGTGGGAAAGGGCTCTGCCACTCCTTGCTCCTTCCACCCCCCTCCAGGCGGTCTGTCAGGACCTGGTCAGGGGGATACCATGTCTTCATGGTGATAAAGATCTGGAGAAGAAAAAAGAAGGGATGTTCTCAGGTGCTGGATGCACCTGCAGAACTTTTCTCAGGCAGTCTTTCCTGCAGAACTGCCTGAGAATGGCTATGCCCAGGTTCATTGAGTCAGCCCAGCTTTAGTGTGCTATAAAGCAAACTGAAACCTTTGAGCCTAAAGTCTCACTGACGGAGTGAACGTCCCACAGGTTTCTGACACTGCCCTAAGCCAGCCTGCTTGGTGAATTTTCCCTGGTGAGAGCTGTAAAAGTTTGTCTCTCCTTCCCAGCTACAAGAGTGCACTGCAAGGAGGCAGTGGAAGATTGTGCAGCACCTGCAAGGACCTAGTCCCCTTCTGTGTGGGATGTGTTAGCAGCTGAAGAGCTGAGCTCCTGCTTTTCTTTATGTGCTCTCCTGACTCAGCCGATCTCTGTTACAAGCACAGCTGCACTCAAGAGAAGAATATTTTATAAAGAGAGTTCAGACTGGCTCTTCTGCTGTGGTAAGTTTTCAGCTACCACCTCTGAAGCACATCCTTCCTTCCTGATGGCCACGTAAAATGGTTTTGCAGAGACACCGTGGAAAGGAGACCCAGATATGCAGCATTTGATGGCCTCCTCATCTGCAGAAATGCTGAGTGTCCTCATCACTTCCTGTCTTTGTGTGATTATCAACAATAAAACAAGTCTGAGGGATGGGCAGATTTAATCAGTTAGAGGAGAAACACCCCAGCCTATGCCTTCTGAACACCCCAGGATGTCACTGGCCTTGGGGTCGTGGGGGACTGGGAGGCCAGGTTTTGTTTAACTCGAGCTTTAAGTCTTTCCTAAGAAGATGGGAGCTCTTACGATTTGTGTCACAGTAACCAAGATCTAAAAAAAATATGCCATGTTTCCACTGCAATTTTCTCCCTCAGATGTGCCAGCTGCTCTTTTTTCACACTTTTGCTGCACATTTACGAGAGTGAGAAGGAATGCACACACACACACGCACATACACACAGCTGCAGCCGTGAGACCAGCCTGGCCTTAGCCCACACAGTGCTGTTAAGCCCAGAGATGTATTTAGTTAGAGCAGAAAAAAGAAAAAAATGAAAATTGAAAGAAGAAAGTGTTGGTGTAACTATGTCTGGATTCCCAAACACCTGCACCAGGGTTTCCTGATATTTTTGCAGACATTTGCATCAGAGATACAGCTGCCACAGTTCTCACACAAGACCTTAACCTTCCTTTGATCGTGGCTCTATTCTCCTTTCATTTTCTCTTACTTAAAACAGAGCTGAAATCTCATGTACACCCAGAGCTTCAATGGTTGGAGTCCATGCTCGTGAAAAGTATCCAAGTCTATTACACCAGTTTAACATCATTTAGTCAAAGGGCTGAAGGAGGCTGTATGTGCTCTGTCAGCTTAGTTTAATGTGAATACATGAAGAACAAGCTTAAACCACTATCTGTAATGGATTTTAAATCAGACTGAAAATTTGTGTGCAAAGAAAGCCTAATTTGATGGTGTTGTATCTTCAGGAAGGGCAGACCTCTCTTGCTGTTTAAGGGAAGAGACAAGTCTTAATTTGTGGTATTTTTATTCTCTCTGCACTATTGCTTTCAAGATGAATACATTAGTTTATCAGATGCTGAGAACTTAAGTAAGATAACCAGGGCCAAATTCCCACCTGCTGAATACATTTAAACAGGCTTTTTTCTGAGGTATTTAGAGTCTTCTCCTTCTGCTGACTTTTCTGGGGCTTGACAATACTCACCACTGTGGTCCTTTACTGAAAACTGCCCAGGTATGTCACAGCTGCCTTAGACAAGTAATGCCAGGAATGGGAAATGTGTCAGGCAGCTTGTTCATTCATCTTTCTCAGCTTAGAAAAAAGAGAATGGGGACTACCTCTTGGTGTTTCTACATGGTTTCACTCTCTAGTTCTCATGAGGTAGCAAAAAGCTGAAGATTCTTTAGAGGAAGTCAAGCAAACAATTTCAAGGAGATTTCTTAAAAAAAAACCAAACCACCAACAAAAAATGAAGATTAACCCAGAGCAAAACAAAACAGCAACATCTGAAATGTTTCTTTTTTTCTTGGAGATTCTGTAAAACCCCTTGCTTAACTAAACCTAGATTTGGGACCTACACCAGCCCGAGAGCTTCCTTTAATTAAAACCTCATCCGCAATTCAACCTAGAAAAAAACACAATGACAACAAACACAAGCTTCAGAAAAAAATGAGATGACATCTGTTCTTTAGGCAAGACTCCTTTGTCCTGAATTCTAGAGAGCTGGTTATTTAAGGAGAGAATTATGTGAACAACTAAGATTAAACAGAAGCAGCAACACACCCTGATGCAAGCTTGAGGGTGTTGAAATTGCTCTGCTCTTCTCCCCAAAGACAATTCAGATCCCATTTCTTGAACACTGTTTATGTCGAAAGCACTCACATTTTGATTTCCTCTACAGCCAGTTCACTGCTCTCTGCAGTCTCTAAAAGCATCATCAAGCGTTTCCTCATTAGATAATATCATCACACACCCTAATGATTAGGCTCAATGAGTCACCTTCCTTTTTGGAGCCCTGTATTCAACCCAAAATTGTGTATCCTCTCTCTCTCTCTTGAAGAGAACTCCCTCCACACTGAGATGTCTCAGGAGACCAGCCCAGCTGTAGCAACAAGTTCATTAGCCAACCTATTGTGGTGGATTCTGAAACCCCTCTGTGAGATGCCAGAGACAATCAGACCGGTGCCAGGGTTAGGGGTGCTGTGTGCTGGGAGCAGTGTAGACACTTCAGAAAGGGGAGCCCTTGCCTCAAAGAACTCTGATATCTGAAAAGCAAGAAGCCAGCTAAGTGGTTAGTGAAAGGCTTTGGGGATCAAGGGGATGATAAACAATCAATGTAACTGTGGGCACTTGGGATGAGAAGAGAGAAGGGACTAAATATACCAAGTCTATGGGGAAGGATAAGAAAGAAGAAGAAAACGCTGAATTGAGACAATGAAACTTTTGTAGGCAACAAAGCAGAGGCTAGTAGAAGAGGAAAAGGGATGGGTCCCTCCTGTTTGATTACAAAGGCCTTTTCCTGTCATCTTGCTTGCAGAACAGGTTTTATTATTTATCTCATTTTTTTCTTTCAGGCAGCATTAGCAGCAATTGTAAAAATAATGGCATCTCTATTGCCGTATGCACTATTTACATTCCTGTTAAGCCTACAGTCTGTAGGCAGGGGCCAGGAACAGGGCCATTCTCCAGGGTCTGTGGCTAGCGGAGGGGACAGGCTGGCTAGGGCAGTGACCTGTGGCCACCTGCACAAGCAGCCAGCTTGGCTGGGACGGCAGCCAGGAGGGGAAAGCCTGTCACTCTCACTAAAGTTTTCATCAAAGGGCTTTCCTGCCCCTCCCCTCCAGCAGTAGTGAGTGGTGGACTCTTCAGGACTTTTGCTGGTTTCATTTATTTTTATTTTAGAAATGTTGCAAAAACCAGCTACTTCTCTGGGACATGGCTGTTCGCATCCCCTTGCTCACAAGCATTTATAGGGCTCCCCTTTCTGCAGCTTCTGAATGCCTTGTGCTTTTAATTGGATCTACACTCAGATTTACCCCTCCCGAGCAGGGTAGTTTTGTGCAGCCATACAGGGCTGAAACTGAGGCAATCAAGTCCAAAACGTAAATCTAGAGGTGGCCAACTCAGGTGCCATTTAACACCTCCAACATGCCGAAACTCGGTGGAGAAATACCTTAATTCCCAGAGGGACACTTCCTAGAAGGTATTTTCTAAATACATGTAAGACTTGCAGCAAACAAGTCATTGCCCTTTTAGGGAGGATGTTTGCATGTTCCCTCTCACTCACCCAACCCACTGATAGGATGTGCCACCATGCAGGAACACATCCCCACTGCCAAGCCACAGGGCACGACTCCCTGGTGTTCCTAGGGGGATGGTGACTCTCTTCAGCCTCCGAGTTAAGGAACTCATCAGCATCCCCTCCAGTATCAAATGAGGTGTATTTCTTCTCTGCATAGAATCACAGAATGGTATAACTATTTAGATTGGAAGAAACCTCCAGGATCATCGAGTCCAACAATCAGCCTAACACAGCCAAGCCCAACACTAAACCAAGTCCCTAAGCACCACATCTACACATCTCTTAAATACCTTTAGGGCCCATTCTGAATTAGGTTCCTCCTCCCCTTTGTACTCCCGGTCCCTGGAAATCCTCCACCACCACAGGGGGTTTTACAGCAGAGGATGGAGATGTGGGACCAGCAGCCCCGTGTGACAAGTCCCTGTTCACAAACCAACCCTCCTCTCTAGCAGCCTGGGTGCTGCTGCACAAAGTGGTTGGAAAGGTGCCCATTTTGGGAGTGTGAGTGCTGGTCAGAGGGCTCTGTACCCTCTGTACCTGCTGTACAAGCCATGCAAAGTGAGCTTTGAACGGAGGGTTGCTATAACCATTGGCTGCTGGATCTCACTGAGAACAGCAGCTTGCTTGGAGCTCACTTGTACCGCTCCTCTCTTTTTCTGTCCCTGGGGAGTCAAGTCTCTCTTAAGCCGCCTTCCTCATGCTGCTGAGGGCTTGTGGTCCACCTGGCTCTGTGGACCCAGGATATTTCTCCCCAAGAAGGAAAGCTCTCTTTCACTCCCCTCCTTTCTCAAGCATTGCTTAGGTTTCATTGTTCTCATCCTCAAAGAGGACCTCTCAAACACTGTCCCAGTAAGCCCTGCCTGACAGAGGAGGTTTTGTGCCCTGCAAACCAGGGAGAGGCACAGCTGCTCTGTTTTCTGTCTGTTCTGCCTTGATAATTTTTTGCTCCCAGCCATCCGCCTCCTCCTAGGTCTTTTCTCCAGAGGAGGTACTCTTGTCTCCCTGTCATTGTTTCATAGACACACGCTCAGAGATTTCCCAATGGTAGTATGTGGCAACAATGAATCCCCAGTGCACGGAAATGCACATGAAATTGTATTAGTCACACACAATTAGGCAACGCACAGTCACCATGCAATCAGGGGAAGCCTAGATGCAGATTATTGAGGTGCAGAGGTTTTTGATGAACCGTATTGTCACCCAAAAATGCTAATATATGAGAAATAAAGCATTTTCCCTGAAAGGGTTGTACTGGGCAAATTTTTCAATTTGAATTGTATTTTAAAGGTTGGAAATTGCCCTTTTATCATTTCCGAAATGAAAAATTCATTTCATTCAAAATTACTTTTGATTTCACAATTTAAGCTAATGAGGTTTTTTATAACATGGCTGAGTACAAAACACTTCGAAGTTATCAAAATGAACCAGTGTTGATTGCCCCCATAGAGCTTTCTTTCACACCTTCTTTGTCAAAATGCCTGTCATCACCTATATTTGCATGTAAGGAAAAATGTTTAAGCACTGAAAACATTTGCAGGACAGAGCAATCACAAGTTGCTCAGCTCTAATGCAACAGCAATTTCACCACCTCCTTGTTACATGATTGTGATATGCAGTCTTGTCTTCTTGACATCTTCCAGAGGGTTCTTGCTTTCCTTGGGAGAAGTTCCTAGCTATGCAGTATTTACAAGCTGCAAATCCACACCAGACCTTTCAGGACACTTGCTAGACCACTCAGAGATGGAGGAAACAGATGTGGTTTGATTTGCCCGAGCTGGGTGGGGTCTCAGCGGGACTCAAATGGTATTGACAGAGCAAAGGGAGACCTTTGCGTGCTTTTCAGTCTCCAAGTGAGATTTCCAGCATTGTTTCCAGGCTGCAATCGGAGAATTACCCATCATTATAATTCCATTATAATAACTGGAGGCATGTTCAGTAGCTCAGCGTGTTTCCCAGAGGTGGAATGTTTGCACATGCCATAGGTGCTACTGGCCAAGATGTTCCCTGGGACACGGGACCTCCTGCATGGGGGGCTGGGAATGCAACCACAATGCTTGGAGGGAGCACCCCAAAATTCCTGTGTGGCATCTTGCTGACCTCCATGGAGCCCTCTCTTGGGAAAATAGAGCCAAAAAACTCACTCAAAAAAAGTGATTATCACCCTGACCAGTGTCTCCTCTGTGTTTCCTTGGATTTTCCCCTCCACCTGCATCCCCTGCCCTTGGGACCACACTTAGAGTGTCACCCAACATGTTCAGCTGCCACAGCAAGGCCACACTTGCAGGAGAGGCTGGGAGGTCCCTGGGCACTGCTAAGGTGTCCAGGACCATTAAACCATGGTCCCTGGGAGCTGTTGGAATGGTGAGCAGCAACATTAATTAGAGAGCGGCAAAGGGGAATTGCTGGGATCAACCTCTTAGGTGCAGCTTGCTTTTTTGAGCTTCAGCCAATGAAGAGTACGTGGCTTTAGCAGCTTCAGGGTTTTGCTGATGTGGTGTGTTGGAAGTTTTGCAGCGCAAACCTTAATAGCATAATGTTTGTGCTTTTGAGTTACCACAGGACGAGGGGCTGTCGGAGGTGCCTGACCTTTGTGTAAGTGGCCTGAGCAAGGCACCAACACAGACAGTAAAATGCTCAGCTTGGGAGCAGATGCAAAGGAATCTGCATGCTAATCTTTTCCCTCCCTGAACCATCAGTTTTTCTCCTTTGCTGTACAGAACAATTTATAACCTACCAAGAGACACTGTGTCTGATGCTGACCAGAATTCCTTTCAAAAAATCTTGCATAACATGGATGAAACCAAAACTACAGTGTGCTACAAACCAAGATAATCCCAAATGCAGTAAAAAATTGAAGGACTGGGATTTCCCTAAGACAAGTCTCATGTGTCCAGGCTTCTCAGGAGTGAGGTGACAGCTAGAAAAGAAGAGTGCGGTGCCTCAACAGCCCTTGAGAACATGACAATAAACAATTTGTTTTGAATTGTCTTGCATTCAGTATTTTACAGTAGGAACAAGACAGGGCATAAAACAGGAAATGCAGAGTAAAAGCCCACTAACCACAAGCTTTTCTCAGCAAGAACAAATAAATTTAAAAAAACCCCAAACCCGAACCAACAGCATTAAGCCCCAAAATATTTATGTCTAAATATTGTACTTATGTTCTCTTTTGAAATGCTCTTGTTTCAAACTCAAGAGGCAGGGCTTCTCACATGCCCAGCTGGCAGCATCTCTCCTCCACTGAAGCAAGAGTTGTGTCAGTCATCTGATTCCCATCTTACATAACACAGAGCTCTGCCTGGCCACGCCGCAGCTGGACAGGGGGAAAATAACCCAAGCTTTGCTGAAACACGTTGTCACAGTGCTGCATTAGTGTTGGCTCACCATGGTGTTTCCAAAAGTTAATTGCAGTAGAGATACAGGGGGTGTTCAACCATATCAAGAGGTCTCTCCTCCAGCTGTAAAAATTAACAGGAGTTGGATTGCTCTGAAGTCACTTGTTCTTGGACTTGCTCTTCCACGTGGGCTATCCCTTTCAGAAAGTCTGTGTGCCCCATGTAATCTGAAAGGTAAAGTGCATACATATATCTATATATATATAGATAGATATATGTATATATATATAAACACACATGTACATATGTCTATGTCTATGCTTTTACACACACTCAGATACTTGTCATGTGTACACATTTTGGAGAGCCCAGTCATTCTACCTTGGCTCAAGGAGCAAAGGTCTCCAAACAGGACCCAGCTGTCACTTGCACAAAGAATGTCTCCCCAAGGCAGTCTGGGCAGCTCTGATACTTGGAGATTCCTGGTCCTCAGAGGCTGAAAGGCAGAATCAGGGCCCAACCCTGGTGTAGCTGAAAAGCACAGAAAGGTTTGTTGTTTTGGCTGCTCCCTAGAATCTGGTACCCTTGCTCAGAGTCGCCCACACCACTGCCATGCCCACAGCTTGTACCCAAAGTTTCCCCAAGCATTTTGGTTAACAAAGATGGCCTGACCAAGAGGAAATGAAGCTCTTCCTTTTTTCTTTTTTTCTTTTATGCAATCATGCATCTGTCTCTCTTGTCCTGTCACCACAGAGGAGATGTGGTTGCTGGATCCTGCGGTCACCTCCCAGTACCCTCTGAAGTAGCCGTAGAGGACAGTGCTTAGACAGCACAGAGGAGCAGCAGCAATTCCAGTCCAGCCACAGTGTGGTCTCAGCCTTCAGATGCAGGTTCCTCAGTGGTCCTTAAGAGCCCTTACCATACGTGTAGGTTTATGATCCTGCCCTGTTCCCATGTTTGTAAGAGTCCTTGTTTGTCTTAGCATAGCAGGAGTGCATAAGCACTTTCTAGTGATTTGAATTTTGCTTGTTAAAAAAAAACCAGCTTGCTATTGTGTAGTCTCTGCACAGGAGCTTCCCACTTCACTCTAGAGTTGGTTATCATTTAAATGGGAAAGTATTCATCAGGAGTAGAGGAGAAACATCTTTTCCTTACTCCCATTAACTTCAAGAGCTCAAGGAAATCTTTCTCACAAAAGAAGAGCAAGACTTGGGGCTTTCTCCTAATGCTGCCTTTGAAGTGCCATTTCTTTTTCTGTCTCATAAACACTCACAGCAGCACCTGTACTTGTTGGTGTATCCTCAATGAACTAATTTGTCCTGGTATGTGAAATTCAAGCCACCGTAACTCCCCTTCTGCCTCACCTCTCAGATCTGTGTCCATACCACAGGAACTGAGCCCTTCCCAGAGCTGTCAGGCCTGCACAGGCAGATGCTGCTCAGCTTATGGAGCTCCTCCATTCCTGTCCTTTTCCAAGTGGAAGAGACTTAGGACAGGTTTGCACAAGGAGGAGTTTACATCTTAAGGTTTTTTCACTCTCTGTGAGCTTTTGCTTCTCTCTAAATACAACACGGAAGCTCTGCAAGTTGCTATTCTATAGATAAACCCAATCTCCTGAAAAACTTGCTTCTCCACTGACCTTTTTGATCCATTGAGCTTTTATGTGACTTGGATGCTTTCTTTAGTTAAATATTTATATAGTAAACATTCAATGTATGGATGATTGTTAGGGCTGCAAGCTCTGTGGGACAGAGGATGGTTCCCTGTTTTGTACCTTGCACAGCCACAGCCAACTCAACGCACAGCTACAGAAACAACATTCCTATGGCTTTTTAAGGCACAGACTGTGACTGGCTTTGTCAGGCACAATGGAGCTGTTATCATCAATTGCTATGAGAAAGAAGTTTCCAAATTCACCTTTTCTGCGGTGTCTGAGGAGAATGGAGGGGGTGTTGAATTCTATCACGACAATATTAGAAAGAAGATGAGTCAAATATGCCACAAGGGTGTCCATCAAAGAGCAGAGATAAAAGTACTGAATTCCAGCAGCAAATTGTGCCTGGCAGACACGATGAAATAATGCTGCTTGAAGGGAGTGAGGGGAAGTGTCACGGCACCCCAGGTGTCAGAAGTGCCTCTGTGAGCTCCAGAAGAGTGAAGTTGTCTTCGCTGCAGCGCTGCAGACTTTCTGTCTGACGCTGAGTGAGTCACTGACGTGTGGCTCACTGCAGGAGAGCAAGTGCCTGACTGCTGTGGAAATCAGTGCAGGTCAGGTGCTGAAAAAAATTTAAGGATCTGAGTGTCTTCTCTCCTGTGACGTACAGATAATACTTCCTCTATTCCTTTGTGTGGTAAAGTCTTTGAGGAATTAAGTGATTTATGCTCAAGACTACAGCTTCAAGTCCTGAGCTTTGGGGACACTCTTCACTGCTGCTTTGGTACAGCAATAACTGGGGAAGTCCAAAATTAGGTTTGCTGTTTGTGGAGAGGGAACAGCTTGTGGGCATTGCAGCCCCAGCACAACCTCTTCTGGCTCGGGCAGAGTGGGTAAAAGCCCACGTGGGTCCGGATGATGCACAGAGAAACACGACCTGGCACACTCAATGGCCCTACCTCTGCTTTAGCACCCAGGCAAGGGAGCTCTGCTGTGCTCCACTTCATGCAAATGGGACTGCCATGGTCCTGCTGGGGCAATGCTTGGGTTCCCCTGTTGCAGAATGATGGGCAGAACCACAGTGCCTGGGAAATCCTCCCCTGAAGGATCGTCTGTGTCTGCAGGGCACACACCATGTGGCCCAGGGCTTGCCAGCCAGCCCGGGAGGAAGCTGCCTATGCTGTGAAATGAATTTTTTAACCAAGAAACAAAGTTTCCTTTCCTGTAACCCCAGACTTATGAGTCAGCACTTCACACATCAATTATTTACAACAAAAAGCAAGAAAAGCAATTTTAAGATTTTGTAGGATGGAGGGAAAGTGGAGACATAGCCCACACCACTCCTAAATTAAATGTATTCCCTTTCACTGCTTTGCAGGTCCCCAAGAAATTTTCTTTGTCTTTGTACAGTCTTCTGTCCTACTCCACTCCAGGCCTCCATTTATGTTAAGCCTCAAGGTCAATGCAAAGCAAACATGTTTTACAGTTAGGGAAACTAGGCACAGAGAGCTGAAATAATTTGGCTGTGCCTTTAATTCCCATACCAGCTATGTCAGGATCCAAAAGCAGCATGCGTGCACTCCCTCCTAGGAGACACAGGAATTCGTGTAAAGGACACCAATCGTGTTTGTGCAAGGTAACTGAAGGCTTTCATTTATGCACCCTTCGGTAATGAGTGCACACCACTAGACTGTAAATGAAAATTGCTTTGAGTCACAAGGAAAATCCATGCAACCCTCAACCTGCATGTCTAACTGTGCTGCTGAACATGGAGCCACAGAGGTTAACGGGGCCTTCCTCAAATGACAAAGGGATCGTTTGCTGCCTAATGTCTTTTCCAGCTTCCAAGAACTGTTTGGCTGCTGTGATGATGTTGTGAGGTGGTGACAAAGGATGCAGGAAGCTCTTATGAGGAGGACGCTGTGACGAGGAAGCAAACAAGATGAGCTGTTAATGAAAGACAAAAAGCACTGAAATCCCTCAGAATATGTGGGGACTTTTCTGGTGAGTAATACCAACATTTTAGGAACAGAAAAATGAGTCACTCCTACTCCACATAAACTCCTCTCATCCTGCTGTGATTTAAGAACCAATGTGGTCCCATGGAGTCTTTCACCAAGGGATAGAGTAAATGACACTTCTCCTGTAGGGAAGACAAGGTTTCAGCATTTGCCCCAGACACCTGTGTCCTGAGACACCTGCTGATGGGAAGAGTCATCAGGGCCCTAAGGGAAAATGTGAAACACCTTTAGGCTCTGTCCAGTGAGAAGAGCAGCTCCCCTGTTCCCTCACCACCCAGCTGGCAGCAATCTGCACCAAAAACTACATAAGGGATTATGTTGCAAACACCTTTCCCTCTCTTCCTCCAGCCCTCAGTTGCATGGGCAGTGCTGGGTGCTGTGGATGTGAAAACTGCCTGCCCCATCTTGTTTGGAGTGATGCAGCTGGTTAAAGTAAGCTGGGTGGGTGAAGTTCTTTGTTATGATGAGCTGGTCATGGGCTCTTGCACAGGCACCTCACGGGAGGGCTGTGAGCAGTATCTGTAAACAGGTTTCATGCAAACATCGTTATCCTTGGCAGCTGCAGTGAAAAAGCTGCAGCTTAAACGAGCGTCTGGTTCCTCAGTCTTTCCTGTGCTATGATCTCATGTTACAATGTGAACAAACTTCCTATCTGTAAAGAAGGGAAGTAGTGAAGCCTCTGGGGAGCTGAGGTGGATTTTCCCTTCTTCCCATCAGGTGCTACTTTTAGCACAGGGCTGTGGTATAACCAGGAGCCTGGGTCAGGGTTAATCAGGGGCTCTTTGCAGCCCTGCTGGTGAGATGCTGACCCTCCGTGCCTCTTGCTGAGTGGCTGTTGTGCCAGCAGCATGTGATGTGGCCTCTCTGGGGTCTTGCCTGCTTTGGGACCCTGCTCTTCCCAGCATGTCTGGGTTCCCTTGAAGAGGAAGGCATGGGAGGAGGTCAGCGTGGCCAAACTGACCCTCCAAGAGGCAGGGGAATGGTCCTGGCATGGAGGGGCTGCATCAGGCAAACCATTCTGGCAAGCTACTTTGTGCCTTTTTTTTTTCCTACTCCAAGATCTGGGGCTTTTACTGTGCTTAGGGGCACTGGGGTCATTCAGGGAAGAGGGGAGGATCTATGTATTCCCATACAGCAGGGATCCTGGGAGACCCATGGCTTCCAGCTGGGCATAGCTGGGAATGGGTGAATTTCATACCATCCTGGGTCCAGTGCCAGCCATCTACCGCAAGAACAGCAGGAACTCGTCTGGATACCTTTGGGATCCAGGTGTTTATTTTGATAGTGTGGCTGTGTTTGGATTAGTGCTTGTGATTTTTCTTTTTTTAGAAGCAGAGTGGATTAGTCCTGGCTTGTGCAATTGTTGTACCGCGTTCTGGCTTTGTGTTGTACAGGGCTCGGCAGTGGTGTCAGGAGACGTGCCCCTTAAGTACTCTTATTATTTATCCTTATTGTACAAGCTGCACCAAATAAGTACCAGGCATTTCCAGAAATTGTTATTGATTGGGCAACTGCGTTTACAAAGCTAATCAATAAGTTCCCCCCACCACATATTTATTTGTGATACAACTGTTCTCTTTGTGTGCCTCATGTGCTTTCCAGAGCTTGTAATTTGTCCAGTGTAAATAGCTGATTTCATTCTTTTTCCTGGGGAAAAAATAGCCCTGCTATTATAATGCCATGCCTCTTCTGGTGAGGGAGGTGTATGTGTCTTCCTGCCTTTAGGGTGGGTAATCTCACCCTTCACAGGAAGAAGATGAAGGGATGGGAAAGAGCCTTGTTGTTTCCTGAACACCAGAGTTACTGAAGTCTCCTGTGGATTTTTGTCCTTTGGCCTTTTCATCCTACTTCTGTTTCTATCATAATAAGCCCAGCTCTTTTCACACTGCTCTTCCTGTGGCTCCGTGACACGGAAGGTAACGTAATGCTGTAGCTGGGACAGAGCTGTGCAAGCTCTGGTTGGCCAGCCAGGACACACATGCTGTTTGGCCAGGCAGCTGTTCCCTGAGGGTTGTTACCACGTGCCCTTCCACACTGGAAACTCCTCTGGATCTCTACCTCCCGTCCTCTGAGAATTCTGCCAAATCCTATAGGCACTTCTTGTTGCCGAAATTTCTACCAGTCTTTCAGATGTGACCCAATTGAGTCAAAACCTTCAAATGTTCTTTGAGAAGGATGGATGGTGGATTATCTGAGTGTCAGTCCAAAAAGAATCCTTTGTGTTGATGGCTGAATTGCCAAAATATTTAGAGTTCTCTTTAGGTTTCTAATTAAAAAGAATTTGGACATCTTCCTCTTCTGGCCTCAAATTACTTTATTTATGCTGTCCCTCCAGGCCTGGTTTGCTTAGAGTGAGAATGAGAAAACACATAAAGCCCTTCTAAAGGATTTCCCCACAAACTGGAAACACCAGAATTTTGCAAGATCTTTTTCTGTAGTGTGAGACTATGACTAAAGAGACATTGGCTTTTCTTGCTCCACTGTGTCTGACTATGCCCTGTGTGAACTTGGGTATGTCAATGTCTCCAACTCTCTTCTCTGTTAAGGAGAAACAGACCTACATTTGATTTTTCAAAACCCAATGTATTCCACATTTCTCTCTGAAATTTCTCAGTTTGATCTGTACAGTCACCATAATCGGCCCTATTTTGCACAATTCACTTTACTCACACACAGATCAACTACTGGATCCAGGATGGGATTTAAATCAACAGGCTTACATGTTGACAATATTTTTACAAGATTTTGAGAGATTTTCTTAGGAACTACTGCCCTGGCCACAATACTAAGCAAGGCCAAAACCAAAGTAGTGTAGAAAGTGGTGTGTAAGAATATTAATTATTGTCAAAATAGTAACACTGGTATCTTTGTGTTCTTTCAGAAAGTGTAGAAACTTTTGATCAGCCAACCTAAACAGGGCAACCCCAATAATCCTTGTTACAAAAGCATCTTGAAAATCAATGGCCAGGCAATAGTGTGCTCTGTATAAAAGCCTCAGGGAGTTTTCCTAAGTTATAGGTGCTGTTTGGCCAGCGGGGTGACTGTCCAGCTAGAGCACAAATAGGCTAAAACAAACCACAGTAAATGCTGCTTCTTCCCCAGATGATCCTTACAGGACATGGGAAGGAGCTGAGTGTATTGGGAAGGAGCAGAGTGTTGAGGATGCTGAGGGTACAGTGATGCTTTGAAGTGGCTACCTGAAAACAGAGGCTAGGCAAGAATAAGAGAATAAAAGTAGGGATTTATTTGAAGGGCCTTTAAAGGTATACCTTGGGAGTGTAAAGCCTCTGAGGGGCTCCACCCAAGATGGACGCTGGGTCACGGGTTCTTCACACTTTTGTAAGTTTGGTCCGTTTGCATACCAGGGTTAATTCTCCAATTATAACTTCAGTTAATGATGTAATTACCCCATGTTTGCCCCTCCTGTTAAAGGCTTGTAGTTTACGCATTTTGGGGCCTGGGACAATCAAGGTGCCCTTGAAGAGCAAACCTAGAGAGGGTTTGTTGTGTCTAACCATCATGAGAGAACAGTAGCTAACAGGCCACACAAAACTTCAGAGTTACACACTAGGCCGTACAGGATTTGAAAAACGTAAAAGTTAAAACCTAAGGCATCTACAGGGCTGGGTGAGGCGTAGGTTGTGGTAACTGTAGAGGGGATCTCAAAGCACTGAAGAAAGGGAAATGTGGGGGACACTAAAGTACATGTGCTGGAGGAGGGAAAGGACATGGGGTGAAAATTCGTAGATCATGAAAAGAACAATCTTGAGGCCTGAAAAGGCTTGGAAGATACATAAACGTGTATGATGAAATTCTTTGTTTCTCATTCTAAAAGAACTCATATTGCCCATTTCCATGAGGTTTTTAAACAACAAAAATGGCTTTCTTTGGCACTAGGTACAGTATAATACCATGTCCTGAAAAAGTCAAGTTGACCTGTGTATAATTAATGTTCCTTTTTAATATACATGAAGGCTTGCAGCCAGTGGAGCTAAGCTCTTAAAATGTGAACCTTTGTCTTCTGACTTTGGTTGAGATTACATTAATTCAACGCTCTAGCCACAATTAACTCCTATTCCGTCCTTCTGCTCCTCTGTACACTCAGTTGCTTGTCCACACCCTCAGCTTCTTGGATCATTGACTCAGATGTTTAAATGGAAAAATACTTAGCACAAGTTTATTGCAATGAGCAGAAGCAAAGAGGGTCTCTGCAAATATCTTGGCTCTTTGTATGCAGCTGAGTTCCCCTTTGTTTACTTGACTTCCCAAGTTATTTTCAAGCCTTTAAGGTCATTGCTAGTTAATAGTTGGCTAGAAATCAATAGACAGAGAGATGGTTAAAGATAAGTTTTAATAATGGGTGCAATCAAATTCTAGCAACTTTTATCTCTTTGCTGCTGCCAGTGGTGGGTGGTTTTTGTGCATTGACTCCATTTATCTTCCAGCTGTACAAACTCCAGGAAGGATTTTTATCTTTGTAAAATAAAAAGTAAGAGCCCACCCTGGTCCCTAGTGCCCTGCTGCTGGAGAGCTGAGCCCAAATGCACTTCAATGCTTTCTGTGAGTTTCAACGGGATTTTCATCCCATGTTCACCACCATCCTGAGGAAACAAAGCCCCAAGACAGGGAGTCAGAGCATCATTATCTTTTGACTGCTCTCTGAATGGAGGGAACATCTCAAAGCCTCAAGGAGCACTGCTAGTCAGTTCAGCTGTTAAATGGCTTCTTGCACCTTTAATTGAATGTTTTGTTGAAGTTGGATTTTAAAATCTTCATCTTGGAAGAGAAAATGCTGTGATTTGATTTATGCCTTTAAACACAGGGTTTGCTTAATTTGAAGTGTGTGCAGGGCACTGCAAATGTCTAATAGTTATCTCTTGCCAGCTGGACATTGCCACACACAAAGCAGATCTCTCGCAAATACCTCTGGTGTTGAGCGATCACTTCAACAAGCGTGTTCAAAGCGTGCTGGAGACAGTGGCTGCTCTGGGCTTGGGATCAGGTGCTGCATGATGCTGCTTGTCCAGAGGTTCCTTGGCTGCCCACAGCTCGCCTGCTGATCCTGTGCCTGGCACCAGGTTCTCTTCCTGAGGGCTTTGCAGGATTTTATTGGGCTGTGACGCAACGGCATCCCATCTGTCCTGCTGCAGCAGATTCACCCACAGAAGTATGGCTGGCACTTCCATGCATGCTCAAGCAAGTGAAAATCTTACACACGCCACCTAAAGCCCTGTCAGATGTTTTCACAAATAGGACAGGCCATTGGGATGGCCTGGGCTTGGAGAGCCTGCCAGGAATTTGAGGGATTTGTACTCAGTTCCTTGTTCTGCCCCAGAATTCATCTTCTGTCTCAGGCGAATTACGTCAGTGCTGTGATTCACTAGGAGTACAATGGGAACAGCAACAGTGCCCCAACTTGTGGGGTTATTGTGAGGGTAAACACCTCTAAGACTGCAGGATACTGTGATCAGGACAGCCATATCAGCAATTGTATAAAAAGTGACTTGAGCTCTTGTATCTGCCAAATGCTTCAGGGAATGGTTTGACTTGAGGAAAGGTTTTGGGAGTGCTAAACCTGCCCCAAGGTGTGGGAACAGACTAGGTAACCATCGGAATGCTCAGGACCTTCTCCTGTGAAAACATTGGCAAATCCTGAAGGTGCTGCCAAACTGGCATGTCAGCTGATAATTTGCAGAAGCATCAGGCACCTGAGGTTCCCCTGTTGTAAAAGCTCTGTCCAGGCCATGAATCAGGGAAATTAACTTAGTCTGTGAATTCAGAGCTCTGTGAGTGACAAAGAGCTGCAGGGCATAATTAACTAGCCAAAACTACCTGCTCAGGAATTAGCTAGAGCCTGCAAATATTTGCAGCTTCCCTGGAGTACAAAGACACTTCAACGAGTGCAAGGGTTGCTAGGAACTTGGAAAAGTTACCAGTGGCTGCACTGCCCTCTCAAAGCTGGCAATCTCCTTGCACACCTCACATCTTCAGAGGAGCTTTTCCTCCTTCCTACCATCTCCACCCCTCCCTCCTTTCTGGAAGAGTTGGTCTGCCGGAGAAAGACCTCCTTGGCCAATGGCACCACTTGTCAATCCACTACAGGCAAAAGCTGGTTTGGCAATTTCAACCAGCCAAAGGGACACCTGTTTGGGCAATTGAAGAACACCAGGGCATGGCTTTTAACAATTCGCTGGTGGATAAGACATGGACTGTTCATTACAAGCCCTCCTGGAGATGCATGTTCTGCATTGTTCTAGTAGTAACCTTTGAGTAGCTTCTTAGACAAATGCAAAGTGGCACAACAAAGAATGGTAGAAGATCTTAGGAGGGCTTGTTGAACATGCAGACAGCATATAGAGACCATTTTCATTATGAGACATAAATGAAAACTGTTCACATGTAGAGTATTTTACATTTATATGTAAATAGAGTATACAGTTTCAAAATTAATAGGTGAAAGCTGAGTTACCAGTTTGTTACTAGTGTGCAGTAACAGGACATCTCATTGGATTCAAGGTAATCCTGTTTTATATGGGTATCCCAGGATGCAACCTCTCTGCAGAGGCATTGTCTAGCACACTAGCTCATCATATTGTCTAGGAATTATTTCCTAGGTGGCCTATCTCTTGTATATAATTTCCAGTCCACTTTAGGAGGCAAAATTTCTGCATTAATGCTCTTGATAATACCTTAGAAGAGACAAATGTCTTGCCCCAGTTTTACCAGCCTTTCTTCACTACAGATTTTGGCCATAGAGCAGCAAAATCGAAATACAGCTGAGAACCTATTCCTGCTTTCAGTGGGCAAATCATATCATACCTCTCAATCAACTTGCTAAATATAATTTATTTCCTCCTGATCCATCTTCTGAGGCGAGAGGCCATTTTTTTGTCCATGAGGATCAGCAGGTGAGAGCAGAGTTTCCTGGTGCTTCTAAAGGATAGTGTGTAAGCCTGTACACGCTCCCTGCCCCTGCCTCTGGTGCTGTGCAAGTGGTGTGTGGCCAGTCACACCTGGCACAGAGCCACACCTGAAACCCAAACCTTTGCTGGGCTGATAAGCCAAGCCATGTAATGAGAAAGGAACGCTCTGCCTTGCTTTTGAACACACTCAAGGACACACACAATGTCAGCTTGTCCAAAGGCAGGAAGGATTTGTTTGAAAAGAGATGCAGGGAAAAAAGAAAGTAAAACCCATATTTTTTTAATACTGAGCAAACAAAGTGAGGGTTGGGATGTTTGTGGATTAGGACTTAAAATCTGTAAGCATTAGGCTTTCATTTGTTTTGAATAAGGCCAAGGTCACAAACGACCTGAAGTTGTGGTTGTATTGCTTTGCATGAAGAACTGGTTAGAGTTTGTGAATGAGCGGTAAATTTGGCTCAAAGCTGCTTCTCAAAGGCCAAGCATATTTGTTCCTCAGTGTCAAATATGGTTTGAGTTTTGGTCAAGGCAAGAATAAGGATGTTGATATCAAATGTTTTCCCATGGCTTGCAAACAGCATTTTGACTTCTGTTTCAAAAGGTTATTTTTGATGTGCAGAACGTTGGTTTGAAAGCGTGGAAAGAGGGAGGGTAAACTTAAGTAACTCCAAACCCAGAATGTTGCTTGTCAAATTAGATGTTTTGGACAGACACTGAAGTACATTTCCCAACTACCTTTGTTTTTCTGGAATTGTGTGTTTTCCACTTGATTGTCAAGGGTGAAGAGAGGAAAGTCTTCCTTGTAGTCCCACCTTAAATCAGAGTATCAGGTAGGAGATCACATAAAGGTTCTGGGCTCATTACTTTGGGTGCAGCACAGGCAAGTAGCAAAAACAACCTTCCCCTCCCTGACGAACGCCTGAACAGGAATTAGACAGGATGCAACAAGTGGACAAAACGCAAATGGGAGTGTTGGAGGAGGATGAAATGAGGAAGAAGCTGTGCCTCGCCATGGGCGAGCCTGCTGCCAGATGGGTGTGAGGGGTAGGCTTGTGGCAGCGAGGTGTTTTAAGGAACTATTTGAAAGATGCTACTCTGCCTGTTGATGTGAATTTTGAAGCCCACATGGTGAAAAATAATCTCTGCTGTTTTTGGCATTAGTGACTGGTAGTTTCATCAACAAGACCTGAATGTGAATGCTGTCATGGGAGTTTCTGCTTTCTTCACTGTCTCAGATAGTGCTATAAGTCATGCTCAAAGCTTGTTGACGTTGTCTGGGCCCACTGCCAAGGCCCATGCAGGAATTGTCTGGGAGGCAGGGGGCTTTCTCTTGTGGGCAGTCAACCCAAAGGCTTTTCATCTTCAGAAAATGTCAGTTAACAGATCGAAGATGCTCAAAAATGCCGACTGCTCCTGGTTCCTGTTGTCTGCAAACTGGAGCGCTGGGTGCTCAGGTCATGACTTGAATAATCATCAGAGTAGGATTCTCAGCAGCAGCCAAATGCCAGAGCACTGTGAAACCCAGTGGCTCTCAGACACTCACAAAGATATTCCTGTCGATCCTTCAGCAAGTGCTGAACTGGAGACTTAGATCTGAACTCCTGCCTGGAGTCTGTGATTCTCAAAGCAGCTCCAGGAAGCTATGTGCAAACTTTTAAATTGGCTCAGCTCCCTTTGACACCTCTGGAAATGTGCAGCCGAGGCAGAGAACAGGGATGAAGTGGGAGGCACTGCAAGGTAGCACTGTAGCTACCAAATAATGGTTCAACACTTCTTTTCTTCCAGGGTAACCAAGAGTTGATCAATAGGATCAATTAAAACTGTGGTCATGATCCGGCAGTTGATTGATACCTGTCCTCTCAAGACTATGTGATTCTGTTGTCATTCAGGTCAAGACCCTCTTGGTGGGTTTCTTCAAAAGAAATGAGAATAGCTACTAAAGCTGGAGGAGAATGTTATTTGCTAACCAGAGTCCTGGGTTGATAATTATGAGGAAGTTTCTAATGGAGTTTGAAATTTCTTCCCAGTAGGAACAACCAATGCAAGAATGTCCTGTGCAAGAATGTGGCTTCAAAAAATTGTCACAATTGTAAGAAGAAGAGGTTCGCAATAGCAAAAGCTTAAATGTAGTAATCTGTGAGTCTTTCCAACCTCCTGTTCCAGTTGTGATCATGCTGTGGTATTAGATTCTGTTTCAAAGCAAACTGGGCTAAAACTCAACTCTTTGGTATCATCTTACTCTATTCCCATTCCTAACCAAGCTATTAACTTGAAATATTGGTTATTAAAGGCACCTGTGACCTCCTACAAACCTCCAGAGCCAACTGACTGCCTACTTCTCCTTCCTGATCTGGTTTGAGGTCAAGATCTGAATATGCTTCAGCACTCCAGTCCAATTAAAAAATTCAATTTGTGTTTAAAATTTGTTTGGGGGTCTTTAATTCCCTGCTGTAGATTCCTCCCCTCCTTGCAAAGTTGTAGGGAAAAGCATGTTCAGTGTTATTAAATGACTCACCAAAGTAGCCCAGTGGCTTAGAGGGCTTATGTGAGGCTTAGTGTACTCAATGGAGCACGGTGGGATACCCAGCACTGTCTGCCAGGTCAGGAGTTGAATCAGAGTGATCTGAGTGATATTATCCAGGATGCCTGGGGACAGAGGAAATTAAAAGTCACTAACGCTTACTGCCCTGAGCCAAGACTCAATTGCAGAAGCACCTGCAGGGTTGGCCTGCACACCTACTGCATTTTTTTTTTTTCCCTTGGTTGACTCTTAAATGTGTTTTTATTTCCAAGCCAGTGGATGGCATAAGGCTGGCTCTGGATGGCTGAAATAGTCAGGGATGAGGCAGAATGGGATTCACTGATGTGCAAAAGACCTTGGACACTGTTGGGAGTGAGGGAGAAGAGTGATGGGAAATGAGCAGCTCTTTCCCTTTTGACTTGTGATCTCTAAGCCTACAAAAAATAGATGTGAGTGATGGGCTTTGCAGCCTGACTGGGAAGGGTGGGGGAAGTGGGGGAGACACAGGCTAAGGCTGTTCCAAAGTCTTCATTACAAGGTTTTTTCCAAGGAAAATTGGGGGTTTCAACTGACCATAATTTTCTCTTTACTGGGAGAAATATCAGCTCTTGAATTCCTCCCCCCCTTTCTTTTTTTAGCTGGAAGTTAAACTAATAGAAATAGTTTTAGATCAAATCAAACATCCCTCTTTTCTCTTTCGTTTTTTGCACTTTTTAGAAGATAATAAAAAGTTTTATTTAAAAGAGATTAGAGTAGAAATGTGACTATCAAGGTGAGCTGAAAGTTCTGGAAAAAAAATTCTTTGGTTTGACTCAAAATAAAACCTTCAGATTATTCTGAACTGCCGGTGAACCGAAAAATCAGTCATTTGCACTAATGATAAGTAACTGGCAGGTTGTTTTGCCTGTCAAATTCTGTGTCTTGTGGAGTGAGCACATTGTTGTCTGCTGACATGATCTACTGAGCTGTTCAAAAAAAAAAATCAAATACAGCTCCTCTCTGCTGGCAATAAGGCTCCCTGACAGGTGCAAGGCACTTATGTTCTCATGTCTGGGCTATGGGGATGAGGGACCCCAATCTCAGTTGTGTTCTCAGAAACCACCATGGCCTAATAAACACCCCAGATTTTCCTCCGAGTAGTGATGTTCAGGGACTGTCACAGCAATAATCGCTGATTATCTGGATGGCAGTGGCATCTGCATGCAGCCACCCATGCCAGGGCAGGACACAATACCACAGTGTGTCCCAACAGGGAAGTCAGAGGATAAGGTGCTGGGGGAGGAGGGAGTAACTGGTTTTTTCTCAGCCCTCTGCTAAGGGCTGCTGTCACCCACTACTGCAAACGACAGAAATCAGCTGAACACACCACTGAGGTAAAGAAAAATGAGAAAAAAAAAAAAGAAAACCTGGAGGCCTCCTTGTTCCCCCTTTTAGTGGGAGGTGGATCTGTGTGTTGGAAAGAAAACTACCTTCTCCGACACATACATGTTACATACCCCATATATCTTGACACTTGTACCTCGGTGCTTGTACCTATTTACCCTTGGGTGCTTTTCTGATAACACTGCCAGGGGAACAGGCTGCCTCACAGATGAGATGGACAGGAAAGAACAAGGGAAATGTAATAACTGTCATTTCATGGTACTTCTACCAGGTGACCCCAGACTCACTGAGTAAGGCCGTGTCTGAGCTGGAAGGAAGTTCTGGGAAACTGTGAAGGCCTGGGTTTCACCTGAGGTGCATCTGGTGGTTGTGGTTAAGGCAGAAATCTGGCAGTTTGGTAGCTAAACCAAATCAGAGTTTAGGGTTGTGTGGGAAATGAGCTGGTGGTGTGGGCTAGACCTCTCATCTTCATATGGTTCCTCCTGTCTGCTGTGTTGGTCCCCAAGGGGTTTCTGGCCCTACAGAAGCAGAGGCAGCTCAGCAGGAGCCGGCCCAGTGCAGCTCCAGGACTGGCTGCCAGCAAGGCTCTTGGCAGCTTTGCCATGCTGTGGGATCAAGCCTGAGGCTCCCATCTATGGGTTGGGAGCTGTGGGACTGAATGGTTTTAGTAGTGTAGTGCATTTAAGTGCTCTAGGGCTTGGGTTGTGTCTGGTGATTCGGTGTTTTAATTCTCTTAGACCCTGCATGGTTGCTGCCCGAAGGAAAGGGAATCAGTCTAGTGTGCAGAGCATGCACAGGAGCCAGGTCTAGATCTACCACCAGCTTGCTGTGATCTCTGGGGATCTCTTGTGTGGGTAAAGAGCAAAACTCAGTAACTATAAAGCTTATTTCTCAGAAAAAAACCCCAGGCCATGGTACAAATAAGTATCACTCTAGAAGCTAAACAGGCTGCTGCAAACCAGAGCAGAGTAACATATGGGGCTGTGCCCCCATCCTCCACCTGAAGAAAAGAATTCCTTTCATTTTCCTTCTTTCACTTAGCTTTATTCTCTAAATCGTGCCAGGTCCATCAGACGCCTGTGAAGAGGCACAGTCACAGCCACTGTGGCAGGAGAAGGGAGGGCAGGGCTGGAGCAAGTTCATGGTTCATTTGCTCAGAAGCTGCGGTGCACGCAGTCTTGTTTGGTTTTTGTTTTTTTTCCTAACTAAAAAAAAAATCCAAACCACCATCACGGGTCCTTGGTGCCTGTTTTCCCAGATCAGCTAGGTACCAAATCATGGTGCAAATAACAGCACCAGTAAATGGCTGCTTTCCCTGCATACCCTCCCGGGTGTCCCAATACTTTGTTCCAAGGAAAGTGGCATGAGGGCTGCAGGAGTGTTCATGCTTTCTGCAAACCCCATCTGAAGGGTGAGGAGCTGGGTTCAAGAGGCAGCACTGGCTGCCAGGTCCTGCCTTCACTTGCTGCTTGCATTTCCTTATCTGGTGATGGCTCCTGATGCCAAGTCCTGACTGCCCTCACGTATGCTTGCAACTTTCTGTTCTTCTGCCACGAACGTGACCCATGTCATATGCTCCTGCTTAGTCCTGACCCTTGTTGTGGTGAGAAAGGACAACAAGAACTAGCTCTTCATCTTCAGATGTGCTTGGTATGCACACCCTGGGTGCTATGTCACGCATGATAATTCCCATGCCCTCCTCACTCTTACTCCTTTTTCCTTCCTCCTGTTACACTTGTTCCCACTGAATTTTCAAGCTGAAGAAATAATTTCTGGTTTTTAAGTTGCATAGGTCATCACAGAACAAAAGCTACATCTTTTTGCCTCTTTTCTGTTAGTCACCTAACAGGATCTCATCTCCAAATAACCCTCTAGCCCTCAAGGATCTAACTACTTGTCTCTTTTGCTTCCTACCCCTGCAAAGTACAGGCTGTCCACAGTCCCTTTCTGACTCAGCTCTGCTGAGCGTGAACCAGTAGCTGCCTTCCTTGGCCACTTCTGCCAAAGGTGGAACTTTCCAGATGGATTAGAGCTATAGCTGAAGCGTTAGAGCAGAAAGTGTCTGCTGTGCTTTGGTAGTCTCTGGAAAAAGAAGCTAGAGCAAATTCGTTTCATTTGTGGAAGAGCCATTTCTCTACTGTATTTCTACCTAAAAATCAATACAGAATAAATTCCATGTTTAGTGGAGGGGTGTATATTGGACTGCAGTGATCACTATCCCAACCTGAGGTCAAAAACTGCCAAAGGTTTTGTTGAGTTTCCTTAGTTACATTGGACAGGATAAAAACACGTGGAGAATGGGTGCTCCAGGACAGAAATCTCCTGCCCCCTTAGTAGTGTCACTTATGGGCAGTGTGTGCACCCAGGTGCTTCATTAACAGGCAGTTTGCAGCAGGTATTGACCATGCAGGTCTTGGGTGGCCATTTCCAGCAGGGAAAGAAATAAACTATCTGTCGCGGCCAATTAATTCCTGACACCCAGGACAATGTGCTGGGTCAGTAAAACTTGTAGCATCTGCTCTGTGTCCCGTCTCTTAAAATAATAGGCTCTGCCCTGGAAAACAGATTATAGGATGTAATTCTGCACCACCAGGAAGAGGACAAGGCAGGATTACAGGATCTTTTTCACTTACCGTAACCTGTGACCTACTTCTCCAGAAAGAAGGTGAGTAGGTCAGGCTGGAAGGGGTGATAGCCCTTTCCATAAACCTTGCCCAACTTGGAAGAAATTTCCAACACAGCATCAGGAAGGAGTTAAACCCTAACACAGAGATGCAAAAAGTCTCCACTGGACAAAAAAAAGAGAAAAGTCATGCTCTTTAATTTTTAGCTTTTCTTTATGGAAGTCGCAGGACTTTGTTTACACTGAATGCAAAGCCAAACCAAGATCAACATGTCCTTGATTTTGCTTTGCATGTTAAGTACTGCATAGTTACCCCTTGCCACCTAATTTGTGAATTTGCCAGGAATCAAAACATCCATTTAAACTAGCTTGGAAGATAGCAAAATATGAGTACAGCTAGATCATTATCTAAGGCATGGTTATGATGTACTGAGGGTGGCGTTTCAAAGTCTGATGAACTATAAAAATGCATCTAGTCATAAAACAAAAATTAAAAAATAACACCACCACCCCCTCTCCCCCCAAAAAACCAAAACAAAACATAAAAACCCCCAAAAACCAAAAAAACAAACCTGCAGGAAAATATTATTTGCTCCAAAAGCTGATTGTTGGTAGAAATTAAACTGGAACATTTCAGGTTAAAAATATTTTCCCTGTGGAAAAGCAGTAGAGGCTTGAGGATTATCCAAGGTTGGATGTTGCAACCTTTTTTGAGACAGGCACATGGGTGAATCCCAGCCTTTCCTGAAACTCTCTTGCCTATTCCCCAGGGAAGAAGAAGGCTGCAATTCAACCTTGGGCTAAAAAGCTGGTAGGAAATAGAGTCCATCTGGACTCCAGGGGAAGAGAGACCCCCTAATCTCCAATATTTGTGCGAGTCAAGGGGTTTTGAGGGGCAGAGGAGGAGTGAGTGGTCAGCACGGGGTGGAAGTGATGTGTGAACTGTGGCATGGAGACTTCAGGATTATTTATTTTTGTGAGTGCAGTTGGTCTGATTTGCCCTGAGTTGTCTGTCTTGATGAAGGTGGCATAGACAGGTAGGGAAGAGAAGAGTCTGTCTTGCTTAAATTGTTCTCTATATTTGGTTGGTTTTCCCCTAGAAGCAGTTTGGTAAGGAACAGCAGGCTTTGAAGTTAAACCAAGTCTTTACGAGAAATGCTGCTAAAAATGTTTTTTATACAACTTTTGGTTTTAATGATCTGGGAGGATTTCTGACTTTCAGCACTTGCACCTTACTGTTTCTCAAAGCACAATATTCAACAGGGGATAAAAAAGGTAGTCTTTATCACAAATCTGAGACTGTCACCATTTTACTCCATTTTTCCCAGGTATCAGACAATGCAGGTATTGGTCCATTAGAATAGTGAACTGGGAAAAACTTAGCTGCTTGGTGATCTGTGCAAGTGTTGGGATGTCTCATGACATTTAATACCTTAGTTTCCCCAGTTGTAGGACAGAAATTGTTATGGTTTTCTTCTGTTGTCCAAACACCTTTGAAAGCTGGACAGTGATGCCCATATGATGTTTTAGTAAGCAATTCATGAAAAAAAAAAGTATAAAATAAAATAAACTAAACATGAACTAAATGACATTTTTAGTTTCTAGCTGTTTTTGTAACCTGTCTTATAAAGGAAGGGGAAATCCTTCTGCAGCTCAGGTTGCAAATTGAGCTCAGCTGCGTTATTAGACATCAGAAAATCCAGCCTGGCAGGAGCAAGAGGAAGCCAGCCTTCCTACGCATCACTGTCAGGGAGCTATTGCCTTCACTCCAGTGTAGTGGTAATGAATTATCTCTGGAACTATTGGGCTTTTTATTTCTGCATGTAGGCTCTAAGGAAAGGAAAGAGCACAGGATTTTCAGGGTTGCTAAGAAAGCAGCTAGTGACATCAATCTGAATCTTATATTGTCGTTGATGCACAATGGAAGTTAATGAGGTTAGCTGGAAGTGTTAATTGTTCTACACTGCCTGCTGTCTACACTTGCTCTGGAAAATTCATGCATAGCAGCAGCTGAAAACTCAGCAAAAAGTGCTTTAACAGAGGAAACGGGCAACATTTGGCCCAGTAAAATCATAATGCAGGTGGCTGAGAAATCACTCACTCAATTATATGCATGAGGGGGACTCCATTTAAGAGCAACATTTGGAGCTTTATGGGCAACATAAAAGGAGAGAGAATGAGGTTTTTATATCGCTGAGCTCAGTTGTAGAAGAAGCAGGAGGTTGTTTCCCACCCCTTTGCATATGCTTGGACTGTGCAGGGAAAATGAAAATGTCTGCTCAGAGATTTGGATGACACCTGGGGAGGATGGGCTGGAGCTATTCCAGAGACCCCCTGTACACACCCTGCTACATCCCCTATTACAGAGAGATTTCGTGTGTTCATGACTGGGCAATGTCAAAACAAAAGCCATACTCTAAAAATAAAACCTTTGGCTCCTTTACGAACAGTGAACTCTCAAAGCAAAAGAAGTTTTCAAAAAATATCATCATAATTAATTGCTGCTTTTCTTGTCCCTTGGCAGTTGTTACAGCAAGTGAAGTAAGATTATCTCCCAGCACACACAGCTCCTGCCATTTTTATCATCCTTGTCTCCTGTAGGGACCCTGCCCCTGGAATATCATGGCTAGATCTCTTTATTAGACTGTCTTTTTCAAATGCTTATGTTGGCTGAGGGAAAAAGCATAGGTGAGAGTGCAACACCTTCCATGTCAAAGTATTTGTATTTTCCTTTGCTTTAAATTCTTCTAGTGCCTTAATCCCTGAATTTTGTGAGGCTGGGGCTGACAGTGCTGTAACTCTGACACTGCAGCACCTGTGTCCATCCTTTCCTCCAAACATGTCAGTACCTGCACTCTCCCCATTCTTCCTTCCTAGTATGGATTAGAAGAACCAAAACGTTTTATTTCCTGCTGGTATGGATAGTCCTTTTAATCTGCTTAGAGAAGATCCATCCACTAGCTTAGTGCTCTCTTTGGATTTCTAACAGAGAAGCGCCTAATTTATTTTTCTATTAAACAAAATACAAAGCTATCACAAATATCTTAATTTTTTTTCCTGCTGTAAAGCTTGACATCTGGGCCTGTAACAGCTCATCAGTGGATTTGTGAGATGAAGCAAATGACATTTCTATATAGAGCACTGGCTGCTGTAGAAATCAGATGGTGAAATGGATCTGCAAAGAATTTGGTATTGAGTGATGATCTTCATCCAGGGATCTTGGAATACAGCAGTCCCCACTTTGCTGACACAGATGATGGGTGGCTTACTCCAGCCTGCACAGCAAAATTGGCTTCACAGCTGAGTATCTCTGGAGACCTGCACACAGAGCACAAGCACTCTGGAGCAGGACTCACATCTGTGGTTCATAAAGCTCTGTGTTGTAACAAGTCTTTGACCCTGGTGTGGACAGAATTGCATCTGTAAGTAGCTGTACATATGAAATGCTCATTCCATCCTTGCCATGCCTGAAATCCACTTGGGTATTTTCTTGCTCCGTTGCCTTGGCAGAAGAGAGCTTGCACCTTGCTTCCCTACACGCATGCAGTTTGAGCTGTACAAACATTGTTTCTGTGTGTTAAAACACAGCATGAGATCAAGGCAGCACTGCCCTGCCCTGACCTCGGCAGCTCCACTCCAGAAAAAAGGCTGGAAAGCAGTTACCAGTAGAACTGCTGGGAGCAAAAAGTCAGACTGAACCCCAATGACCTGTAGCAGTTTTAAGGTGAACCTGGTAAAATCCTAGGGTATGTTTGCTTCCAGCAGCAGGAGACTGGACTCAGCAGCCTGGGTCTCCCCTCTGTCCTCCTGAGGGCTGATGACCAGGTCTCTGCCCTGGCCACGCCTGGTGGCTCCTGGGGCTGAGTCCAGGCTGAGCTTTCCCCTTCCCGCTGGTGCTGAAAGCCCGGTCTCAGCTCTGCTTCCCCAGGATAGCTCCTTGGCTGGAGTGTGGAAAGGGAGCTCTGCCCCCGACTGCGATGCCTTTCACTGCAGAGAGGCAGGAGGAAGCAGATGAACCATCGTTCATCTCCTTGTAAGCAAACTCAGAGCAGAGGCACGCTGCTGTGAGGATTCTGTGTTCCTCAGGATCTCTTTGTTCCTCCCCAAGTGCCCAGCTGTGCTGCGATGATCCTGCTGTTGCCTCTCCCATGGGACTCACTCTGGCAATGCCAACCTCTTCACGGTGTGCATGCAAGGGTTGGTGGAGTTCAGGGATGCTCCTTACACAGGTATTTTCCCGTGTGTAACTGTGTGGATGGCAGGAAGGGTTGGAAGGAATGGGGCACACAGTAAAGCACACCTCTTCCCAGTACCAGCAATCTTCATGTGTTGAGAAACATGAAGATACCCCGATTATCACCAATTACAGCACCTCTGTGGTTCTGGTGTTCCTGAACAAGTCCTGCATCACTCCCTCCTCCTTTCAGCCTCTGGAGTAGCTGGGCACTGCCAGGCAAATTCTGCTCATGATGATGTGGTGCATAAACCCTTGTGCAAAGGTAATTAATGTGTTTCAGTGAAGGCTGGAAATCTACTTCTGTGCTCCAGCTTGTACATTCAACAGCAAAGACATTCAGACCCAGCTGCACCATCTCAAGCCACATCTGATCAAATCTGAATCAGCAGCAAGAACTTGCTGATTCCCAGAAATTCCATGCCTTGTAAAGAGATGGTAGTGATGGTTGTCTGTCAGCCAGTCAGTCAGCACTGTGCTCTAGCTCCTGGCAGGACATGAGGGTGCTAAACTGGTGGCCTAAGAGGAGTCCAGGATATTCATGGCCATAAGGAACTCTGTGGCGCTCTGCTAGAGAAGGAGCATTTGTGTGATTCCTGCTGCCTTCCATCCTGGGGACTTCTACTGGCTTTTTGCACTTACAGCTGAGCCTTCTATTAGAAAGGATTGAAAAGCTATAAAAGTCCTATTACGGAGATTTCAGTTTTGCTATGATACAGGAAAAGGTTCTCACAACATTCGTCTACTGGTATTTTTTAGTGAAACCTTTCAACTTTGATTGCAGTGATCTTGCATATAAACTTATGTGAGAATACATGCATGTAAATATGTGATTGGAATTTTATTTTCTGGAAGATACCTCCATGTGATCTCTCTCTGCCTGGAACCCATGCCATGCTGTAACACTTCAAATTCTCCTGTGGAACTGAAGACATGTCTTTACCTAGCATGCAGCTCACCTACCTGTTAAAGGCCTGGATGGGGCTGAAGCAGGTTTGTGGCTTTAAAAATTACTTTGGAAGCTGTTAGGAGCTATGTGGGTATTAATGGAAGCCACCTCAAAAGCTATGAAGATGTGTGGTTGCTGTTGGACCCTACTGTGTTCTGTTGAACTGAAAGGGCTTCCCTGTCTCTCCTTGGTGCAAACACGAAGTGCAGACTGCTGCAGCTCAAGCACAGGCACTTGGGAGCAGGAAAATTCAGCTCTGTTCCTGCTCTTGTTGTGAGCTTTCAAGTGGCCACTGCTGTTCCATTAGAGAATTTGCAGGTGAAGACATGTCCAGATATGGTGCTAGAGGTTCTTTGCAGTTCTAAAAGCAAATCCATGACGAATCCAGGATAAACTGGGTTTGCTTTCTGGAAACATTCACAAGGAGACTGACGTGGCTCTGAAATAAGTAAGACCTCGAGAAGCATAGGAAGAGGCATGTCAGCTTGAGTCTGTCTAGAGAGGTGCAGAGTGATCTGTCAGTGGAAATCTATCTTTATAGAGCTGCCATGAGGTGCCCCCTGCAATCCAGCACTCAGGCACTCTGTGCCTGACAATGCCTCATCATTTCCCTAACAACAAGGGAGATAAGAAAATAAAAGAATGCCAGAAATGGCTTTATCAACTGGCAACTTTATGTCAGGTTTTCACTAAAACAGTGGAGAGTGGGGCCAGCAGTCTGGAGCTTTTCTTGATAAAGAGATTTCTAAGCATACCAACAAACCAAATGTAGCAAATGCATTACCTTTTGTCTCTGTTGTACAATAGCACCAAGTGGAGAGTATTAGTCACTTCTGGAAGTGGGAAAGGAATTTTACAACATAGAATCACATCTTGTTTCTCTCTTCCTTTTTCCAAGATTTTGTCCATCTGTTCCCTTTTTCAAAAACAAACAAACTATTAATACATTGCTTTGATGGAGCCTTCTGTTCAAGGCTCTTAAAGGGCTGTACAGATATTCATGATTTTATTTGCCAAGAAAGGCTCCAAGAGATAAATATTAAATTCCTTGCTTCCCACAGGGCAGATGCCAGAGAGGTTGTGTGTGTGCATGTGTGTAGTGCTGACATCACGACTGGCTCCCTGACTTCAGACTCTGGAGAACTTGCTCAGTCCCTGGCTTTATCTCAGCATTCCCATAGGATTGTACACTAGCTGCCCGTTCCATCTGTGTCTCAGTTCCCCTATTTGTAAAACACAGGCATTTCTTTTCTTTTGCTCTTCCTTGCCATCTGCACACTGCGACCTGACTTCAGCTGATGCACAGGCACACGGTGATCTGTTCCCCGGAGAACAGCCCTTGGCTGGGGGATTATTCCTGCAGCGTGGCATAACCAGAGATTTCAGCAACAAAATACTTGGTGCTGGCCTGGCTGGGTTGGGTACCAGTATCAGTGTAGTCCTGGCAACAGCACTCGCTTCCAGCTACCCTAATGCTTGCTTGGATTCCTACGCTGTTTTTCTGCCTGCACCAAGGTCTTTGCTGCTGCTCTTGGTCCTAAAGGGTAGCTCAGGGGGGCCTGCCAGAGCTGCTGTTGCTCCTTCATCTGCACCACTGCCTCTCTAAATCCGATGTGGTGCAAGGACATGGGACAGTGCAGCTTGTGGAACCAGGACCCCTGATCCCAAACCTTGCTACATTTTCTTTAATGAAGGCACTAGTGGCACCTGTAAAGCACCAGAGAAAATGTACGTGTGTTGGGGGACTGCAGACTGAGGATCTCCCCTGGAAATTACTTCCTGAAAAATCTCCTTGTTGCCTGAAACATCAGAGCTAGGGACTGCCAGCCTGGGACCGTAGCCCAGTCATGATGTTCTCTTAGTCATTTTTTTGGTCCTTTTTGTTGGTGGAAGAAACAAAAGGATAAATTGCATAAGGTGCCCCAGATGGAAGGCTTTTGTTATCAGGGAAAAAGCAAAGGCATCCAAGAAAGGAAGGAACCAAATGTATCCAGCACTGCGATGTATTCAGGAACATCCCAATTGCTGCTTATCAGAAGTCAGAACCTCAGAGCCCCAAAACAATGGCATCTTAAATCCTTTAATGAGAGAGCAGCCAATGTGAAGTTTTGGGTTTTATAATGAAAGATACTCTCTCTTCTCACTCTGTTTTGAAATAGAGCTCATGATGGTTTTCAAAATACACTCTGCAAGTCTGAGTTAGCTTGTGAGCTATTTATTCCAAACACAGACTCACAAAATTGACTTGACCCAAATAAAAATGGTTTTCAGCAATGCTGGCCAGTTCCTGGGTTCCTCTTTATTGCAAAATTGTTACAGCTGGGTATAAGCGGCATAGCTTCTTCTCAGGAGCCCGGATTTAGGAGTATGGTGGGACTGTAGGATGTGGTCAGTGTAGCAGATAGTGCTTGGGTCAAGCAGAATAAATGAGCAGGCATAGTACATGGAGGGAAGACTGCTTGGACAAGCTGAGTGGCCATGGAGAACAGCTGGATCATTTACAGGAGGGCAGATATCAAAGTGTCTCCAACCAGGAACGGTACAAACAGTGGTGGAAGTGCTCAGTGTGTGTCTAAAGCAGGAGATGTTCACAGGAAAAACCTGCTGGATAAGAAGACACTTGTCTGAAAGGATCAACTGTTTCTTTCTTCGCTCCAGCAAGAGTCAGTCTTGGGGGAAAGTGCCTTTTTATCACAAGATAACTGGCAGGGGGGCAAGGTTTCTTTCCTCCAGCAGAAATCCCAGGCTACAGGACTGGGGTGTCTGCATCCAAATTCAGATCTACCCCAAGCTTGCTTTTTTTGGCTCATGAATATGCCACATGTGTAGGCAGGGAGGGACTGAAAGAGGGAATATGGGTCTAGTGCCATTCCGGAGTAAACAGAGAGGCACTGTTGGAGAGCAGTGTGGAGGGATTTCTGGGCAGTGTGTCCATCTCTCTGGAGGGGTGGGAGGAAATGAGGCTTCAGAGGTCAGCTCTGTTCCTACTCTGATCTCTCACCACCTGCCACCACAGAACCATGAAAGCCACTGAACCTGTAAGTAGAGAAAGTCTCTCTTTTATGAGATCTCATGACTACTTGGTGGCAAGTGACAAGATATCTCTTGTTTTATGGCAAAACAAGGTATTCCAGGACAGGTGGAGAACAGTGAGAGTTCAGCACAGTTTGTACTGGAGAAATTAAACTAGACACTGTTGTGCAATTTCTTGTCATGACTTGGCATGACCTCCATTATACCCATGAGATCACCTCCAGTGAGTATCAATAGTCTCTTCCCCTATGTCTTAATGTATTTTTAATACCTTGTAACTGCCAGAAAAATAATATCGTTTCTGGAAGCTTTCACTGCAGCATTTAGTTATGCATTTATCCTATTGTCTGTGAATTCAGGATCCTTAGTTACCCCAAGCTCAACACCTGCAAATGGAAAAATGAGGTTAGGAATATATATCCACAATAGTTTTAAAATAACATTGAAGGTCTTTTTTATCTGTTGAGTACAAAGTCTGATACAAATGAAGAAATGTAATTCCTAGCACCTTGATTGGGATATTCTGAATTATTGTAACTTACTGATGAACTAGTCAGTTAAACCTTCCACATAGCTTTAGATCCAGCTTTTAAAGTTGTTTACCAAATACCACACCTTTTCACAGCACACAGATATCCAGGAGCATGTGAATTGTATGCTATCCATCAGATGTAAGGTCTTGTAGGTTTTTCTGCCGGATCTCTGCTTAGCTACTAGCTTAGGATGTAGTGTTGACCATCTTGAACCAAAATTAAGTGGGATTTATGAGGCTGTATAACAGCCCAAAATGTTCCAAGCCTTAAATATGGATTGGTGAGAAGAGCACACATAAAATGAGTGATGATAAGGACTGTGCCATAAATACAACTAATCTTACAGCTACCACCTCTACTTCAGTTGGCTATGACAATAACACTTAACGCTCTTGATCAGGGGACCTCAGGTCACTCTGTAAGGAATTCTTGTTCACATTATACTGTGAAAATTCATATCTGGGAGATATAGTGAACATCTGAGACTTGAACCAAAACCATTACATATTGTAGAATCATAGAATAATTTGGGTTGGAAGAGAGCTTTTGAAGTCACCTAGTCCAACCCCCCTGCCAGGGGCAGGGACACTGTCCATTATACCAGGTTTCTCAAAGCTCCATCCAACCTTGTCTTGAACACTTCCAGGGATGAGGCATTCACAAATTCTCGTTCCAGTGCAACTTGTTCCAGTGTTATATCACTCTCATTATAAAAAGCCTTCTTTCTATCTAATCTAAACCTGCCCTCAGTCAGTTTGAAGCCACCACCCCCTGCCCTATTGCTACAAGCCCTTGTAGAAAGTCCCTCTGCAGCCCTTTTGTAGGCCTCCTTATAATTTGATATGGAGGAGTACAAACCTCATTTCCCTGTACTTCCAGTGTGATGTTCTACTCACTGCACCATGGTACACGACTGGGTGGGATTATAGACACACCTGTAAGCACAGACAGCTTCAAAGCAGCACAGAAACATCCCAGGCACCTCAGCCAGCTCCACAGCTGCCTAGGTGGATGGCATGTGAAAGCATTAAGGAGAGAAAAGAGGCCCCTTTTGATAGCTTTCCTGGTAAGGGAATTATCTGGAAGGCAAATTGGTTGATTTTCTCTGAGCTAAAATCTCATGAACTTTGGTGTTCTGGTCTTGATGGAACAGGAGACAGAAGCACAATGGCAGCAGTGGAGCCTTGACCTGGGATCCCCTTCTACTTGGGCCTGCCATGTCTTTGTTTGGTCTTTCTCTGTCCTGTCTCTCTGGGAAAGTACTGCTTCCCGATGTCTCCATGTCACTGTGGTGTAACCTGCACCTTGTGACCAGCTCAGCTCAGCAGATGCTGAAGGGATGAAAAATTCCCTGCACTAAGCCCTGGAGGGATTGGCAAGAATAGGTTGATAGCCTGATAGCCTGATTCAGCTGCGACAGCACTCCACCCTCCTTCTGGAAATGCCTCCTTTTCTCCTGCTGCCAGTCATTACAGAAATAGAGACTTAGCTTTTCTCAGGAGGATCTAAATGTCCTGGTTGCTGCTTGGTAAGGGACATATTTCCCCAATTAATTATTAAGTGGAGCTCTGGCTGGAGGAAGGGGCTGCAGAGACGTCAGAGTGAAAAGGGGAGAGCGTTTTAACCTTTCTGGAGCTCTCCTGCAATCGGCAGCAGGTTTGCCTTGTGGGTGCTGGCCAGTTCTTGTTCTACAGCACATCAGCAAGGCTGGCCAGCAGAGAATGGCCTCACGGGGGCTCTGCCAACTTCCATGGCTCGTGGGCCTTCTTTTCTCCCTCCTTGGCAGCAGAAAAATGCTGCAAGGAAACTGCTGCCTACAACTCATATCTTCATCCTGCCCTTATTCTCCTGAGCTGGATGGAAGGTCCTGGCTGTGCAGCTGTAGGCAGCAGGGGAAGCAGACTTGGAAGAGCAGTTGTAGGGACAGGGAGAAGATTCATCCCCTGAGAAGGAGCAATGGAAAGGGTAGCATGGTCTACTGGTTATGGTGTTAGACTGGAAGTCCAGAGACTTGGGCTTTCATCAACCTGGATTACAAGGGCAAAAGAGACTGCAGTGATGAACTCACGCCGTGCACTGGCCCTCATTCCTTGGGAGTACCATGAGAAAGCTGCAGTGCTCCAGGAAATCACTGGATCAACTCATGCCTTGGTTTCTTCAGCAGTAAAATAATACTCTGCTATGTTGTGGTCCTACAATGAAAGGCACTTTTCAGGGGCTGATGTAGGAGGGATTAATTGTGCTGTCTTTTCCAGGTAGAATTGCTGAGGCAGACCCTCCACTGGTACGAATCAGCACAGTTCAGTATGGAATATTTACTATTGGACGCCATGTGCAGGAGGATTTTTCCCTGACCGTATGCTCTTCTTTTGAGATGGCTTAACTGTCCTTACAAAGAATACAGAGGAGAATGTGTGACACAGGGCTCAGCTCCAGTAATTCCTAAATGTATTCTCAAGCCTGAGCAGGGGTAACACTGCAGGTCACCTCGGCACTCATCCACTGGGGACCCTGCTGTAGGACAGCCACCAAGGCCAAACGTGTAGGGCAGCTCTGATTCAACTTACAAGCTGCCTAATTCTATGTGAGGCTGTGCTTTCCTACTCAGGGAATGCTACAATCAGTACGTATCCTGAAGCTTTTCTGGTTTACCCATGTCTTAGCAGCTGCTGTCAAGAATGTATAATTGCAGTGGTTGGATTCTGGTACTCCTCTCAGTGGCACTGCAGTGGAGATGGTGAGGGAGATTACTCACCAGCACAGGGCCAAGCTCAGCACACAGAAGCCTTAAGTAAGGAACAAGTAAACCAGGAATAATCTCCAAAGAGTTCATTTACTCCAGGAAAGAGCTTTTCCCAAGGTCCTCTCCAGTTCCTTTCCCTGCTGCCGTTGCCAAGTGGTACCTTTGCAAGTGCCCTGAGACAGCCCTGGCAGGGGCAGCCCCTCTCAATCCTGCCATCGGTCACCTCACAGCTGAAGTGTGTAGCTCAGGGGTAAACTTCATGTTAGGCTTTGAACAAGCACAGGACAGCTTTTTTTCCCTGCTTAGACTATATGATCATGTCAGCCTCTGCTCTTCTTTTCCCCTGATTTTCGTTTCTACCCAAAATTCTTTCCAAGGGAGTGCACAGTTTTGGGTCCCAGACACTTTCTCCAGTCTGAACTGCAGGACTTTGTTTCTGAGCACAGCCATCCCACTGACCTGGCCTGCCCTGTCCAGTGGAATTACTTGAAATATGTCTCTCTGGATGAATCAAGTCATGTCACTGAAGCACATTCATACACCTTGCTCTTGTCCTTAGCCACCCATAGACAGGGAGCTCAAAATCAGGATCTTGAGTGCAAACACTCCCAGCAACACACTGGAGCACTTGAGTGAGGAACAGGAGATTGTCCTAAATCAGGCCTTGCCTCACTGCTCCTCCTGTCTAACCTGCGTGACTTACATCTTTCCTTTAGCCTGTTCTTTTTTGTGTGGTTATCATGTCCAGAGTTGCTTGTGATCCCACACACCCTGGTTTTGGAGCTGCAGTCCCCTTTGGCAGAGAAGGCTTCCCTGGGACCCTCAGGTTGCAGTGTATCTCTACATCCAATCTCTGTGCTGTGTCACAGAATCTGGGGACAAGCTCCTTGCATTTGTATCCCCTTGCTGCTCCACCTGTGCAGTGTGGTTGGTGACAGTTCCTCCTCCCACCAGCACCACCAAAGACACAGTTTACTGGGGGCTTTGGAAGATGAAAATCAGCTTGGGGTAGGAAAATGTCCAAGCTGACTTTTGCCATTAAGCTGTCAGCAGGATGTGCTGAGGTGTTTAAATATTGATGCAAACACAGAAGAAATAGTTGTCTTCTTCTGGAACATGCGCGGGATTTATGGTGTAGAACATCCCAGAGCTCTTTGCCAGCACTGTGTAGGTCACAGCTGTCCCTCCCTGGTACACGTGAGAACTGTGGTGACAGAAAATCCTCATCTCCTGCCTGCCCAGACCCAGAGAGCTGAAACCCAAGTAAGACAATACTTGGAGTGGCACAGAGGTGGATTCACGGGTGAAAAGGCTTTCCTGCACCTGAAGAGAAATCCCCAGTCTAGGGATAAAAATACAATGGAAATGTTGGGAGCTGGAAAGTGAATCTCTCCTTTGGGTCTGGATGTGATGTGCTCTCCTGGGAGAGGGGACAGAAAGCTGCTGAGCCAGAATTTTGCTGCCCAGGAGATGGAGTTTTGTTATTCAAGCCTCCCCATCAAAATCAAATATTTGCTAATGGAGGGAAACATTATTGCCGGGGATGTTTGCAGTGGGCTTCCTGCTGAGGTTTCTGCTAGCAGCTTGTAAGTCTGAGCCAGAATCACATGTATGAAGATTTTGGTATTTTTGTACATCCAGATATTCGGTCTTCCCCACCTGTGCTGAGGAGAGGTGCAGAAGAAGCCGTGACTTGTCCCCCAGCATGTTTTTCATAGTTATATCCTGGCACAATTGAGCTGCTTGCTCCTGCTGTTTCTCTTAAAACATTTGGGAAAGGGGAACATAGAGGCACTGCAGGGGCTTGAACATGGTGTGAAGGATGGGTATGAGCAAAGCCAGAAGGACGAAAACCTTTAACCATTTTCTGGGCACTTTGGACAGAATGTCAGCTTCTTTGAGAGGGTGGAATCAGCTGCAAGTGCCAAATCCCAGCCAAACCTCTACAGCTCTTAGGGCCAGTTCTTTGTTTTGTTATACATGAGAATGAGCAATAACAGGCTGGCTTCACGTGGGGTCAGCATCACATCCTCCTCAGAAATCTCTCCTGAGGCCATCCTCCACTCACCCAGCTCTGGGGCTTTTCCTAAGCTCAGCTCCTGGCTGGCTGTCGGAGCACCCTGTGCCGCTTTCTGGCTCCAGCTGCTGCACCACATCTGCACAGACAGGGCTCACTACTGGCTCATTCGTATTTTCCTAATGCAAATTTTTCTAATTATAGGCCTGTGGCTATCAGCCAATCGACTCCATCTCTGAGACTTGTTATTGGACTTTGGATGTCAGGCTGAATTTTTCCTAACTGTCCATAATAACAGTAATAGCTTGACTTCCACTATGAGACAATTAACCTTCTTAAAGTTTAGTGCCTCAGGCTGTACCTCAGAAAGATTCCCTCTACAAAGCAGACAATTACCTTTACTTAATAACCTTTCTCTTTCTAATCTGATATTAGTGCCAAAGTAAATGTAAAGGGCAGTGCTCTATGTCCCCTCTTAAGTACTCTAAATGCCTGTCCATGAAAGCTAATGAGCTGCCATTTTGCTTAATCTAGATTTGCTGTGGATCTAACAGTACTCTGCAGCATCTTCCGTTTTCAAAAAACTTAATAAAAGGATATAGCTCTGTTTTCGTTTGTATTGAAACTTCGTATGTGAAAAAAGGAAAACTGATGAAGCAGGAAGAAAAATGATGATGTCCAAATAACAAAACAAGACAAAGCATATTTAACACTGGTCAGCTGCTGTCTTAAGGATGGTTTCAGTGGGAAGTGGTGTCAGTATATGCAAAGCAGGAATTTGTTGCTGGAGCTTCACAGGGTTAGTGGCAGCCCCTCCTATTGACTCGGTGCAGATGTGGGATGGAGAGACAAGGTTGGGGAGTTTTTCTGTGCATCTCTCTGTCCCACCAGCCAGGAGCACTGACCTCTCTGCTTATGGCTGCAGCAAATCTACAGCAGAAGCACAACTCCTCTGTAGATGTAATTTCTTCATGGATTGCTGCTCACAGTAATTAATATGTATAATATTAGTAACCGTTGAGACACAAAATGCTCTCTCAGCAAAGAAGTTATTGCTCTGCTGACCCTGTGTTTTGCACGTTCAGTGCGGGTTCTCTACTAAAATTGAAAATTGCTCGAAGATTTCTGAGATAAAGACAAAGCTGTAGGCATTTCTCTATCATGTGAGCAAACACCGTTTTCCCAAGAACTCTAGCTGAAAACAGCAACAAAAACCAGGTTTAAAATCCAGAAAAAACCAGGGCTATAGCTGCTCTTAGCAAAAATGCCTAATTCCTCAGTAGCTCTTAAGCCTATGTCTTTGGATGCAGAGTATTTCCCCACACTGCAGAACGTCACCTTCATTTGCTTTATCATTGTGCCCCCGCTAAGTCCATTCCCTGCTGCTGAGCCAACATTTACTCTCTTCTCGTAAGAGTGCTCTGGTTTCATCATCTCAATATAATGAGGTTTGTATTATTTTTTTATTATAATAAAAGCAGCCTCAGGTCTTAATCAAGATATTGGGCTAATTGCTATGGAAACCTAATTAGGCAGACCATGCCTCAAACTCTGTAAATATTTATACATGCACTTAACCGTCTGCGTGCAAACCAACCCACCCTGGCCATGGGAATGGGACTTAGCACATGCTGAAGTGTTGATAGGGGTGGGAGCCTGCTTTAAGACAAAGTTTAGCTGTGCTGCAACACGTAGAGAGGAGAGTGTAGCGGAAATCAGATTGGGATCGTGTGAGTGCAGATGGGGCTCGGATCAGATAGGGGCTGGGTTATGGGGCTGGGTTAATAGCTGTGCAGAAATGCTGCATTTTTTAAATTATCCTATAGAATAGTAATTAAAAATATGTGAGTCACTGTAGCAGACACAGACATACATAGAGAAAATACAGGGGTGTATGAAGTCTCCCTAGCCAGAATAAACTAACAGGTGCCCTGTGCCATTTCCCAGCATAGCATTTTAAACATTATTTGAAAAAGTTCTTGAACTCAGTTTTAGAAATTGTTTGCGTGCATGAACCAGTTCATATTTACATGTTTATTGCAGCAGAGAGAAAGTTCAATGTTAGCTTTGGTACAAACACTTTAGACCACCAAGGTATTAACTTTAGAAGCTGAATATATGGAACTAATCAAACCCCTTTCATAAACAGATTAATGAGAGAGACAAAAATGCACAAGTACAAGCTGCTAGGTTTTGGACTGTCACATCTTCTGCAGTGTCTTTATTTATTTATTTAAGTTAACAAGTATTTTAATTGGTTTTGTTACATGTCAGGTTTGGGAACGATGAGGTGAATTTGCTGAACAGGAAGAGCTGCTGTCAGATAGAAATATAATAATGTAGATGGAAATCTCTGCATGAAACCCCATGCTGATCTTTTATTTATGGGTTTTCTCTCTGTCCTCCATGTTTGCTGCACCCTCTCGTCTGAGCTCTGCTCCCTCGTTTGAAGCCCTCCAATTTTGTGTGCAATTTTTGGTTTCCAAGGTGTGAACAGAGGTAGAGAACAAGGGCATTTAATTTAGCATAACCAGTACGACAGCATCCAACCAAGAACAGTAGATTCTCTACCACAAAAGCTGAGGATCCCCTTCCCAAGACTTTCTCCTCAAGCATGTTGCTCATTTAATGTCGGTTATTTCTAGTAAATAACCTTGTACACAGAAAGCAATGAAACACTCCAAGAAAAAGAATGAAAAGAACCCTAAAAGCAAAATTAAAAGAAACTACTGTGACCTGTTTATAAACCCTGTGCTTGAAGCAGAGGGGGACAGGAGATGGAGCTGCTCAGAACAAACGTTTCCTGTGCTGGCTGAGTCACTGCAAGGTTCAGCAGCTCAGTCCTGCTGGGGACGTCTCGCAGACCTCACTCCCCATTCAGGACTGTAAATTTCCTTCCTGAGTTTGTTAGCAGCAAACAATGTGTGTAAAAAAAACCCTCAAACACCCAAGCCCACTATAACTGCTGGTATTATGCAAAAGAACTAATGCATAAGCAATCTGCTGCCCTTGGAGGAGCGTGCAACGTGACACCAGCCACTACAGAGAGCAGGGCAGCAGCTCTTCCAAACCTGAAGATAAAGAAGGGATCTCCGTGGGGCTGGCTGAAAATTTTCCATTCAACACTTTTCTTTTAACCTGGCTCTTGAGTAACCTTATTTTTTTTTCCTCCAAAGTTATGTCATTTCTGTACAAAACATCACCTTCTTACTAAACCAACCAAACAAGAATCTCCTCTCTCTTTGCTAACCCGAATAATTTTGACCCTGGGAAAATGTCATGGGATATGCCTCAGCAAACTCTTAGTTCACACACACCAAGTCCTCATCAGACTCCAAGGACAGGTTTCCAACCTGCTGTCCTGACTCCAGGAAAGGCTCCCAAGAAAAGGGAATTAATGGGCAGGGGTGCCAGTGCTGCCTGGGAAACCAACTCTGAGCAGGACAGCAGGTTCTGGGGGAGAGTGGCACCCTAGAGCTCCAGCTTCACAGACAGCAAGCCTTAATTTCCATTTCCTATCTTTCAGTTTTTCACTGAGATGCCAAATTTTTTCTTATAGGAAAATTACATTCCAATCACTGCTGAAGTTAAGCCTTAACCTAAGAAAGTTCCAACTTTTCTTTCTAGCTGAGATGTCTCTTTCAAATTTTGCCCAAAGCTTCAAGAAGAAAGAATAAAAGCCATGAGATTCAGAGAAACTTGATATTTCTCATGTTTAAAGGGGAGTTAGTCATATTAAAGTGAGCTTCTCTTTATATGTCAGAAAAGAGAGTAGCAGAAGTGACAACAAAACACACAGCTATTTTTTGATTTCCAGTTCACTGTGAAGAGTTGTTTTCACCCTCTCCCCCTTCTCCCTTTAGGAAGAAGTGTTAAATTAGCAATGAAAACAGCACATTAGCTGACAGGTACTGCAAATAATCTGATCATGAGACAGCATTAAAAAAACCTATTCAGCATGTTGTGGATATTGGGGTTATTCTCTCCAAGCAATTACATCTCAGGGAAGCTCTCCTTAGATATTTAATGGGCTGGAGCTAAAGAATTCTTAAAGCACATTTCAGATCTGCTGGTATTGAAAAGGAATGATTATTTCATAGTCAGTGCTAAGTTTTACAATTGATCATGGCACAACCTAAGTTAAGCTCCTTCAGAAGGAAACTGACAGTGCCTAACACGAAATTCCACCAAGGAGAGTCTGTGTAGGCATGAAAGGAGAAGAGGCAGAACGCAATGCTGGGCATCATGAATAAAAGGCCTTATTCAGCCAGGGCCCAAAAGTGACTTTTTTAATGCTTATTTTTAACTAACTGTGAACTTCTGCAATAAGCACAGAGTGCTACTTGGCTCCTTAAATAGCTGCAATGATGAGCTGGCGCTCGCTTCTGTTACTATGTGAATTTATGGAGCTGTTGTCACACGCTTTGTTGGAGGAAATATATGGTGGTTCTGTCATAGGGACTGGACACCTATAATTCTAATTTTCTTTGCCTGCTCGTAAATCCCTGCTGCTCAGCCACACCATTATTGTACTTGGGTTGCTGCTATAATCCTCTCGCCGGAGCAAGGCCCTCGCAGAGCCTTGCAGGGGAAGCGCTGAGTCACCAGTATCGCTCCAGTGGAGATGAAATGCTGCACAGGGCTGGTGACTGCCTGCCTGGCAAAGGAGATTCAGGCACGTAGATCTGCCCCAGGGGCATGCTGACAGATAGGTCCCGGGCTGAAAGGCACTGGGTGCCTTGGAAATGCCACTTTGTGTGGGTTTTACCATATTGACTAAGGTTTCGTGGGTTTTGGTGCCTAAGAAAGGGCATTTGCTGCTTCCTGTTGCTTGGAGAAGCACTTGTCTTACTGGAGCACAAGTTTTAGGAGGAGCAGCTGATGGAGCTGGGGTTGTTTGGTCTGAAGGAAAGGAAGTTTGGGGGGACCTTATGGCTCCCTACAACTACCAGATGTTGTAGACAGGTGCGGGTCAATCTTTTCTTCCAGGTAACAAATGATAGGTCAAGAGGAAATGGCTTCAAGTTGCACCATGGGAGGTTTAGATTGGATAGCAAGGAATTTTTCTTTACTAAAAGGGTTGTCAAACATTGAAACAGGCTGCCCAGGGAAGTGGTGGAATCACTGTCCCTCAAAGTGATCGGAAAATGTATAGGGACATGGTTTAGTGGCAGATCTGGCAGTGTCAGGTTAATGGTTGGACTCAATCTTAGAGGTCCTTTCCAACCTTAACTATTCTATTCTATTCTATTCTATTCTATTCTATTCTATTCTATTCTATTCTATTCTATTCTATTCTATTCTATTCTATTCTATTCTATTCTATTCTATTCTATTCTATTCTATTCTATTCTATTCTATTCTATTCTATTCTATTCTATTCTATTCTATTCTATTCTATTCTATTCTATTCTATTCTATTCTATTCTATTCTATTCTATTCTATTCTATTCTATTCTATTCTATTCTATTCTATTCTATTCTATTATTTCTATTCTATATCCTATCCTATCCTATCCTATCCTATCCTATCCTATTCTATCCTTCCCATCTCGGTGCTTTTTGCTCAGGCCAGTGCAGCTGACACAGAGGACTTGGCTGTACTTCATTTGTGTGCATAAAGCCCTGCCTTGCCCCGCAGGCCTCGAGCTGCCGGCACTGGAGCAGTGTGAGATCCTTTATTGCTCAGACACTTTGAGTCTCGCTGGGTTCAGGGATGGGTTTGATCTCCGGGCTGCTCTCTCGGACTCTGTGCCTTTGCTGCAGCGCTCCTTTGTGTCTCACGCCGGAGCCGCTCAGTGCGCGGCGGCTGTCACTGCCCCTGGCTCTGCTTTTTGTGTCACCGCCGTCTCTGCTCCTCCGGCCTCTGAACCCTTTCATCTTGCCCCGCTACGCACTGCAGCCGCCTTCTTTCATCTTCTCCTCTCTGCCTGTGGGAATGCCCTTTCGGAAGCTGCACTCTGCCTCATGCCAGTCGCTCTTTGAGGAGCCCCTGTGCAGTGGGGCACGTTGCTGCTGCATCCCGTGTGGCAGTGCCACCTTGCCCAGCCCCGCACCGACCCACGCCCTGCCGGCAGCGACCGCCGCTCTCTTGCCTGACCCACGGGAAATTACTGCTCTCCCCCGTGCCTCTGTTTCTCTTCACGTCTCTTTGGCTCAGGCCAGAAGCTGCTGTGTGTGACAAGCCTGACGGTGCCATGATAGCCTGGTCTCAGCTGGGAGTGCTGCCGTAACGCAGATAAATAACCACAGTGCTGGGAGCCCTGTCCCTGCTGTAAGCTCTGCTCTGCCCCTCGTCTGCACAAAACCCATCTGCCTGTCTCTCATGTCCACTGCTTAGAGACAAGGGAGCCCTCCCAGGGAGACAGTTTGGGTTGTGTCACCCTTCCTGCACCTTCGTGGGAACAGTGAAGACTAAAATGTGGCTGTGTTTTACTCCCAGCATCAGGATGTCTCAGTCCCTTGTTGGACGTAAGGGGTAGGCTGTGTCTACATCCACCGTGACCTGGATGGCAGCCTGGGAGCCTCCAGGAGCAGCAGCTGGGGTTTAGGACAGCACTGGGATGCTGCTAGGTGGGCTTCTATTGCTCCAGGTTCTCTCCAAGTTCCCAGGGAGCTACTGAGCACCTGTGACTTATCCCAACAATTTGCAGGGGGCCAGACTCAAGGAGAGCCATACCCTGTAGGAAGGGAAAGTTCTGAGGACAGAGGTTCACCACAATTGTTGTCTCACTAAGCTTGTAGCCCTCAGGAATGATGCTGTATTCTCTTGAGTGGCTCCTGCAGGGACTTTATCCATGGTCCATTCACCACCACAAGGTCTCATAGGACCAAACCCCATCAGCGGCCTTGCACTGAGTGTCCCCTCACCCTCTGGGTGGCCCAGGGATGTCCCCCATCTGTGCTGTAAGCAAGCATGGGGAGGGTGGATGGAGACAGGGAGTCTCTGTCCTCTTCCTCCAGCACCGTGTGTCAGCCCATTGTGCTGGAAAATGGTCTATTGATCAAGATCCACTGCCAGTTATTTCCCGGAGAAGCAAGCAGTGATTGAAGAAAGGTTTGTGCCTCTGAGGCATACTTTTCCCCCTGGAGCAGTGCACTTATCTCCTGTTCCACCACTAGAACAAGAGGGAAGGGCATAAGCCAGCCCAAGGTTATTGTTGCCTTATAAAACGCAGTGCTGGAGATGGTCAATGATGGGCACCAACTGGAGGAGCTTAACCCCCACTCATCCCATTTTGACAATAAAATCACATGTTTTGATAATAAAAGCTTCCACCCGGAGAGCTTGATGAAAAGCACAGGGAAGTGTTGGTTCTAGGCAGGAATTTCCTCTACTATTCTGCTCCTCAGGAGCTTTCATAAGTAGGTTTCTTTGCTACCACAACAGAAAGAACACCCCTTTCGTAATGAATTGCCTTCAACTACCACGAGCTATGCTTAGGGTTTTTTTTTGTTTTTGTTTTTTTAAATGTGGGAGAATAGAAAATTAAATCTCTGTTGGATTTTTTTTAGCAATTATTTTAAGCACTGTGAATAAACAGGGAGTGTCTTACAAACACCTGTTATTTTTCCCATCATGAGTTTGGCTGCTGCTGAACAGTCAGAAATGCTGCTCTTTATAGGATGAAGTGTGTTTATCTGGCAGAGAAGAATAGGGTTTGTTTTCACCACAGAATAATGCACTGGCTGCTGTATAAAGTGCAGCACCAACTTTTATTGAATAGGAGGCATTTGTTCCCTGGCTTCCTCCTGGTTGCTGATGGATTGGTGAGACTCAGTTGCTCCCATCCCAAAAGAGGCACCTCAGACCTGGGCAGAAGGAACTGGGGCCATGTCAATGCCACCTTCTCAAAGCTTCTGGGTTTGCTGTGAATATGGAGATGAGCTGCAGCATAAGAATTGATTCAGATCTAGCTCTCAGCCTTCTTCTGGAGAAATCAGAAGGTGCCAAGTCTGGACTTCCAAACTTCAGTAGGAGTAAAGTCCATCTCAAAGTCCATGTTCCCAAAACACACTGCAAAGGGAGGATCTGGAAATAGTTCTGGGAGATTCTCATGATCAGCTGCTTCCTCTCTACCCCTTTTCCCCATCTCCCTGTCTGGATGCTGCAGGATAACAGTACCATGGGGACAGGGTAAAGGTTGCTGCTCATACAGTAGCGTTCAGAGCATGAGCAGAACAGCGCAGGGACCTGAGGCAGAGGGATTACAGCAGCAGTTGGTTGGCTGAGCTGACCTGATTGAGCTGACACTTCCTTCTTTTCCAGCCTTAACCTTTGCTGAAGGTTGTCACCTCCTCTTGCCTGTCCTCCCTCCGGGTGGGGGGAAGCTGCAGAGCAGCTGAGCAGGAGCCTCGTGAGCAGGACATGGCCTGAAGGAAGGGAAAGAAGAGGTCAGAGGTGGCTGGGACTCCATAGATGAGACAAAGCACAAGGGCTGACAGCAATGGATTTGCAGCAGGCACTTGGTATTGCAGGTCAGGCTTGAGGTGACCTGACCAGTGATCATTCCACAGAGACAGCCGAGATCCTTTGTCCTTCTTCCCTCAGGTAGCAACCAACCACCAGTGTTGTTTTTCAAGTACGTGTCCAAAGACAGCGAGGCTCTCTAACAAGCTAAGACAAGCATCACATTAGCCCCTAGCAGGGATGGTTTTAGCAGGGACACTTGCAAATCTCTATTGTAGCCAGCCAGCAAGTGCTCTGCCTCCTGTGTTTTGCTAGTTGTTAGCATGGGAATAGGAATAGGTTTTTTACTGCATTTTCTTGCTTCTCAAGAGTTTCCTATAAATCAGGGCTATTTCTGAGGCTCAGTTAAAGACCAGAAAGAGAGTGCAGAAGAGAGGTGAGGGGGCACTGGGATTAACTCGCTCTTGTTGGTGCTTGTGCTTTTTGATTAGTTCAGATATCCTATCGGGCTGGTTTTCTCCCTTCTCCTACTGGTCTGTTACTGGTTCTGCACTGGATCTGTGCTCTGCTAGGCTGAGGTGTCCTGAGCAGAACATGATGAAGGGACAAAGGGGAAAGACGATGCCATGTGTGAAACAGAACAGAGGTTTACACACCAGACGTGCTGTTTTAGCGAAGCACTTCAAGTCGAGCAAAGCTGCCTGGGCTCTGAAGAGCTGAGAGGGAAGCAAAGAAATCTCACCAGTTTTACTCCTGCTGTTGCTCTTTAAAAGTCTCTAGCTGAGGGCATGCAGGCAGCCAGTCTGCACTGCTCACTCTGAACCTCTGCATGGTGAATGGGGACACTCAGGAGCCTTCGCCAACTCTTGGCTAGTGGCAGAAAGGAAGTTTTCAGTGGTTAAGGTGTAAGTCAGGTAGCAGAGACCAGGCTTCCATCCTGGGCGTTGTTACCAGTAAACTGTGTGTGAACAAATCCCTCAGGCCAAAATTTTCATTGCCCTGCCCTTCTGAAAATCAGGCCACGAGTTGCGTAAATATGGGTGTAGGTACCTAGCAGTAGGCAGCCAGTTTGGAACATTCTGGCTTTAATCCCTGTGCCTGAGTTACCTCATTTACAAAATGGGGATAATTCTTTGCTACCTCGAGGGATGCTCTGAAGCACAACTCGATTGATGCTGGTGAAGCATGTCCCAGCTCGCTGGATAGCTATTATTCTATACTTGACAGAAATTGGATATGGCAGAGCTGAACCAGTGCTCTTGGTGCAGTTTCCTATGTTGCCAGTGGACAGCCTTTGAGTCACGGTTCCTTCCCCCCCCAGCAATGAGACAGAGCAGACCAGAGACACTTTTGGCATTGCCACAGCTCCATGCTGCAGCTTTAAAAAAGCCAAATACCCCAATAGTTCTGCCCCTGCCTGTCACTGCTCCAGGGTGCTCAGACCGGACATAGGACATGCATCTTTCCCTCTGCGGAGGGAAAGGAGTTGCCAGGACACTGGGGTGTGTGGCTTTGTAAGCTCCTTCTGTTAGGAACAAATTGTGTTTGTATCTCCTCAATTTTATGTGGTTTGTTTTCATGTAGCATGAGCTCAGCATTTCTGCTGCAGAGACAGACGTGTATACAAGACAATTAAAAGAGCAAATTGATTCAGAATAGCTCTGGATTTTGACACTCTTCTTCTGTGATAAAAGGATCTCTTCCTCTGCTTCACATGAGCTGTTGATACCAGGAAGCTTTCCCATCAAATTTCCAATATGGAAAAATATTTAATTCAGTCCATGACTTCCACATCGTTTTCATAATCAGCAGCAACACTCTTTCCAATGGAAATCTGCTCCTTCTTCCTTCTTCCCAGCAACTTATCCCAGATACTCCTAGGAGAAACATGGATGATACATCACCTTATGCTAAGAAACATATATTTGTATTTCAAAAACTCCAATGCCATAGGATATTTATTTGCACAATGCTGGCAAAATCTTGGCACTTAGAGTCACTTTCAGATTTAAATTTTAAGATGCAGAGAATAAGATTTTTTTAAATTGAAAAATGCCTGCTTGGTTTTCATCTTCTGTCCTGTCGGACGCTAAAGCGTAGAGGAAATCTTGGGAGAAGCGCGTTATCCTAGGATTGTCTCTCTGGACTTACCCTTGGGGTGAGGTGATTTAAGTTTGGATGCCTATCTTCAATGAGAGCTGCTGTATCTTCCGAGTTTCAACCCTCGACATAATGACAAATGAACCTCCATGCCCACCTTTGCACCCAGCCGGTTTCATATCAGGCAGTTTCACTGCCCACACATAGGTTAGATTAAAGAGGAGTCTTCGACTCTTTTGCAATCCTCTTACCTCCTCAGAAACCTTCCGCAATATGCATTGTCTTGAACAAAGGGTGAGCTAAAAGATGAGTGGGATACTTCATTATAACCTCTGGCTGTGCAATGAGTCACACCTGTGATTTTGAAATGCAAAATAATAAATTAAGAGGGCAGTAGTGAGATTGAGCTGACAACCTGATAATAAAAATACTGGGCAACTTGTCAACTTCAGCTGAGTAACCAAAGAACGACACTTGCTGCCAAGCACAGGCAAATGAAAGGCTCTCTTTGCTGCACTGTCGTCATGATGTGGCCAACAGCAATGTCTAGTGGTTCAATAAAATGTAAACACTGACTATATTTTCTGAAGCCAGTTTCTCTTTTTGTCCTCACGGAGAAGGAGGGTTGGCATTCAGGAGTCTGAAGTAAAGACTGAGAACTGGAACTCTGCCTTGTATTTATGCCAACAGAAAAATCTCTATGACTCTGTTTACCTAAATGTAGATGACTTTATAAATGGAATTTAGAAAAGTATAATTACTATTAGCCTGATTCTCAGAGGGAAGGCAGTCATAAATATTCTCCATTTATTAATCATCATACACAGTCATTTTCCTACAGCTGTCAAACTAACTGTCAAACTCTTCTCTTCTTGACTTCGCTTGCTCAGGGGTACAAGGGTGTGTGGTATGGGGCAGGCCAGCTACCTGGGCCAGCTCAGTGTCCACAACACTGCAAAGCCACACCACCATCAATGTGAGGTACAGTGTCATGAGCCAGATTTGCAGGAAAAGGAACAGCAAAATGCCATCCTTCCAACCATCATCTGGGTTCAGCAGCAGTTTGACACCCTTTACATGGTGATGCCTTTTTCATAAAATGAAAAAAACCCCAAAAAACCAACCAACCAATCAACCAACCAAAAAAACACCCCAAAACCACCAAACAAACAAAGAAGCCCAAACAGCATTTGGGTAGGAATCAATACTCTTCTCTGTGGAAGGAACAAAAAAAGGAAAAGACTTGTCACCAAGATGTCTTCTCCTGTGGGTGACTACAGGAATAGGTATTTGCTACCAGGAAAGCCTCTGTTGTTTTGGGCAGAGAGCTCGCTCTCTTTGTCTGTGAGGGGGAGGAATGCTCTCGGTATTTCTTCGGAGAAAGGTGGGGCTGCAGCTGTGTAACTGAGATGTTCACGTGGAGGTTTGGCATAACCCAAAATTGTCATCAGGACAAAAACATCCCCAAACAAAACAGAAACCTTCTCAATGGAGTAAAATCCCTACTGAAAGCCAGTCTCAGTAACAAGGTGGCACAGCTCCTACCAGAACCAAAAGATTTGTGGACTTAAGAGTTAAAGGTAAGGTTTAAAAAACACCCCAAAATTGCAATTTTTTTTTTCTTTTCCTATTATTCCAATAAATGTGGTGCTAGGGAATGGACATTCTGGTGTGAGGCAGAGCCACTGTGTTGCTTATAAGTGGGCAAAGCACAGGATAGGATATCTTGGCTTTTGAGCATTGCTCAAATAAAACAAAGCACTGGAGTTTTTGCCCATTGCAACTGCACATTTAGTTCCATGATGTGGCATCTGGGCTGAGCCTGTGTATACTCTAATGCCAGAAAAAAGACATTTCCAGCCAATGGGACAGTAGTGATTGAACTGCCAAGGACATACCCATTTGTACCAGCTGTGAGCTGGAGGATGGCTCATGGAGTGGAGAGCTGATTTCTTTGCACCTCTGAGCCAATCAGCTCTATTGCACTGGTGATTTTCTGTCTTCAGTTCCAGAGCTTGTAGAATGATCTGGCTTGCCAGGGACTGGACACTGAATTGACAGAGACGGATCTAGACTGAGTCTAGCTGGAAAGTGGAGCACACCATTTTTAGCAGGAAGTATATATTTTTAAATATTGCGGTGAGATAATCGATGTGTTACAGCAGCTCAGCCCTGTCGTGAGGGATTTGGGGCCATGGGCAGTCTGTATCCCAGTGTCAATCACAACCCCCTGTTCACGGCACCTCCTGCAGGAGGACATGCTGGTGTCTGTATTTCATAAAAAAAGCAGCTCCAGGTCAGGATGCCAAATTGCTCTTGAAGCAAGTGAATCTGGCAGCCAAGAAAGAGCTCAGCCATCTTCTTGGCCATAATGTGGTGATGGAAAGGTGAGCAAGACAGATGGTGATTGCTATATCAGACACTTGGCTAATCCTCAGCTGTTCTCTGTCACTTTACCCAGTGAAAACCTTAAGAGAAACCCACACTTTCCCCGATGTGTTCCTGAATTTAATCCAGTGGGACCTAGAAAAGCCAATCAGCAACATGCCCACAGTGAACAACCCTTCAGGAGGTGTCATGGCTACAGTTGCAACTTGTCACCTCTAACTCCTCCAACTGAATGGCCACAAACTTACTTACATTCTGAGACTTGAATTCATACTCTTACCTGTGCAGTGAGACGTGTCTCTTTCTCCACCACTGCTGCTTGCCAGGGAATGCACAGATAAAGCAAGGTGCTCCCTCCTGCCACCAAGGACAATGTGCTCTTATTAGTCAATAGCTGCTGGCGAGCCCTGGAGGCTGGACATGCTTCTTGTTTCAGCAACCTGGAGTGAACATGGAAAGCACCTGGCTACAAGGGCTGTAAACAAATAGAGGCTTGACTGGGAGTTGCCGCATAGCACAGGAGTTTAAATGAGATACAAAGCCAGGCACCTCCTATTACTAAGGAAAATTCAAGCCGCCATTTGTCGCCGCACGGTTCTGTTTTCCAGTGCCAACACACCCCGACCAGAGACAGTTTGGCATGGAGCATTCGCTGGGCCTGATGCAATGTTCCCAACCTGGGATCAGATTAGTCCTAACCCAGGATCTTATGCAAATCCAAGGCTGAAGGAAGCTTGAGAATGAAATAAGAGAAAATCCCCCTGATCAAGGTTGCTGATAAAAGCAGCCGCCTCCAGCCGGTGAGCAGCACCGCCCAGAGCCCGGCTCCTGGTGTGCCAGGCTGGGCAGGGGCTCGGGTGGCTCATGACAGTCCGGCACCGAGTGCGCCCATCAGGCGGGAGGAGAGCAGGATGTTGTCCCATCCCACGCACAGAACAGCTCTATCTGAGCGAGCAGGAGGCCATGCCAAAAACGCGGACAGAGGCAGACGTGTATTCCACTGTCTGTGGGGAGTCCTGGGGCAGCTGTGCTGATCTCTCAGCGGTAATGGCTGTGTGGAGGGGCTGAGTGTAGGCACTCTTCGTTTTTCTGGGCTTGCTAGATATCCTCTGTTCAGTGCATGATATATCTTCTTTCTAGTGTGGACAAGATTCGGGAGTTGAGAGGGTCTCTAGGGTGCCTGTATTTCCGACCTGTGTACAGACAGTACTCACAGAGTGTTTGTTGTGGTGTACATTTAGTTAGAAGGGATCTACTCTAGTTATCCCAAATATTAGGAGTGGAACTAGGTCCCACAATTTGTTTCACACCAATAAATGCCAGTCAAATGGCAGCAACTTCTCTCCCTTGCTCTCTATGCACAGGGTACACACTGCAGTGAAATAGAAAGCACTGCAATTGCAGAAACAACTTCTAGTAGCCACTGTGATCCCTGATAATTACTCTTCTTAACCTCCCCATGTGGCTTACAGATGCTTGATGGCTGCTCAGCAAAGCCAACTGCACGTCCTACCTGCGCAAGACTCTTGGTATCTGGTATCAACGTGACTAAGACCGACTTGCAGGTTCTGTCACTTGCCATTCCCAAGAAACTTTCTCCCGGAGGCAATCAAGGCACAGGGCTGCCACGGCAGGTATTTTTCCCAATTAAGCAAGTGAGCGGTGCTATGTGGCTGGTTGACATTTAGAGCAGAGCAGAGGAAGACAGACTGGAGGGAGATGTTGCAACCTTGTTTGTGTTGGCAGTGGATGGGGTTGCGAAAAAGCCCTAAGAGAAAGTAACAAACAAAGGGTGTGTCTTGAAAGGAGGTTGAGTTCAGAAACCTTTGCACAACGTGCAAGCAACACGTGCAAGAGCCAGGTGATTCAGAGCTGCCTTTCCTACGCTCTTGTGACCTAAATCCCCCAACAAAAGGGACTAGTATGTGCAAATACAACAAGAGCCTCCTGGCCTCTGGACCTGGTTTTCCAGGAAGAAAACCTGGCCCTGTTTTACAGAATGACACACTGAGGTGCAGCACAGGATGTTTTTAGGGTTGTGTTTTGAGACTCAGGGACTGTTTAAGATCAGACTTGAGGGTAGTGGCCCAATATTTTAGTTTTCATGTGGCTGAGTTTCTTCTAACATAATGCTCCTCTTTACATTGCCTCTTGTAAGTCGACCATTGTATGAATATTTCGGATTCTTTCCATTTGATCGTTTTGTTCTGTTTTTTTTTTTTTCTTTTCAAAATGGAAACAGCTTTTGTTTGCTTGGGGGAGAGGAGGGTTAGCACTCCATGTGTGTGATGCTTTCACAGAATCACAGAATAGTTTGGGTTGGAAGGGGCTTTAAAGATCATCTAGTTCCAAACCCCCCTCCCTGTGCAAGGGTACCACCCTCTAGGCCAGACTGCACAGGGCCCCATCCAACCTGACCTTGGATGCTTCCAGAGATGCTTTACAAAATATTCTCTCAGTCCAGGCCTCTAAAAAAAGCACAGCAGGCAGAATTAGCAGTACCTGTTAGTTACCGGGAAGATATACTTTGCAGCTTCTTTTGGAACTCCAGGAGCAAAGCGCAAGTGTTCCTTGCTCCTTCATTTGAACACACAGTGTTAATTACTGTTCCATCTGCCGTGGGAGCACTCCCATAGAACACTGCTGTGTTACTTTACAGTAAATTTTTCGGAACCCATGTTATTTCCTGGGAGGAGTGCTTATAAGATGGCCATGAGATTTTTAATCCCTTTGGGGACCTGTTTAGAGGTCCCTCGTTGCTTTCACCATTATGGGCAGCCTTTCACCCCATCTTGCACAGCCAAAAGGAGATCACACAGCGGTGCTGACTCAGTGCTACAGAGAGGGGTTGTGTCATGAGGCACTGATGAGGCGAGATGAGGCAATGATGTCATAAGGGTGGAATCTGCATATCCTGTTGGAATAAACAGATAAATGCCAAGTCAGGCTCCTCCATCATCTCTTGTATTCTTAAGATTTTTTCACTGTCTTGTTTGTGCTTCAGCCTTTGAGGCACCTGGTATTTGTCTGGTTTTTTTCCCACCACCGAATCATGTCCTCATTTGCACATTATCCCTTGCCTGAATTTCCCCAATCAGTGTCTAGACACAGATATCGCTGCTTTGTGAGGAATACAGGTGGAAAAGCATATTTTTATTCCTGAGGATCTCAGAAGCTTTTCTGAGAGGCAGAAAGTTTGCTCTCTTCTTTGAACAACACACAGACTATCAAAAATCAGACCACGGCATGGACAGAGATAGGAACACAATGTGTAGGAAACACAATATTCAGATAGGGCAGCCAACACTGTGCTTGTCTGTGTCTTAGTCTCTATAAATCAGCCAGATGTCTCGCAGGCAGAACAGCACAAATAAGGTCTCCAGAAAGCACTCAAATCCAGGGAAAGAAGAAACTTTATGAATCAGCATGGTGTGTATTGAGGTCAGTGAGGAGGAAGGCAGAAGGACATTAGCATGAGAATAGTAATTTATTAAAGCGCTGCAGCCCTGAGAAAGAAGAGCAGGAATTGTTGATTTCAGAGATCATGTGCAACAACTGCCAGACAGGGGACTTCCCTTCTTCTCTACTGGAGTATGACCTCCATTCATACTTCAGCTGCTCTGGTTTATATCTATATGTTGAAGCTCTAAAACCCTCAGAGCCAAGTTCGTTTGCAATATTTTTTATGTAAAGCATTTATTTTAACAGCTTCCCAACATGGACTGTGTGCAGTTCTTTGGGGACAAGGCCATTTTTCAAAGTTAGTGCTGCAGAGACAATAAAAAAGAGCTAAAAGAGATTAGAGTTTTGACTCTTACTATATATCAGGGAAATCTTACTGGAAACCTCAGACAGATGCACAGTAAAAAGGCTAAGCATGCTGCTTCTGTGATATATTTGCCTGAAATTGCTAGAAGACTCATATAACTTCTCCCTGTTTGCACTTGAGAAACAGATTGCTTCACTTCTTGATCCAAAGTTTGAGCAGTTCATGCTTGAAAAACTGCAAACCAAGGGGCATTGGCTGATAATCATGTAATTGTGCTGCTTTTTTGTCCTTTTTTCTGTTAGCGTATGTTGACAGCACATAAATCATTGCAGCTTTCCAGATAGTTATATTGGTAGAGCTCTGCTCCCAGGATTTAAAGGCAAAGTCTTGCAATATGAGGACTGAACATCAGCTGAGCCATGGCCACTATCACTGTCAGCTTAGCTGACAATAAAAGGAGGTTAATCCAAACTGCATTGACTGCAGGCCTGTGTACAGCAAAGTCACACTGGCTTTGTTTATTACGGGCTAAGAGGGAGCACATGGAGAGTTACCACAGCTCAGCTAATATATGGTAAGTTGCTACACTTGTAAGCCTTGAGTCCCTATTTTCTGATTCACATCTGACACAGGAAATGGAAGACAATAATTAATGAGTGGAAGAGGAGATACGGCTTTACAATAGAGAGAGATGGTGAGATAACCTTATTACATATTTCACTGGATCTTTTACCAAACAGATGATAGACTCGTTATAAAGGGTGCACAGAACAAAGAGAACATTGACATTTAAAGAGATTCTGCTCCGGAAAGCAGCCACAGAATTGGCATGATGGGTTTCCGTGACTTTTATGTTTGGCTTTCGGGTGAAGGAACAGCTTTGTGTCTATTAGACCTGCAAAGTGTTGCAGTGTGGGAGTTACACTGATTTTTAGTCTGGTGAGATTTTGGTCTTGAAGTATGCTTCTGTTCCTTCCTCCATCTCTTTTTTCCTTTTTTTCTTTTTTTTTTCTTTTTTTTTTTTAACTTCATTTTCCATGAAGACCAGCTAGCAGCAGCTTTTGCTCCACTGTTTTCTTTGTTTGTTTTTTCTCACTTGTTCACAGGGCAGGGCTGCTTTTCCTGCTATGCTGTTGCAGCTTCAAAGCTGCCTTCACACAAGCTTATACCACCCTAGTTTAACCAGTGTGAACTTTTGCATTTGGTGATCTACATCAGCTGTAGAATGTCTTGTCTTTGTTCATTTACAAAACTCTTCTAACCAACCGGAGATGTAAAACCAGCTTTATTGATACTAAAATAAGAGGGTCTTCACAGCCTTGTGCCCTGATTCAGTTAAAATTTCTTAAAGCTGCACTCTTTAAATTAGTGCCATTGACTATGCACTCCATATGTCGGAAGTATCATGCCAGGGTTGTACAAGCTATTGAGTTTTATCCTCAGTGATATACTATAAAAGCCTTTGCTTTCAATGAGACTGGAAAATAAGAATTTAAATGCTTGTAAGCTTGAAGTCTGTGAGTGCACTGGTGGAATTGAACCAGTGGAAATATTAGAATAATACATGGGACGAGACAAAACCACATCTGGCTCTGCGTCACCTCTCTCTGGCAAAGCACCCTCAGCAGACCCTGTGGCTCCCTGAGTGACTCTGGGAACAGTGGGTGCTGCCTGGTTGCATTTGGGATCACTTGGAACATGATGCGTTTAAAGTTAGCTTAAGTCTCATAAAAACCAGTAGGTAACACCCAAACAAAAGGCTGCACTGAGGCCATTTTGCACTTTCTGAACTGTTTCTCAGAATTTGGGTTCACAGGAAATTGCAACTTTCTGGTCTGATTCAGGAAAACACGAAATGTCAGATTCTTCTGTGGAACAGAGATTTCGGCACTCATTCAGCTCAGCCAGCAGGTGAGGAGAAGCTTAACAGTAGCACGTGGAGTTAGTGTCCACCACAGTAATCCCTTGAGCAAAGAGCACATGAGGCTGGAAAACTCTGAAAGGGAAGTCAGAATGACCCTAACAGAAAACCTTTCCTAAAGGAAACCACATCTGTTCAAGCTGGCGTGGAGGACTGTTCTCAGGAGGAGCGAGATGCAAAGTTCAAGGGAACTGCCTGTGAAGACACGCGGTGACGGCGCTGGGTTATATAATGTGCCTCGGTGTGAGGAAGCTCTTTGTTCTATTTACAAATCCCTGTATTACTGACAAGGAAACTTGGGTGGCTGCCTTCCAAAGACAACAATGAAGAAAGAAAGAAAGGTGGGTTTTTCTTTGTCTTGCAGCTCCCATAAATCCCCTCCTATTCTTGAATGTGATTTTAAAAATTATTTTTCTTTCCCCTATGTATAATCCCATTGCAGGTTTTACAAGTATAATTACAAAGCAATTAAATGTGGGAGCAGTGAGGAAGAGTGCACCAAGGAATGCTGAGCCTATTTGTTTGAAAACTCCACAGGTGCTGGTTACAACTTTGAAACACCAAGGTTATTGTGTCTGAAGAGTATTGTTTCATCCACAAAGAGGTCAAATACCGGAGAACATTCTTGGATATTATGTGAGATTTAAGTGAGGCTTGTTCCTCAAAGACTACCCTATAAACCAGTTTATCTGATACAAAAGCTCCCAAACCCTGAGAAAACTCAGGATGAGATTGGAACACCAAGGGAGAGGATAGAGCAGAGGTCACAAAATCATGAATAATGCAGAGTAAAGGGATAGAGAATGAATAATCACTATTTGCTATAGCACAAGAACACTGATTTTCATTAAAAAACAATCACAATCATTTTTCTCTGCAGAAACAGGCTCTTATTAAATAGACTCCTCTAAGCCAATCTCTGGGACTCTGCCTCTACCATTCACTTTTCTATACTCCTCAGTAAATATTTAGACTGAATGGTGTAGAGCTGTAATGTCCTCTGGGAATAACTCTTGGTACCTGTCACTAAATCCCTTCTATGTATTTGCTGGTGAACAGTTTGGCTGTAGACAAGATGCTGTTCTTGTATTCAATGAAAAAATTATTTTGTGAGATTTCCATCGTTAGCTAATAACAAGTTCCCTTTAATTTCCTGGTTACTTTGGGGGAAAAGGCATTTATTTGGTAAAAGCACATTATAAAGAACTACAAGGTTGGGATAGTCCTTCCAAGTCTCGTTCAAACTCCATTTCAGACACCAGGCGTCCTTTATCTCAGCTCTCTATCTAGGAAAATATTTACCCATTATAATGACCTAATCACAGGAAGGGGCCAGGGCCCAATTTTCTCATTTGCCTGCCTGTCTCATCGTGGGGTGAGGCTTGATGCAGGGTGTGTACCAGCTCCAAATCCCTGTGCAGAGCCTGCGGTTGGTGCTCAACACCAACAGCATCAACCGGTGCAATGCTTTGGGTGCTTGGGACAGAGTCTGGGTGCTCTCAAAAGCTGCGTGGTCATATTCAGCTTCTCCATCAGTGCCTTCCTACCATGTGAGCAGCATGGCCACCTCATCAGGAATCTCTGGAGCAGCACTGATGTGGCTAAAGCAAGGCCGAGTAGGTTGTTACTCCTACCTGAATGTAAAGAATAAGTGAAAGATCTTAACTGAAAGAGTTGGAACCATTCTGCTTAGGACAAAAGCAGAGCAGGAAAGAGCCCAGATGAAGTCATGGACATTCAAAGAGTTGAGCTGCTGTGTTTCCACAGGTGAAGATGCAAGCTGATCTCTCTGTAATAAGATAGGGTGGGAAAGGTTATATAATTAGGTTGCTTGTTGCCTTAAACCCTCCTTCTCTGTAATGCTAAATAAAACAAATGCTTCAAGGATATAGGTCATTATCCCTAATCAGCTGCCCAAAGGGAGGAAACAGAGGGTGGTAAACAGCTGACACATGGGTGTAGCCAGCTTCTGATTTAATAGTGGAGGAAAGTGGCATTTTTCAGTCTATGCTTGGGAGGGTGAGATATTGAACAGGTGAGATGGGCCTCCAGAAGTTCTGCAAATGCTGGAACCTTGTGGCTGAAATGTAGGCAGGATAATACAAATACCAACTGATTTTTTTTCCTCTTTCCCCAGCAGTAGGTGTGGGACTAAGAAACACAGGTGACAACAAAATGTCAGCTGAAGCTGTGAAGCCATTTGAGTCTTTCTAAAAGTTCTGTGCAGATCAGGTATTTGTAAGATTATTGCTTCAGGCTCACAACCTCAGCCAGCCCTTGCTAGGAACGTTACCACATTCCTGGAGCTGTGGTGGCTGTGGTGTGTCTGTAGCTTCAAACAGATACTTGAAGTGTTCTTAGAGAGGGGACAGAATACACATAGGTGTCTCTGACACCTTAAGGACTTGCCAAGGCACCAGTGAGATCCTAAGGTTTCTCCACTGCAGCCACAAACTCAGTGTTCTCAGGTTATTACTCCGAAGGGAAGATGGTGCTTCCAGCTCACGTTTACTCTCAAATTGTCCACTAGATTAGAGACATTTTGGAAGAGATCTATGAGCAATCTGGTTTAGCTCTCTGCAGACATTCCTCTCCAGCCACAAGCAGCTCATGAGCAGTTTGAGCCCAGCTCGGTGCCAGGGATCTGTCACCTCAATGGCATCGGGGCTGGGCTGTCTCCTTGGTGATCCAAATTTTTGATGGTGTGAAGAAATGCGCATTCAGGGATGGCTGAGCCCGTGGATACTGAGGTGCCCTGCCTTGCCTCTGTGTCCCAAAGTGGGACGGAGCAAATGGGGGCAGAGATGCTCTTGGTCAAGGTCAAACACGTGGGTTGAAATGGGTCTATAAAAATTCTTGAGTCAGTCCATACTAATGTGCTGTAAGGTAATACATATGGAGTTCTGTGGGTAACTAATGGAGGTAATGAGTCCATCACTTTCATAGCCTGGTGTGATCTCTCAGAGGCTAGGAAGGGCTGTTGTCTCCTTTTATAGATGGTGCACAAAGCTCCAGAGTACTGGGGAGAAACATGTTGGACAAATGTTTCTCATTAAGAAATGTTTGTTTGTCAGACATGATTACTTTCATGTAGTGTGTGTGGGAGTGTATCCATTTTATCAAGATACTCTAGGAAACGTTTTCTTGGAGTTAGCATGGAATTTCTGGCCAAAATGGTCCTTTGTTGTGGCATGGTTATTCCTGGGCTGGCTGGGAGTCTGTAGGTCAGATCTTGGAGCTGAGGCTGGCAAGATGGGGAATTAAAACAGGCAAAACTGATTCTCAGTCACTTCTGGCACTGTGATTTGTTTTTCATTGCATGCTTTTTGTCCTTTATTACAAGAGAGAAAGTCCTCCAAAATGTTGAGAAGTCCTGTTTTTGTCACAGTAGAGATGGGAAAGATTCCAGACTCTCCAAGATACTGGCAAATGGTGGAAGATTTTCCAGCTCAGTTCAAACTGCAACTTTCCCCAAGTCCCACATCTGTTCTGTTGCAGAGTTGCATACTTAACCCTGGTTTTCTGCATGGAAAATCATGTAAATAGAACTATTTGCTTTTGAAAACTATTACTGCCTAATCACCTAGTGGAGAAAGGGCAAAGCTGGCAGCCAGGAACTGGAGACCCATCAGCCGTGTCCTCTCCTTTTGACTTCATTGTCCTCTGTTTACAAGCTGGTATGTCAGACTGGTCGCACCTCTCAGTTCTCAAGGCAGTTGTTTTCCAAAGTCAATACTTCTCCTTACATCATTTTCTTTGTACATATCTTTAGGACAAACCAAATTAACCTCTTCCCTTTTCAAGGCTTTAAATCATTTAGGACCTCTGTAGGATACAGATAGGTGTTTTGAAGCACTCCACAGAGGACACCTCCTGAGCCAGCAAATCCAAAGCTTTGCTGTTGCATAGGGCACTGTCTGATGGCACCATGGGATTTGGGCTGCTTAGTCCTCTGGGAACATCCACCTCAAGTTACTCGTCTTTGCCATTACCAACCGCACAGCTTTTGATTGCTTATGCTCTTCTCATCAATCCTGTGCTCAAGTCTGCCCAAAGGCTCAGAAAGGGAAAAGCAAATGTCCAGGGGTCAAGCACAGAAATCAAGTTTTGTTCAGATGAAAACTATCAAGAGAGAGTGTGCTACCTCTGAGCAGGGAGGCCAGAGGGTCATTGGCTTATTTTGCAGTCTTGCCAAAAAACTCCTCTTGGACCTGTTGTTCAAAGCAGCTCAGACTGATTTTCATCCAGAATAGCTCTTCATATTTTAATTTTGGTTTCCTTTTTAATTTTTTTTTTCATAGTGAATTATTTATCCTGTGTTTCACCAAGGGAATCTAATTTTCTCATCTTCTCCCTTCCTAATATTTAAGATCTCTCTAGGTGTCTCCATAATACACCCATGTTCCCTGATTGAAGGAGTTACAGGCAAAATCCACAGTTGGCATTTTTAGCTTGCAGAGATAATATTTTTGTGGCTGTATACATTTCTATGTGCGGTAACTCTATTTACTTTAGCAGAAGAGCCTGTAAGATTGATGAGTGAAGCAACATATTTAAAATATATATCTTGCAAATGTGTTAATGACTCTATAGGCTATAGGTCCCTGTGGAAGTAAGAAGAGACATTCTTTTAATAAACAATGGAGCGCATCCAGTTTTTCTTCCTACTTAAGTTATTTCCAGCACGTTCACTAAAATGCTACCAGATTCAATAATATTTGTTTCTTTCTTGGCTTCTTACATACATAGCTTTCTTCCATGACAACAAGTCCAAGATTTTTTGGAGCCAAAGCAGGAATGATGATGTGTTGTTGTTGTTGTTGTTCTTCTGTCCAGCTGTCTCTGCTCATCTTGCTGTCACTAGGAGAAGACATCCGCTTAGTAGATTCAATATTTTCACTTTGATTCTCAGCGGGGAGGTCAGAGCCCATGCAAAAATGTCCCCCAAAATATTTGTTACCACAAACATTTCTTTTAAGACTGGGGTACGTTGTTTATTTAGTATAGGCTCCATAAAGTATTTAACTGATTCCCTTCCTATAAAGCAAAGCACTTATGAGTTCAATGCTAAAATCTGGACATGAGACATTTACCATCAGTGAGATACTGTGCAAGATACCAGATGGTATAAAGTACAAAGTCTAGTGGCTTCTGCTTTAATTATATCACATCATTCTGATGAGATAGTAGAAGTTTGCTTCCCTGCCCCCCCCCACTAAACTAAGACCAGAGAGTGAGGATTGTTAATGAAATGATCAACTTCTTTACCAATTCTTTGTGTTAATTTCATCAAAGTTCATTAGAAAAAAGGAGTAGTGCTAGTAATGGTTTGGATGTGCCAAAATGCTTCAGGCAGTTCTTTCTTCTAGGCAGTTCTCCTTCCTCATTAACCAAAGATCCAGTCTAGCAAAACAGTTCAATCCCTAAATCCACCCTGTTCAATGGAACGCTTAAACCTAAGCTAAAATCTCTGTGGGCTCAAATTGGATTTAAGCATGTCCTTAAAATGAAGTATGCTACACTAGCACATTGCCCAACTGTACTTCTCAGCACTGGAATTTAGCAGTTTTACAAAACTTTACCATTCCTGAGGCACAGGCAGCTATGGCCTAGACTGTAGATGGAGCAGAGCAGGGAGCAGAGCCTGAAATATGTGCAGGGAGGTCTATATTTCCCTGAGCTACCCCAAACTCGCCCTGGCCAACAGTGAAATGACATGGAATTAGACAGGACTGATGGCCAGGTAAAACTGAGCATTTTGTGAACCACTTGCAACTCCAAGATGTGCACAGAGATGGAGGGTTTGATGATGATCGCTGTCTCTGACACACTCGCAGAAATGAGTGAAACTCGCAGAAAATTGGGGAGTTTGTTGGAAATTGTATTTCTCATCAGTGAAGATTCCCTCGGGGTTTGGCCCAGTCTCAATTGCTGTCAGAGATCCGTGATTCACTCAAGCCTGCTCAGTACCGTGTCTTGCATTCCTGTCTGGGTGCAAACATACCTGCAAAGCGGGGAATTGCTGTTCCTAGATTCCTTCCACCAGGCAGCACACGCGTGTATCTCTCAATCAGAGACAAGCACCCTGTTTGGAAATTAATTCAGACTTGCAGGATGAGTCTTTTCTCTCCTGTCTGCCTAGTATCCATGCTGGTGTTTCCTCATTCCTTCCCCAGTGCCACAGGAATGCTATTGCTGTGAGCTCAGATTTTGCATGTGTTTCCAAGAATACCCGTTGGAGACTGAAGGGTCAAGTGTGACACACAATGTCTTGGTGGAAACTGGCGTCCTCCTGGTGAGGCGGGTGAAAAGTGCTGCGGTTTGGGGCAGAGGAGTCTCCAGTTGATCTAATACTAATTGCATCTGATCTTTGTCTGCAAATTAGGTGGCAGCTCTCCCAAAAACACATGCTTAGTGTGTTTTCCAGCCTCCTTGGCTTTTACCCACAGAAGAATTAGTTCACCAGGTGGGTGACTTTCCTGTTGTTCTGGAATTGTTGCTAGTGAGGGAACATGTCAGTTCCCCACAGCTTCATCTGATTAAGAGCTGAATTGCAGCTAAAGTGACTTGGATTAGAGATAAAGAAAATGTATCCAACTGTGAAGCTCTGGAATGGATCCTCTAGATATTCTTTTGAGCAGGGTAGGTGAACCCCTGTCAGGTATGGTTTAGGCGGTGCTGCTCCTGCTTTATGGCCTGAGAGATGGAATTCCTGCGGCTTCCTAAGGGCTCTTCCCATTCTGAGTTTTTTGTTTTGTGATTTTTGCATCTGAAATCTCACTGAAAAGGAGAGACCCAAATTCTGAAAAGCAAGACTTCACTTGCTGACTTCTGGAAACTTTGCACAGAATGGGGTCTGATAGGAGGAGGTCATGGTGTGTCATTTCCTGCTCTAAACCTTGTGCTGCGGGTTTTTAAGGACTCCTCCAGACATGGGAAGATGAACTGACTAGTCTAAAGTCACACAACACAGGGAAAATAGGAGCAGAAGCCAAGTTTCCAATCTCCTAGTCATGCACCTTAAACACTAAAAAACTTAATTTCCTTGAATTAATACTTGCCCAGGCTGACTCCTGTATTCCTGCCTCCTGACTGGCCTATGCAATGTCAGGCATTTCAGTCTTTTGCTGTTTAATTCATTTTGCTGCTATGGTGCACGGTGAGGTAGATATTATCAAAGGAATGATTGTATGTTTGCCAGTATTTTTGATTCTTTCCAGGCAAAGAGCAGATTTTCACAGCCAGGCTCAACACCTTGAATTTTCTACTTTCATTTCCAAAGTGTATGATACTGGGCATGATAGGAAACTGAAAAAAACCCAGAAGATTCATGCTGTGTTTGACAAGGCAGTGACCATTCTGGGCAGCACGTTACAAGGGTAATGGGCTGCAAATCAAACTTCTGCTGCTGTGCTGCAGAGGATTAGTCACAGTTCATCTAGCAGCAAAATGGAGGTAGTAGTAGTTACTATCTCAAACTCTGGAGGCTCAAAGCTTAAAACTTTTGGGATCATTTAAAGGAGGCTGCTATGGATGGGCACAGTATTCTATCTTCTGTTAACAGCACTGGAAAATTTCATAAGCTTGATGGATAAAGAAGCAATAATTGTTGGATATGGGACAAGGAAAATATTTGACCACTGCTTTTCTCTGAAATACTAAATGGAGAACACTTGTCTCTCATCTTGGGCCAAGGGGTTTTTTTAGTGTTCATATACTTCCCCTAGATACCAGTTGACACAACACAAGGGCTGTTGCAGATCTGCAAGAAAACTTGGAAGAAAAAAAAAACCAAAACAGGTAACAGTTCTTGTGTATATCTGCCATCGAGAGCTCCACTATGCTGAGGTTGACAGACATGGGTGCCAGGAAGCCCCTGATGATGACCACCCGCTCCTGGTGGAAGAAAATCCCATTGTGAGTTGTCGTCGGGGCGCAATGCAGGAGCATGACCTTGCAGCCCAGTGGTTGAAGCACTCAGCTGGAAGGAGACAGGTGAACTGTAGGTTCTGCAGGAGGGAACTGAACCTGGGTTTACAGAGCCTCAGGGGAAGGCTTTGGCTGCTCAGCTTGAGCTGGTGCTACGGTCTCTTCCATCTGGAAATCAGCCGTGCCTGAGTCTTTCACAAGAGGCCATGTTCACAGAGTACTGCTGGCTCTCTAGGTAATACCTGTGGCACCAGGCCCTGGTGACTCATGCACTGTTCAGCTTTGGTTTAGGATCTCAGCAGGGTTTAAATACCGGGTAGGCGGCTAGGACAAGGCTGGGGTATTTCTAGTCATAGTCCTAATGCTTAGGAAACACCTGCAGCCATGACTGTTCACGCAGATTTAGCTGCAGTGCTTCTGAGGAGAGAATCTGGCCCTGGCAGGCCTCTCTGTTCCTGGGGGGAATTTAGCACCCCTGGTACACGAGGCCAATGCAGAACACCAAATCAGCCCCAGATGGGGGTTTGCACTGAGGACTAAATTTGAGAAATGCCACGCTTTCCCTTCTGAGGGGTCTGCCAGGGTGGGGTGAAATCTCTTGGGGTCTCTGATTGGGAAGTACACTGGTTTTGGCAGCCAGGGAAGGTGGAGAGAGGCTGAATCACAATTCTCTGCTACAGCTTCTTAAGTCTTTTAGGCACTTCTTGTCCTTTGTGTCCAAACGAGCAATCTTGCCCTCCTGGGGCTGTCAAGCACTGACTGTGGACATTAAAGCTGGTAATGGGATAAGATGTAAACATCTTCTGAAAGCACACACCAGAGCCCTTTATTTTAAAAATGAAATACATTTGAAGTGTCTAAAAACTCATCCAGAAATCTCTTTCCAAATGAGTTAGGCTTGGCAACGCTCCCCTCCACAGTCTGAACGCAATGTAACCCTTCTGTCTTCCCGTTCTCTTCAGGGCAGATGCAGATACCGAACAACTACTTAAAGGGTAACATTCCATTATAAAAGCAATCACACTCAACATCCCAATTTATTTTAATTGCAGTCCTTAGAAATAGCCACAAAACAATCAAACAGAAAGCAATCAGAAGATAGTTCCCCTTCCCCCTCTCCTTAGTATTCTCGACAAGTTTTGTTTTGAATATGTGAGAAGGCAGCTCCTTTGGAACTCCCAGCACCTTTTATCTCCTCTCACCTTGTTCTTCGCCCCAGCTGGGGAAGAACAGATTAAAAGTTGGTTGGAGAAGCACTCAAAGAATCATAAGGAGCCCTGCACAAAACTTCCCTGTGAAAAGCTAGATCCTGCAAGGCACAGGGTGCATTTCTGGGCCTAAGGCTCCCTTGGCTCGGGGATGCAGAGCAGGAAGGTGATGCTCACAGGGTCGGGGCCGCCTCCAGCCCCATTTACCCCCCGCCCAGGTACCGGGAGCCGCTGCCGCCCGCCCCCCCCCAGCCGCGGCGCAGCGCAGCCCCCTCCCGCCGTGCGGCCGTCCCGGCCCCAGCCCCGGCCCCAGCCCTT